>OZ001660.1:21838758-22341258 GCA_963924145.1 Pyrausta purpuralis | reverse complement strand
AAATTCAGAGGCAACCTCACACACCAAGCAGTTTGCTTCTTGTATACAGTTAGGTTCATAAATTTTACATTCCAGTGTGTCTTTAACATAGATAACTACCCCACCATTTTGATTGATATTATTGTGGGTTTGATAGCTATTGTACCCGTCTTATATAGGCAGATATGGTGCTTTAGACAACCAGCACTCTGAGAAAATAATGATGTCCATTGATATGTCGATGAGTTCGATTAAGGCTATACAATGATCAAAATTGCGATTTATGCTGCATATATTAATATGAAATACTTTAAAAGTTTTGGTGTCGCTCATAACATAATTCAAACACTGGTCCGGTCGACAGACAAATGCCTGAGATACAGTGATTTCCTCAAGTTCCGCAGATAATTTATTAACGGTATCTTTGGTCATGATTTAGCTATATAAATATATTGTATTAGATCGTGTAATGACACGATAAAAATAATTATAACAAAATTTTGATACGAAACCTGAGGAAGCACCGCAACAAGCAGATTAGGGCATGACACAGACAGAAACAGTTTTATGCAGGTATTTAAGCTGAAAATAAATAAATAAAAGCAGTTATGTATAATGTGCATTATGTATATGTAGTAATTGTGAAATGTGTAGTGTCTGTGGTGTAGTGTGTTAGGTTGGGGTTGGGTGTGATCTGTAAATAGAACAAGAGAAAAATGAACAACGCAGCAGGCACGGCTTAAAAGTATAGTGCTTACAACTATTACAGAAACATGTGTATTTTTCAACTGATGTATAAAGGGCAAGCAATTAGGTATAAGTCGTTTTAAACACCATAGCAATCTATTTAACAGATGTACGATATTAGGACAAAACATTAAGAAATAAAATAGTCATTGCGATTCGATTTCACTTAAAACTGCCTCAGAGTCAATTCTAATTGGCTTAGAGTCATCGTTTTTCCGAATAAAAATTTTGTTATTTACGGTCCAACAGTACTTGTAATTGTTTGTTTTCGCAAATTCACGACATTGGAAAAACAGCTTACGCCCACTTCCTGCGATGTACTCAGAAACATATATCGGGCATTTTTTACCACTTATTCCAATTACTGAGGAATTCAGCTTTTCATCCTTCTGACGCGAATCGTTATACTTACGAACAGCAGCTAGGAAGTTGTTTTTCTGAGTAACTGTTGTGAATTCTGTCACAATAATTCTGGTTTTTCCAGGTTGTGCTGGAAGACGGTAGGTATCACGGATGTCTGATGAGCGAATATTAACTCCAACAACTTTTCCAGTGTTTGAGATGTATGTTAATAGGTCATTTGCGGTTTCTCTTTCGGCGCAGGGGACGTTTCATAATTCGACCGAGGATGGCCGCGAACTCAATTCCGGGGCACGGTGGGGATGACGTAGACGCAGAGAATTGCTACGCGTTCGTAGCAGTGGGTCCTTGTTACGAATTTCACACTTATCAGCATGAGCGGTCTTGGCTCAGAGGTTAAAATCCCAGTGTAGACGCACGAAACACAGGTTCAATCCTAGCACCAATCATTGTGCGCACTGTAGGCAATTTTGAAGATAGGACATTATTTTTATAACTGTCTCACTCACGACACGCCCAGTAGGAGGAGCAATGTAATTTAAAGTCCACAAGAGGAAGCAGGAATCGAAACTTTGTACATTGACCAATCGCGATTAAGAGATTTGATTTAAAATGATACTGGGGTAGCACACGTCTGCTCACGATGAGCGTCCAGCGATGACTGAGATTTGCCTCCTACTTTATCATCATCATGATCAGGCAAAGGACGTCCACTGCTGAACATGCCCAAACCTCCCCAACAGCTTTCCATAGCAACATATCACTACGGTCTGCATCCAGTTTGATCCTGCGATCTTTACAAGGTCATCTGTCCATAGTGTCCATGTCCATGAAGTGCGTAGACTGTTGGTGTACGAAATCTTGAGATCATGCACCGACTCCAAATGAATTTGTCCACCCACAAGATGGACAGACGACCTTGTAAAGATCGCAGTTAGAAGGCGATTTTTTATGACTTTTACTTACTTTATCATCCATATCTCAAATAACTACCGGACCTACTAGACCAGTGTCGGAAGTCTCGACATAGTTCCGTGTAAAACCATCAGGTGGCGCACGAAAAATGCTGAGACAAAATTGGTGTATTCGTGTATTTATTGATTGAGAAGAATTTTTGAATGATGCTTAAAAAGTACAAATATTTTTTAAGATTTATTAAAGATATAGCTACGTAAGTTAAAATGATATTTTATGAATTCGAAAATCATAAAATTTAAATTGTCGACGCGAAATGTCAAAAATGATGCATCAGACTACGTTCGCAGTTTTGATGAAACTTACATGATACCCTAAGTTGAAATATACCTGATAAAACAAAAAAAGAATCATCTCCCTATAACCTTTCGTTTTCGAGAAATCCGTAAACAAACATACATACACTTACGAAATTTAGCACACCTGTTTAGAAGCCTTATTAGATCAACATAGTCAAACATTTTCAAATTCCAGCGATATCACATACATACACATTGAATTGACTACCTCATCTTTTTGTTGGTAAAAATCAGGAAGTATCGTACATGCCTTTTAGATATTGTGGAAAATTATTTTATTCACTTATAACAATTTCGTGAGCTTTATCTACTGAAACATGAAATACTGCAATCGAGGCTAAAAAGGAAGAAACATTTAGCGGTAATAATTATGAGCGGCCTACAAACACGTCTCAAGTAACTTTATTTAACAAATGTTTTTGGTACGTGGTGGCTCCCGAAGGAATGAGGAGATTAGGGCAGATGTACACAGATATAAATAACGTCAATTTACACTCATGACAGTTAAAAGTTAGTCTTTTGTTTGTAAAAAGCGCAAGTGACAAACTCCAGTGGCATTTTAAGGCTTTGTGTTTTAAATGGTAATTGAATAAAAATAATATAAATAGGGAAAACTTTTAAATAAAAATCAGTATATTTTATTATTTCCTCAAAAGAATATTTTTTATTGTTTTTTGTTTTGTTTTTTTACTTGTTAACTTGTTTCTTAACTATACTAATACTATCAACTGATCGATTAAAAAAAATCCTCTTTTATTTGTGTTAGATACTTTATTTTTCGGGATTGGCTATAAATAGAAAATTATGCTAACGAAAGGCTAGGATACAGAATCGTAGCATGATCTTTTATGGCCTAGCCTACAGATGAATAAAATATGTATCGTCTTACCTTTCGTTCGCTCATTTTGATATTACTTCGTTCCCGTAAGTTAAGCTGAAAGTCACGGTATGATTAGCTTCTTACACCTAAAAATTATCACCAAAAGTGTCATAAAAGACTGATTGGATTGGATATCGGAAGCTTTTGAGAGCTTAAAAAGCTCCAATATAATCAGACCTTTACGGGATTTGGTCAAATCGGACAATCCCGAAAAGCGAGCGTGACCCAATTTGAACATGAAAATAAGTTCAGTTTCGTTGAATCGAATTTCGGATATGAGTCGACTTTTTGCAATTAAATTTTTTGACGGTTTTTCATTTCTTTTAGGGCACATATGTAAGTGTGTAAACCACTTGTCGCTGTGTATTATTTTAAGAAATATTGCAGTCAATCAAACTCAGTCATACCCACGGGCGTAGCCAGGTTTTAGTATCGGGGGGGGCTTCAAGAAAATAAAACGAATAAAAGTACATAAAATAGCCGTTTATTCATAAGAACAATATTAAATATGTAATAAACAGATTCAGAGAAAACTTCTGGAATGCAAGGAATCGTCGAAGACCTTTTTCAAGCAGGGGGACATACTTTTGAGTGTAATTAATTAATATAAGTAGTTAAATTTTATCCTAACTTTTCGGGGGGGGGGGGTTTGAACCCCCAAAACCCTCCCCCTGGCTACGCCCGTGATACCTACGTTCATTTATCGAGGAATAGCTTATTTATCGAGAAAGGTTTTGGGCTACAAAACATTACGCTATGACGTGATGGGAGGGACCAAACTCAAAGCGCGCGGACATAGTCGTGGGTAACCGGTAGTAATTTAAAAGTATGAAATGAAATGAAGTGATTTTATTAGACACAATAAAAAAAGAGAAATAAAACCAAACGAATTAAATAACAATAATTACGTGTGCCGAAAAGGTTCCTCAGCATAAAATATGTTTTTTTACTAACTTTTATCTATTTTTAGTCTTGCTGATGAAACAGCCCTTTAACCAGTATTCCTGTGGGCTGGACTAGTCCCGTCACGCACCTGTTCTCTTAATTGCCAAAGTTGTTAGTTTCGTCTCCGAGGTCCCGTATGCTGCGTCATACTGTATTAGTAAAACCTGGTTTAGGGGCGCATAGTTAAACAATAAAGTTTGGTTACAGTTTTTAGTTTTGAGAAACGTGTCGAGTATTTTAGCCAAGCCTTCAACAAGGCTTTCCACAGCAACCGATCACAAGCGGTCATCATCCATAGTTTAATCCGGCGGTCTTTTCAAGGTTGTCTGTCCATCTTGTCGGTGGGCATCCTACGCGACATATTTGGTCGAAGGGTCTCTTTCCTGCCTCAACGGCCAACAGTTCTTCACGCTATGTGCCTTGCTCATTGCTACTTGAGCTTACTGATTCTCATGGCTATGTCTGTTACCTTAGTTCTTCTATATATTTCCTTATTTCTAATTCGATTTTGTAGAGAGACACCGAGCATAGCCCTCTCCCTCGCTCGTTGTGTGATTATAAGCTCATTTATAAGGCCTATGGTAAAAACTTACTTAAATGCTAGCACGCTAGCATTAAGGCACTTTGTAATTTTGTGTTGTGTACTTATGACCGATTTAACCACGTCAGATAGGACTTATCCGACAAAATAAGTATAAAACGACCAATTTTAAAAAGACATTTACATAAATGACTGCTGGAGACGTGTTTTATTCGACGAATATTCCTTATCTGACGTTGGAAAAATCAGGCCTTAATAAATAAATAAATATGCGCCAGACAACACACCAACTGTCGTGGTTTTGACGAAAGGAAATTTCTTTCTTGTGTTACGAATACCAGACAACGATAATGACGGGGACGTCTCCCATAAATACTTAAATACATATAACATTCATGTTTCAGGTACAAATGTTCGATCTCATCACAAAAACATTTGCCCCTTGCGGTTTTCGAACCCGCGACGGCCGGCGTAATAGTCAGGAGCTCTAACCAACACACAAAACGCGTCGTCAAATAAATTGAATCGCTGTAAAGAATCCTTTTCTAATAATTCATTGTTACGTTATCACTTTCATTCTATTTCTTGCATCACATAATATTCTCACTATAAACACAGTTACATAGCTCCATGTGCAATAAAGGCGGGCTTTTTACTAAAATCGATCTTACCTAAAAAACTTTCAGGTATGTGAGATTATTCATAAAAAAATTATAAAAAAAACCTAAACTAGAGCCAGTTTCAAATTGCTTTTGAAACTAAATACAAGCCGTTCGTGAGTGTGTTAAAAATCATGTTATGTAACAAAAGTACTTAATTTTAAATGAAAATCTGTTAATCTACTGAAACTTGTGCTCGTTACACAGGATCCATCAACAGAAACCATTTATTCATTTAAAAGCAGGGATTTGTGTTTTAGGGTCCCGTACTTCCGAAAGAAAAACGTAAACTAAGGCCCACTTGCACATGATCATTAACCCAGGATTACGCTCTAGATTTAATCATCATTAAATTAAATAAAAAAATATCCTTTGGACATTCCCACACATCGCCATCTAAGCTAAGTCCCAAAGTAAACTACTCAAAGCTTGTGTGTTGTAAATACATACATGATATACATAGAAAACACCCAGACTAATATAAACAGACACAAATGTTTGTATTGTACGGGGATCGAACCCGCACCTGCTGCGTAGTAGGCGATTTCTCGACTACTAAACCAGACGGGTCGTCATTCTGTCTGTGTTAGTTTTTGTGACGTTGACAGAAACACAATGTAGATTTAACCCAGGATTAGTGAAATACTGAGTTTAATCACTATGTTCAAGTCCACCTAAGATGATTACTTTTAGTAAATTTAACATGTACATATAAGTCAACCCAATCATTGTTTTTCTCGATTCATGAGACACGTTTTGTTAATCCACACGGTAATCAAAAGCCATAGAATATTTCACATTGATCTAAAACCACGTGGCAATGTTTCCAACAAGCAATGTCTTACACATAAGAAATAATCTAAAAATCGTAAATTGTCCTAATATGATACTAAAGGCTAGGTTTGCCATGCAATTTAGATCAAAGATTTTCAAATAACTAAATCATTTTATCCAAAAATAAGTTGCGGTTAAGGTAATGATTAAAATTAGATTGTGCTAATTAACTTACCGATATGAGTGAGTACGTACGGAATCTCAATATGTGAGTCTAACACACACTTGACGTTTTTTAGTCTAATTCATCTCTGCGATGGAGTTGTGATCGAAATAAGTAAAATGGCATTTAACGAATGGTCGGGTTTTTAAATTGAATAACTTTTACGATACAAGTTAGCTTTTAAAATTAAATCATGTTATCAAACCTTTCGTACGTAACACCGTTAAATAATGGTAGCTTAAAAAATAATTACAGCAAGTTTTGCTTAAATACTCAATTTATTAAAGCTCTCAAATTTTCAAGCTAAATAACACTTATTAATGATATTAACATTTTTGTTTTTATAGTGTTTTGTCACTATACAAACTTAATAATACGAGTACAAATATAGGCATACGCCCGGATAGCGTAAGACACGGGGTTCGATTGTTGTTGCTTTTTACAAGTGAAATTTATACTTATAATATTAATGGCGTATTAAGGCGAAAAAACATATTTATTATAGTATTCTATTTTTTTTATTTGCAATATATTTTCTTTGCTATTTGTTATACTCGTATAAAAAAATAGCTTTTCATCTTTTATAATAATTTCAGGTTTAGTCGTAGATATATATACATATATTTAATATCCATATGTTAATGCAGCTAATAATGTTATAAAGTTGTCAATACTAGTCATTTTGGCTACTCTACGATGTTTTTATAGAACTGTGACATGCCAAAAACCGAAACGGTAGCTTAACATTCCAATCGAGTCCGATCTCACAAAAGAGCCTTGATTTTACCTGAACTATAACATACATGAATGCCGTAGTATCGGAGTAAATTTGCACAAAGTCAATACTTAATATTATAAGTAATGAGTCGCGCGTTTTGAAAACGCACGACAGCATCGTAACTCTCGCAATGCGATGCAGTCGCGCGTTAGTATTGATGCAGAAGCGCGACTGCATCATGGTGCATCGCGGTTGCATCACTGCTAAAAGTCACAGTGTGCAAAGGATCTAACATAAACACAAAACTTACAACCTTATTTATCACAATCATAAGGTTGAATAAAATTAATTAACCATTCGATTTAAAAAGAACTCAGTGTTTAACGATGAAGTAAGTTAATACGAGTATAGGTTATTCTTATATAATGGCGGAGCGTGGAATCATATGCGTTAACCGAATCGGAGCACTCTTGCGCATAAAGGCTCCCTGCGGTGTTCCACAAGGATCGGTCTTAGGCCCTCTCTTATGAAAAATTGGATACGGCTGGGTTCACAGGCAACTTAATAGTGTTATTAACTTCACGTATTACGCGGACGACACGCTGATCACAGCCCGTGGTAAAAGCCTGCAGGTAGCGTCCGCTTGGGCAGAGACAGGAGTCGCAACTGTAATCCAGTGAATCCGAGAGTTATGACTGAAGGTTGTGCTCGAAACGTCTGAGGCTATAAGTTTTCTTTCCACCCTGTCCTCAAAATGTACCTGTCCCTGATGTACCTACCTGTTTATTTTGATTTGTATCTTTTTTGTGGCAGCTAGTGGTGACTGAGTTTGTTCCGGCGTTTCTTCTCAGCACTTGCCAGATTGTCTGTGTCTTGTCTCGAAGCGTTAGCGCCCAAAAGATAAGGAGAGATGTTCTAGCCCCATATGGGCCATAATTGATTGATATTAACTAATTATTGACTTTCATAAGTAGCATTTTGTGTCCTAAATTGAATAAATTATTTTTGACTTTGACTTTGTACATGAGGTACCAGCACAGTCGTCCACATGCTCGAGACATGCCCGGCCTGGGCGAAGGAGCATGCTATTCTCATCACGGCGGCAGCTACGAATACGTAGGGGCGGTTATTGAACACATGATATACAAGTAAGAAGCTTGGCAAGCGGTGCAAATTTTCTGCGTAGAAGTTATCCTACAGAAGGAAGCCGCAGAGAGCCACATTGATTCGCCGCCGACGCACTGGCCAGCGTAGGAGTGCCTAATACCTCCATGCGAACCTCCTTGGTCAGCTTGGGACGACCGATACCTAGTGTCTGTCGTCCGCGTAAGGACGCTCAAAGCCCCCCTTGCACTTTCTGTTTCAGCGAACCACAGCCAGAGACAAGAGCTGCAGAAAAATGCCCAGTGCTTAAGCCCAGGGCCTGACCTGTCAGCTCTTGCCTCACTAATGGCAAGGGGGAACGCCGTCAAGTTTTAAGTGGATAGGTGAGCTCCAAAGCCTGGAGACCCATATAACCCCCAACAGTCCCTGCGGTCAGTGGGAATGCATAAAGGCATTTTCCTGATACAAAAAAAGGTTATTCCTATAATTTTGTACACCGATATTGTTTAATTTTTTTAAGAATATTGTTTACAATATTCGCCAAGCAAAGGCAAACGGACTATATAGACTTGCATAGAGTAGTTATAATAGTAAGCCAATATATATATGGCTATATATTAAGTATTATTATATTAGGCACACCGATACGTGTAAAGATACGTCATAAGCCTACTGCTTAGGTTTTAGTTCATTGTGACAAATTCTTCGTCTTTACCTTTCTTTGTTGTAAGTTCTACCTGAAATCCTTTGAAGGAAACCTACAAATATTTCTCAGACATATGTGGGTTTCTATACGTGAAGATTTTGCAGGGATTCCTTTCAGAGGAAGATGATACTTCTATATTGTGGGCTATAAAATAGGCAATGAGTAACTATAAAATTAGTAACTAAGGCACTATAAAATGCTTATAAATTATGGAAAGTGAAAATTTTCCAAATTTCAAAATAAAAATGTGATGCAATTGTGTTATCCTTTTAATTGCCTTGTATCCTGTTACACAATGGACAAAATAAACACTGACCAAAAAAAATCAAACATAGAACGTCATTTCGTTTGAGGTATATGGTAGAAAACACTAACCAGAACATGTTTAGACATTCCCGAAAATGCTCAGGTGTGGCCTGTAATAGGAGACGAAATTTTAAAAATAGGCCCTTTACTTAAAGGGCCTATTTTGCCTAAGCTGGTTATCAATTCTAAATGATTTTAATTTATTATAATGACAAACATAAAACATGAAATAGTCAAAGAAGTTGAAGTTGCCGTTAACTACAACGAGTGAGTGATTTTGATATAATTAATTATGGATTATTACTTTGGATGAATATATTTCTGAGTTAAAGCATCGTACAGTACTATGAGCAGTGGTCTCTAACTATCGGCTTCATAAAGAAGCTCAAAATCACACAACGAGCGATGGAGAGGGCTATGCTGGGTGTTTCTCTACGTGATCGAATTAGAAATGAGGAGATACGTAGAAGAACTAAGGTAACGGACATAGCTTTGAGAATCAGTAAGCTCAAGTGGCAATGGGCAGGGCACATAGCGCGAAGAACTGATGGCCGTTGGGGCAGGAAAGTTCTGGATTGGAGACCCTTCGACCAAAGACGTAGCGTAGGATGTCCACCAACAAGATGGACAGACGACCTTAAAAAGATCGCAGGATCAAACTGGATGCAGACCGCTAGTGATCGGTCGCTGTGGAAAGCCGTGGGGGAGGCCTATGTTCAGCAGTGGACGTTCTTTGGCTGAGAATGATGATGATGATGATGATGACAGCACTATGACCAGGTCAAAGTAATTACGTATACCCTGTAGAATCATTGATTATAAGGTTTGCTTCTATTACAAACCACCCAATGTATACTCATTAATACATAAACTCTTGTGAAATAAATATTCAACGGGTGCATTAAATCAAAGATGAATAACGATCGCAGGTTCTACCTTCACAATGAATAAATATTTATAGCGAATATATCATTTCATTAAATGTGAATTTATTTCATAAAACGTGAGAACAAACTTTGACTTTTCTGATTTCTTAATTTTATTTGCTATCAATAAGCCATCAGAGCGAGATCAAAAGGTGGATTAATCAGGACATCTCAGTCAAGTAGGGTGACCATATCTCAATAGTTTTAGGATAAATAAATATTTTATTTCAGATATTATTTTTTCAATGACCAATTTTCGTTGAAAGCATTTGTAAAGCACTACATTGTGTATTTTTTCCAAAATTGACACTAGCTTCGGTCAAAAGTTAGAAGGCAGGGGGGACGCTCATTTAACCACTTTGGAAGCGTCTATCTCCCATATGTTAGACTTTTTGAAAAAATGGTTTAAGGAACCTCGATGTCATTTTTAAAGACCTATTTATAGACACCTCACATGTGTATAGGTTAGAGCAAAACATTTTTTTTTTTGTTTTAGTTCCATATATGGAATCCCCCCTCAATTAATGTCAAATTATTTTTTTATTTGTACAAGAATCGTAAAGCGTTATTAAAATACACCTACCTACCAAGTTTCATCTAGTATTGCGAATAGATTCGGAATTAAGAGGCTGTAAAATATGGACGGACAGACGAGACAGACTTGACGAAACTAAAAGTGTTCCGTTTTTGCCATTCGGCTACGGAATCTTAAAAAAGTTTCAATTTTAGTACCGTAGGTTAAAGATTAAATACTGCTTAAATAAATACTGGACTTTATTTATAATATACATATTATAACTTTGACTTAAATACACATCAAATAAATGCTTATTGTTTGCAATATTTTTGTTTCACCAGTTTGAAGTTCGTGCTGATAGAGTTCAAATATTCACTCAGATAACTATTGCAGGAATAAAAACATATTGAAAAACTGCAATCGAATTTTTTGTTTTTGAATTTTAAAATATTTATATTTTCTTTAAATAATTACTTATCATTCTTTACAGAATTACACTTGACAAAATATATTTTCAATAATTGAAGTGGCGACAATCAATTCATAAATGAGTAATAATAGCGAAATGAATACTTATTGTGATTTATTTACCCAGATAATTGTTCCTCATTATTATTTTTCTAACTAACTCAATTTAACGCTTCAAAGTCTTTTATTTTCCTACAAAAATCAAAATAATTGGACACCCGAATCTAATTCCTATTTATTCCGCTAATTCAAAGCTCCTTGTTTATTTTCTTGCTAATGTCCAAAGCTTTATCGGCGTTATTTCGTTATTTATGAGAAATCGTGAGAAATCTGAGATGGGATAGATTCCGCGTAATCCAGAGATAAGAATGGTCTCACTGAGATATGGATGCGTGTGGGGAGATGAGGAAATAAATAATACAAAAACAGAATGGAGAATTTATGTTTAAGTAACAGAAACAAACTGATACTTTGTTGGAGAAAAAGGACAAACTATTTCATTGCAACTTATTTTTAACGACAGTATTTATTGAAAGTTTATGTAAGTATTTATCCCTACAATGTTTTTTTTATTTGTATGCAAACGAACAGCAATTACAACATTAGCAATTACAAGTTTCACTTAACAAAAATATATAAATATATTGGACATCAATCACATGCATTGCTCTGATCCGAAAGTAAGTAGCTAAAGCTCTTGTGTTACGGAAATCAGACACAACGGTGGTACCATAACACCCGACACGAGAGAATATGGAAAATTTTGATTTCTTTATTGATCCGACCGGGCATCGAACCCGGGACCTCGGAACGGCGACGCCTTGAAACTCGGCGTGCTTAGCCACTACACCACGGAAGTCGTCACTGGTGGCTATATGGCCGCCTGTAGAATAACGCTAAATTAGTAGTAAACACTTAATTTTGATTGTTCATAAATAATAAAATTATTTTGAGCAAAAATTCGGAATATCGACAACAGTTTTGTCTTTTACTGTCTAAAGGTTGGGCGGTGCATACATAAATTTATTTTTTCAAATACCTTAAAACATAGGTGGATTTAACGCTAATACATTAGAAGTTGTCCATTAAAATCGTATTATGGCATATTTTATGTCTTTAGAACGGCTAAACCGAAACAACAAACATCCAAAGCATCATACGCAACCAAACCATACATAACACCAGCATTACAAATGATAAATCATACATAAACATTCCGGTCCATATTTGTAATTCAAAAAACGCCCGTTATCCGGCCATTATTACGTGTGCGCTCATAAACGGGAGACCAACAAATCCACACTCGTGTTAGCCCTCCTGCGTTTTTATTAAGGACCATTTACAATTAATAGCAATTTATGGATTTTAAATAGCAATGGATTAAGTTAATAATGCAGATTTTATATTCTCTGCACATTGAAGCGGTAGGTTACAGTAGCGTTACCATGCGTTTACGACGGTTTTAATCGCTAGCGACGACGTAAAAAAAGTGTATGGAAAATAGCACAGCGCCTCTAGCGGTCAACTTGCAGAACTAGAATTTTCCATACACTCTTTTACGTCATCGTTAGCGAGTAAAATAGCCGTAAACTTATGATAGCGATACTGGTTACTTGCTAGGAAATCTATTTATAAGTAAAGTGATATTTATGTTGCAGCTGCACTTACATACGTGTTATTACATCTTAAAACGATTGGAAAATATCACAGAAAATGCTTCTTTAATACAACCTGACCTGTTATAAAAAAGAAACAGGAAATAATATTAAAGGGAGATAGCATAAAAGCATGTAAGACTATTACAATAAGAGTTATTTATTTTCAGTCATTCTTCTATGGTCGAATGTTCGTAGCAAGTGGCTACGATCCCCCCGTAGTCGTAGCTCTACAGTTTCTTACATTAAGAATCATCATCATAATCAGCCAAACCACTACTGATCATACGCCTCCCCCACGGTATTCCACAGCGATCGATCACCAGTGGTCTGAATTCAGTGTGATCCTGCGATCTTCACAAAGTCGTCCGTTTATCTTGTTGTTCTACGCTGCGCCTTTGGTCGAAAAATCTCTAGTCTAGAACAATTTTGCCTCTACATTACATAAAACAATGCCACTAACATGCAGCAAGCTCATTGCAGTTTTATGCTGAAACCCAATACCACCAGTTACCAATTCGACGAATACTTATGTGCCACCATAGTAAAGTCAGCCCGTAACATCGCACTGCTGGGCAAAGGCCTTACCTCAACTATGAGGTAGTTTAGCCATACGCCACCACGCGGGCTCAGTGCCGATTGGTGGAGGGGTGTTTGCAAGGCAAGCGACTAACCCTGCTGTCAGATGTTATCAAGCTCATAAGGCTTCTAACTAGGCTTAACGACTAAAATCAACCGATAGTAGCCGGGACCAACGGCTTAACGTGCCTTCCGAAGCATGGAGATGCTCGTGATGTACGTCACTTACATGGTCGGAATGGTCACCCATCCAAACACGACCGCACCGTAGGTTGCTTCACTTCGTTATCATTACCAAAGCGCTGCTACCACTGCGCTACGAGCACCTCAACCACTTAAATAATAATTATTTAATACAGTACACAAATGACTCATTATTTGTTAGTAATAAAGTATCGTTGTGATAGATGTGATCGTGTTCGTTCAAGTATAACAACAAGTCTGTGCTGCAAAACAAGTCTGCATCGTCCTTAAAAAAATATTTCCATTTTGCATCAAAACAATGCTAATACGAATCCGTTCAAATAACGCGGCGCGCAAACATTCGGTGTGATTCGCACGAATCACGCTCACTAATTGAACAAACATGTTAATGGAATACCATAAATAAAGCATTGCCATCCACAATAGATATGTTCAGATAGGCAACTCCCGGTTCCGTGACCTAAGTAGTACTATACTCGTATAATTGCCTCGGTGGCGCAGCGGTAGGAGGGTCGTACTTTAAAGCGACGGCTGCGCCAAAGGTCCCGGGTTCGATCCCTAGGTCGGGCCAAAAATATGTACGTGGGTTTTTCTATCTAGAAATTCTTAGGGCAGCCCTGATTTGGAAGTTGGCGGTGTTTCACCCCCTTGCCTCGGAAAGCACGTTAAAACGTTGGTTCTGCGTCTGATCTCTCTCCGGTCGAGTCAGATTGCTGTCCCATCGGGCTATGAGAGTGAAGGGAGTAGAGAATGCACCTGTATTTGCACACACACTTGTGCACTATAATATGTCCCGCGCAGTCGGTTAGTCGTTGTGACTGGCCACCGTAGTCGAAATAGGCTAAGGGGACTGTTACTTTATAATATTACACTTTGTCTGCTTGATCTTGTAAAATGTATCAGTCATAATCTTTGAGTTATTTTAATTGGGGAGTTTCAAAATGGCTATAATTTCTATTACATGTTGCATATTACCTATGGTAAAATGGAATGTTACCTCGTTAAGTGCCACGCACTTGAGCTCGAGTGTGTTGTACGACGACGTCTTATTCTGACATCATTTTATATGTATAGCAGTCGGGTCCGAGTGCTTGCTACCATGCACTCTGTGCTGACCTTTTGGGCCCGAGCCCATTCAAATAAAAAAAATTAAGCGATTTATATTAAATTACATGTAGAATTGCGGTATCCTAGGTATTTGTAATTTTTAAAGCAGTCAAAGTGAAAAATATAAATTGAATTGCAGCTTGATTTTTGGTAGTAAATACATACTTTACAATGTTTTGTACTTTTAATTTTACCATTCATGTTTAGTAGTAAGTCTTAGCGACAAAAATTGTTCAATTAGTAGTAATTATGCCTTTTTAGCTTTCCAAAGCTACTTTCATTAGTCGTGTTGTTCATTAATATGACTGTATGTTTTTATTTTTGTATGTATATTACCTCGTGTCTAAGTTTAAGATTTTTATATACCTATATATGTATGTGATCTACATTTATTTCTAATACAAATTATGTATGTGATTGGTGTCCAATAAAAAAAAAGTTGACCAATTTAAAAAGAGGTTTTATCTTCTAGTTAAAGGAAATTTTAAATACATGTATAGTGTTTTTTTACTAGAATCTTAATAATGACGTGTTGTTACGTCTAATAGTCAACATTGTGTGAAGCTGAACTGATGGTGGAATTTCTAAACGCTTAGGTGTTCAGTATTACAATGATAGAACTTATGATAGGTAATTTGTAAAGACCAGAGTCATAAGATGCAACACCCTTTCCTTCTTCTCCCGTAATCACTTTAAATAAAGAAATAAAATTTGCTTTAAAAAAAGTAATAATCGATTTCAAAACGAAAATGCACTAAAAAGTCTCAAATTAACTCTTGACCTTTTAAAGGAAATGAATCCATTTTCGGCGAAAAATTTCTTTTTGGAGTTGGTGCTCAGACTTTGAGACTTTTTATTGCATTTTTGTTTTAAAGTCGTTTATTATTTTGGAGTTGGGTCCACCACATTGGCCATCTTAAGCATCATCCATCAGGACACCGACTCCAAAAAAGAAGGGCCTCAAATGGAATCCTTACAAGAGTTTATTTAAAGACTTTGTAATGCATTTTGTTTTTGAAGTAGTTTTTTCCTTTTTTTGTATTAGAGACTATTGGGCAGTTACAATTTTGAATACGTTTTAACATAAAATCAAAATCCTTTAACCTGGATGGGCCATACTAACTATTTCTCATTATACTTTCCACAAAATATCTGTTACAACATAGACACAAAATAAACTTCATCCAACAAAGGAGCCGCAACCCGCAATCGCCGTCAAAAACCACAACAGACGCTTCAAATGATGAAAATTCAAAACAACGGGAGGTATTTTAAACAAACTAATAATGAAGAGCGGCTGGAAGCAGCCGTAGCGTAGTGTGATTATGTAACTTGCAAACGATAGCAATACATTACAGTAAATAACGGCGATAAACATGCCTGTAAAACGGATCAGTAGCTTGCTTGCCGGAAACTGGCATGTAAAAGTTTAGCAAGTTGCGTCCTTGCATGCCTATATTCATAGGTACTATTGATTATCAGACGCGCCAGTTTTACAGCCCCCCGCGTCCCCTCCCTAATTGTTGGTGTTACACTATGGAGAGAGTACAGTCGTCAAGCCCAGAGAGCGAGTGGACTGTAATTTAAATTTATCACTAGGCACTGACTGTTCCCCAGTAAAACACTGCACTTATACTGACACACATTAATTTATTAATACTTTTACTATTTTCACAATTCACTGGTAATTACTGGTACTTCACTTTTCACTAGTAGCTGTATTCACTATTAAACCGTAGGAAGGAATGAACGTACTGCATACAAATTCGGCTCTATTCTTGTATGATTTTCTGCGTTCAATTAGCGACTAAAGCGGTCCATTATTATCTCTAATTATTGAGCACGAAGTTTGCACACGGCACTACTATGTTCATTTCTTTCTTACATATGTTGCTATCCTATTTAATTTTTCTTAACAATTTTCGTATTCGTTCTTACTTATACATTTTTCTCTTTCTTTAAATCTAGTAGAAAATTAGTAAATAAACGACAATATCAAAGCTTAATGAAATCATATGAAACTTCTTTTGGTCTTGTGGCTGTCGTTAACATTCTCCCCCCGGCGAAGGTGTACCGTAGCCTCCTCCGGTAGACAGCCTCTCGTTGGTGCAGCGCGTCCCTTCCCTCTGGTCCGGGGAAGGTGCGGATGTAGATATCACGATGATCTTAGAGGTGGGTCTTTTGAAGGTCCCACCTTTGGTTAGCACATCTACAATGCGCGTGACACCGTCAGATCCTGGAAAGGTCCTGGTGATAGTGCCTCTCGGCCACATGTTCCGTGGTAGTTGTGGATCAGCGATGATGACCAGATCGCCTGTTCTGACGGCAACCTGGCGTTCGTGACGGTCAAGGCGTGGCACCAGTGTGGGTAGGTACTCGCGCATCCACCGCTGCCAGAAGCTGTCCGCAAGTGCCATTGCTGCTCTCCAAGCCCGCCGGTCCGCTTCTTCGCAGGCTCCGGTGTGTGGTAGTCCGGTTGATGATCCCAGAAGAAAGTGGTTGGGCGTCAGCGCTTCTGGGTCTTCTGGATCCACGGAGACATGGGTCAATGGTCTTGAGTTGATTGAGTATTCAGCTTCGGTCAGCAGAGTGGTCAAGGTCTCTTCTTTCGGCGCTTTCTCCTTTAACGTCGCGGTAAGCGCGTTCTTGACCGAGCGCACTAGCCTTTCCCATGCGCCTCCCTGGTTCGGAGCTCCTGGGGCTATGAATTTCCACTCGGTGTCGTAGTTCATCGCCAGTCTTGATAGTTCTGGTAGCCATTCGGCATAAGCTTTCTTTAGTTCTATGTCTGCGCCTCTGAAGTTTGTTCCATTATCGCTGTACAGCGTCTTGGGCCATCCTCTTCTGGCAGCCATTCTTCTGAGAGCCATGATAGCAGAGTCAGTGCTTAAGGAAGCGACTGACTCTAAATGGATGGCTCTTGTTGTCAGGCAGGTGAAAAGAGCACACCATCTTTTTTCTCGTCGTCTGCCTATCGTCACTGTGATGGGGCCGAAGTAGTCTACTCCGCAAAAGCTGAACGGTCTGTGGTATGACTGCAGGCGTTCAATCGGTAGATCTCCGATTGGTGGGTTTCTTGGCTTCGTCTTTCTTAGTTGACACATCTGGCAGTCGGCGGCTACTTTCTTCACTGTAGGCCGCAATCGTGTCACCCAGAACTTTTGTCGAACGTCGTTGACTATCCTCTCGGTGTTCGCATGGCCAGCTCTTCGGTGTTCTCGCCCGATGAGTAGTCTTGTGAATGGATGGCGCCCATCCAGCAGTATGGGTCGCTTTGCTGTATCAGGTACCGCTGCCTTGTTCGCGCGCCCATTGAGCTTTAGGAGTCCATCTTCCCATAGCAGGTCAAAGCGATGAAGAGGGCTTGATCGGGGCACGATGATGCTTCTCTTCGTGCAGTCTATTTCGTGAGGAAACGAGTCTTGCTGTGTTCGTCGCAGCCAGAGATTCGTTGCCTTCTTGATGTGTTCAAGGCTGAGCGTAGTCTTCTGTTTGCAGCAAAGATCTACGAACTGTAATATTCTTGCCGTGGCTCCAATCAACCGATCGTATGAGGAGAATCGGCTGATGTCAGGCAGTGCTGCATCTTCTTTTTTCCGTTCTTCAGTGATGACATGTAGTAGTTCCGTGGTGATGTCATCGTTGCTATCTTCAAAAAAAAAATTCAAAATTCAAAATTACTTTATTTTGTACATAGGCTATTGCTAGCACTTATACACGTCCCAACATTGGCCCTACCACAGCTTCGGGACAATTGTGGGCTAGTGCTGAGAAGAAGCTGCGCAACAAACTCAGTCACTATTGTCAATGCCTCTTTTAAAAATATTACAATTAAATGTTCTTATAAGCTAGACCATACATTGTTATCGTTCATATAATCATTTATTCTATAATATCCTTTAGTCATTAAACATTGTTTAACAATAGATTTGAATTTATGTAAAGGTAATTCAATTATATTTTGAGGCAATTTATTAAAGAAAGTAATACATCTTCCAATAAACGAGTGATTAACCTTCTGGAGTCTGAAGTTTGGAACGGCAAGTTTATTCTTGTTTCTAGTATTGAAATCATGTAAATCACTTTTTTTAGGAAATAAGTGCAAGTTTTTACGAACATAAATCAAATTTTCATAAATAAACTGTGAATATACTGTAAGTATCTTGACTTCTTTAAACAAATCCCTTAAAGAGTCGTCAGATTTGAGATTGTAAATAGCCCGTACAGCTCGCTTTTGCAGTATGAATATTGTTTCAATATCTGCAGCCGAGCCCCATAACAAGATACCATAAGACATGATACTATGAAAATAGCTAAAATAAACTAACCTTGCCGTTTCAACGTCAGTCAAAAGCCTTATCTTTCTTACTGCATAGGCAGCCGAACTAAGTTTCCCTGACAAGGTCTCGATATGTGGACCCCATTGAAGATTATGATCTACGGTTATTCCCAAAAACGTTGAGCTTTGTATAGTATCTAGTGGCTCATCTTTAACCATGATCTGCGTTGGGACTTGTCTGACATTAGGCATTGTAAATTTTATGCATTTGGTTTTACCCGCATTAAGCACTAAATTATTAACGGTAAACCAATGAAGCACCTGTGAAAGAGCACCATTTACATCGTCAAAAGATTCTTTGGCCCTTGGAGTCTTAAAAATTAAGGAAGTATCATCTGCAAACAGTACTATTTCACATACATCATCGACAAAGTATGGAAGGTCATTTATATATATCAGAAACAACAACGGTCCCAATATCGATCCTTGGGGCACTCCCATTTTTAGAGGTGCTCCAGGAGACTCAGTTCCATTAATATAAACCTTTTGAGTTCTATCACTAACATAAGATTTCAATAAACCTAGCGCATCGATCGAAACGCCGTAATGTTGAAGTTTTTTCAATAAGGTCTCATGGTCTACACAATCAAATGCTTTAGAGAGGTCACAAAATACTCCTATAGCATCGCACCTACCGTCGTATGCATCAAATACATGTTTCAAGAGAGCAACTCCAGCATCAGCAGTACTTCTACCTTTTGTAAAACCAAACTGTTTATTATGTAATAATTTATTAGTTGTGAAATGAAATAGAAGTTGATTAAAAATTATCTTTTCAAAAATTTTGCTAAGCTTCTTGGCGTGGCCAGTCACGTTTAGGCTTCTCCAAAAATGACGACATTCCAAACCATGGATCATCTTCGGACGTTGGCACGTAGCCTGTTCGCGTTGCTACGTCAGCTATGTTCTGGTGAGTCGGCACCCACCGCCAGTCTGCTGGCTTCGTTTCTTCTGTGATCTCGCCGAGCCGGTGTGCTACAAAGGGCGTGTAGCATCGACTCCCGTTCCTCAGCCAATGTAAGACTGTTTGCGAGTCACTCCAGTAGACCGTGTCATCGATGCGAAGTCTGTGTTCTTGTTTGATGGCCTTCGCTAACCTCGTTCCAATTAATGCTGCTTGTAGCTCTAGCCTGGGAATGGTTTGTGCTTTGAGCGGGGTGACCTTCGCGCGTGCTGCCACCAGCACAACTTCCACTTCCTTGGTGCTGTAGGTGAGCCTCCAGTATGCAGCCGTTGCGTATGCTTCTTCGCTTGCATCACAGAAGATGTGCAATTCTCGACGTTGCACTTCTCTCCCCCCGTTGTAGCTTCGGGGAAGCTGCAGCTTCTTGATGTTTTTTAAGTTTGCGATCCAACCGTCGAATTCGTTGGCGATGTCTTCAGGAATCGGTTCGTCCCATCCAGTCTTGAGGCGCCATAATTTCTGAAGAGTGATCTTCGCTGCAATGGTGTAGCAGCTCAGAAGTCCCAGCGGGTCGTAAATGCTCATTACCGTTGACAGGGCTTCTCGTTTCGTGGGGGCTCGTTCTCTTGACTTCACGGCTTCTGAGACTCGAATCAGCGAAGTGTTGAAGCTCAGCTTGTCGGTCTTCGGGTTCCATAGAAGTCCCAAGGTCTTCTCTTGTCCTCCTAGTGGTGTTGTTCCCGCTTTTGCTCGTCTGTCCTTTGGTGTGACCTCTAGCAGCTCCTCGTTGTTGCTGCTCCAACCTCGAAGATGGAAATCGGCTTTCTTGTGTACCTCGTCGACTTGCACGATGATTCGTTTGGCGCTCTCCAGGTCGTTGAAGCTATCCACGTAGTCATCCATGTAGTGGGCTTCCATGATCGGTAGAACGGCTTCAGGGTGTGTCTTCGCGTGCTGAAGTGCGTTCTTGTTCCGGACGCTGTGTGCCAGGAACGGAGAGCTTGATGCGCCAAATATCATTGAAGTCATCTTCATCTTCACTGGTTTGTCTGGCGCAGGTTGATCTTCCTTTTTTATCTTCACACGCAGAAACATTTCTTCTATGTCTGCTGTTATCGCGTAGGCGCCTTCTCGGAACCGGAACAGTATGGTCTGCAAAGACTGCAGAAGGTCCGGCCCCTCCAGCAGGCAATCATTCAGGCAGACTCCGTTCGCCTTGGCTGCTGCGTCGAAGACAAGCCTGATCTTTCCTGGCTTGTTCGGGTTCTTCACTGCGAAGTGTGGTAAGTACCACGCTACTGAACTGTCTTCTTCTTCG
Organism: Pyrausta purpuralis; assembly: GCA_963924145.1. Lineage (NCBI taxonomy): Eukaryota > Metazoa > Arthropoda > Insecta > Lepidoptera > Crambidae > Pyrausta > Pyrausta purpuralis. The sequence goes on along the minus strand of OZ001660.1, from coordinate 22,320,025 downwards.
CCACTACACTGCTCGGCGTATCCCTTCTTTAGCAGGTTCTCCACTTGCTCGTGGTACTGCTTCTTCTCTTCGGGACGACGTTCTAAGCTGGACTCAAGTGTCTTCAGCCTCTTCAAGGCAGCGTTGTAGCTGTTTGGTAGCTTCATGCCTTCGCTCTTCCACGGTAGACTTACTTCGAATCTTCCGTCTTTGTTCACCGCGGTTTCTTCGAAGATCTTCATGGCTCGTAGGTCATCTTCTTTCGTGAATTCATTCTTCATAGATATCCCTAGCGAGTCGACGCGAAAGTGATGTTCGACCAGATCTTCGATCTTCTCATCTAGTTTGATGTGCAAGATCTTCTCTGTATCTTGACAGCTTCTAGGTACTCTTCTGTGGATCACCCATCCTAGTAAGGTCTTGGAGGCTGCCGGCTGATACGGCTTGCCCGCTCGCAGCTCCCTCGTGATGATCAACGGCCAGTTGTCAGTTCCTATGAGGACTCGTGGCTTGGCGTTCTGGTAGGCTAGGCTTGAGATATCCAGTCCTCGCAGGTGTTCCAGCTGTAGTGCCTCCTTTGGCAACGACTGCGTCGATAGGTCCAGACCTGCCATCGTTCGGAATGTGATGACAGAGCTGTGTCCGCTGACGTCATCTCCCATGATCTTGACGCGGACGGTTCTGCTGTTCATGCTATTGACTTCTTTGTCTATGCTTCTTAGTTTTAGACAAGTACTGGGTCCGCTAGCTCCAACTTCGTTCGCGAGGTCTTCGTCGATTAGAGAGATCGTGGCCCCTTCATCAAAAAGCGCGTATGTTCGCTGCGCCCCCCGCTGGCCGCTGATGATGATCGGACATATCTTCAGCTTCACGGCACTCCCTCCAGGTGTAACTGTGGCCATTGCGACCTCTGCTTGGTTCGTAGTCACCTGTTCGACTTCCTCTTTGGCCGGGACTTCAGCATGTAGGGTGGCGTGGTGAGGACGTTTGCAGCCCTTTACGCCGCAGAGCTTCTGTTTACAGTTCATTCTTCTGTGCCTGCTGTTGATGCACCGGAAACAGAGTTTTGCGTTCTTCACTGCCTCCCACCGCTCCGACACCGACAGCTCCTTGTACTTCGGGCACGCAGGTAGCTTGTGTTCACTGTTGCACACTATGCAGACGCTGGCTTCGGGCTTCTGATTGTCTTCTGGCCTGCCGCTCGTCTCCGTTACAGTGAATACTTTTCTCTTTTGTTCGATCTTCGTGTTCTTGATCGGGACGTCTTTTCTAGCACCACTGTAACTGTGTTTTAATGCACGGTCAGCTTGCTGCATTAAAAATTCGGAAAGCCTTACGATTTGAGTCGTATTTCTCGGCTGCTCCTCGGCGAAGTCACACCACCTTGACTTGATGTGTGGGCTCAGCTTCTCTAATACTTCACGCACTAGCAATGGGTTATACAGATATGCTGGATCCACGTTGCCAAGAGTTGCCACGATGTTCTGGACTTTGATGGCGAAGGAATTTAATTCACTTGCAGTACTTCCCATCTTGGGCAGCTTCTTAAGTTCTTCGTATGCCATATCTATGATCATCTCTGGGCGTCCAAAGCATTGCTGTAACGTCTTCATTACTCGATCTGGGTGCGTTGCGCTGCTAAGTAGTGGCGTTACCACTTCCTTTGCTTCACCTCTGAGAGCGTTGCGTAGTCGGGCCAAGTTTTCGTATGGAGTGAACTTATACAGCCTTGTTGATTCCTCCATTGCAGTAGCGAAGTGTATCCACTCCAGTGGTGATCCGGAGAACAGCGGTAGATCCGTAACTTGCCGCGGTGGTGGTCGCGACGCCATCATCTGTGACAGCGTGTCTGCCAGCTGTTCAATACCTCGTCCCTTCGGGGTTGACGATCTCTTCCTTTCTGCGCGTGGTCTGGGTTGGACCGGTCCCGGCGTCCAAAATCTTGCCCTTCGGGTCACAGGCGTCTCTTCGTTGCTGGGTTCCGGTGGAGCCTCCAGGCGCTCCCCCCGTTCGGCATCCACGTTTGGCGCAGACTTGTCCAGCCACTCGTTTACTTTTTCTATTTCTTGCATCTGTTCCTGGTCACTGTCGTCATCCAACTCTGCTAGGTCTGCCGTGAGCTTCTTCTTTACCATCTCGGCCTCAAGCTCAAGCTCCTTGCGTCTGATGGCTGCGAGCCGCTCCTCTGCCTCGAACCGTAGCCGTGCTACAGCGCTAGCAGTGGATCTGGTGGAGCGTGCTCTGGCGTGCTGCGTCCTGCTCGTTGCGGCGGTCTCGACATGTCCCATGTTCACGTCGAACGCTGAGTGCGTACCCAACACAGCGGCGCCACGTTCCTTAGGCTGGGCGGCCGTATGCTGTTCCGCTTCCAAGCGGCTCCTCGTCGACGGGGACGGCGACCGGGGCGGTTCCGGTAACACACGTTCGGAACGTTCGGCCATGACTTGGCTTCGCGTATACACCATTTAAACACTTATCAGAGTCAATTAGCAGAGTCAAATGTCTATTTACAAATCACAATTAACACAGACAGAGTTCATCCACAGTTCAGGAATCAAAGTTCAGATCAGATGCACTTAACACGAAATAACACAGTAATCACTTGTAGAAATAATAAAAGTACTTACAATTTATAGTCCAAAATAAGTGTGTCCATATTGCACTAAGTCATAAACACTAATTTCACAGCACAGAGTCCACTGGTGCGTACTTTCGATCCGTCTCCGATAGGACCAACGATGTTGGTGTTACACTATGGAGAGAGTACAGTCGTCAAGCCCAGAGAGCGAGTGGACTGTAATTTAAATTTATCACTAGGCACTGACTGTTCCCCAGTAAAACACTGCACTTATACTGACACACATTAATTTATTAATACTTTTACTATTTTCACAATTCACTGGTAATTACTGGTACTTCACTTTTCACTAGTAGCTGTATTCACTATTAAACCGTAGGAAGGAATGAACGTACTGCATACAAATTCGGCTCTATTCTTGTATGATTTTCTGCGTTCAATTAGCGACTAAAGCGATCCATTATTATCTCTAATTATTGAGCACGAAGTTTGCACACGGCACTACTATGTTCATTTTTTTCTTACATATGTTGCTATCCTATTTAATTTTTCTTAACAATTTTCGTATTCGTTCTTACTTATACATTTTTCTCTTTCTTTAAATCTAGTAGAAAATTAGTAAATAAACGACAATATCAAAGCTTAATGAAATCATATGAAACTTCTTTTGGTGTTGTGGCTGTCGTTAACACTAATATTGCATGCCAGTAAGCGTAAACCTACACATACAAGTAGATAGCACGTGCAACGAGCTGGCATGCAAGTGTATCGCAGCCTTTAACATTGCAAACTTGTAGAAGACGGAGGCTTTCTATTCTTAAAGCTAAGTACTTATTATAGTTAACCAATGAGACGCGCGACGGCAGCCATCTTTTTTCTCTATTTAATGGCAGATACCATTACTATGACGCATAACGTCATCATTATCAACCAAAGGATGTCCGCTGCTGAACATAGGCACCCCCCACGGCTTACCACAGTGACCAATTACTCGCTCTGCATTCAGTTTGATCCTGCGATCTTTACAAGGTTGTCTGTTCATCTTATCAGTGGACGTACTACGCCGTGTCTTTTGGTCGAAGGGTCTCCAATCTAAAACTTTAATGCCCCAACGGCCATCAGTTCTTCGAGCTATCAGCCCTGCCCATTGCCACTAGAGCTTACTGATTCTCAAAGCAAGGTATAACGTTGAACTAAAATTTAATACATACGTCCATTATTGGCAGTAGTAAGCAATTGCAAAGAAAATGACGACCAAGAGTGTCCGATTGTTTTTCAATGATAATTAGTTCCTCCTTTGGTGCTTACAAAATACTGTCGATTTATGTTAAAGCCCTGCCAAACTGCTAAGGCTTGAGCTGAGCGGGAAAAAGGCAAGCCGTGGGAGTGAAACTTGTATATTCAATAAGTAAAAATTGGTTATTATGTTTACGCTTGGAATAAAATGTATTTCGGAGCTGTAAAATTAGTTTTTTTTTTACCTTCTACTAAAGTTTCCTTTTTTAGTAATTGTTTTTTTTTAATTACTGATCTTCCTTAATTTATATTTCGTGTATTCAGAAGCAGAATTAAAATATTTAAAACAATATCACTAAATACGGATAAAAAAGTGTTTACTTAATGGTCGGTATAAAAGTTTAGCGGGGGGTGTTATTTATAAATCTTCATTAAATAAATGTTATAGTTGTAGAAAAAACCTTAAATTAATACAAGTGAAAGTTGTTCTCAATCACTTAAAGCCAACTCTAACTGTCTGATCCTTAAAACTTACCCGACAAGATTGAATGAAATGGTGCTCAAGTATTTCGTGAAATTTCTAACTCGCACGCAACTAATAAATTAGCCGCAATCCGTTGGAGTTTGGAAATAAATCAGTTTACTTTAAAGTTTTGTAAGAGTTACTTTTAGGCCAACAGACATTTAGAGTCTGATTTTGATAAGTAAAGGATTTAGGCCTTGACAATTTTGAATTGATACGGTAAATTAAATATATACGGTAAGATAAATAATGACTTCTGGATATCACATAATATAATACATAACGTGACAAATTTGACGACCACCGTGATGTAGTAGCTAAACACGCCGGGTATCAAGGCGTCCCGGACGGGTCAATCTAGAAATCTAAATTTTCTACATTGTCTCGTATCTGGGTGTTGTGGTACCACCGTTGTGTCTGATTTCCATAACACAAGTACATTAGCTACTTTGGGATCAGATGAATGTATGTGATTGTTGTCCAATATTTATTATTATTTACGAGCATTATTATTTATTCCTTGAAATTTGAATATAGATTTGAAACCGTTTGTATGCGTTGATGCCGTAAAATCATGGCGCAAGAAATTTGTTCGTGGTGCAGTTCTATACGCTAGTAGGTTATACTAATTCAATGTTTGTTGACAACATCTGGCGACCGACCGATGGCGGTATAACCATCCAATGTAAGGCGCAGCTAAATGTTGGACTGTGACGGGCAGCAGCGTCACAGCTGCAAGGGGCAGCGCCTCGGTGCTCGCCAACCCGCCTGCCAAGCGTGGCGAGTATTGGCAATATCCTCTCATATGGTAGTACAAAAAAAAACCAGGCCCCCAGTCTCCGGCAGCCCCGCTATTCCTGACTTTGGTAGCGGTCACGGTAACGGCGGGGCAAGGGGTGCTAAGAATCCCCGGAGGCGATCGCGCTGCCACCCCCGACGACAACTGGCCCTGGTAACGTACAACACGTGTACACTGAGGACAGATGAGAAGTTGCTCGAGCTGGAGGACGAAATGAGCAGGTTACACTGGGACATAATGGGTTTATCAGAAGTCCGTAGAGAGGGCGAGGACACGATAACTCTGCAGTCCGGAAACCTGCTCTACTTCCGGGAAGGCAACCAACAAAAGTTCCAAGGTGGTGTCGGGTTCCTCGTTCACAAGTCCCTCGTCAACAATATCGAGACCATCGAGAGTGTGTCGAGCAGGGTAATATACCTTATACTCAGGATATCCAAGAGGTATTCACTGAAGGTCATACAGGTATATGCACCGTCCTCGAAACACCCGGATGAAGAGGTGGAGGAAATGTATGAGGACGTAAGTAGAGCCATACATACTTCCAAAACCTATTTTACTGTTGTAATGGGGGACTTCAACGCAAAACTAGGCAAGCGAGGCGAGAATAAGTTGAAGGTGGGACCTTTTGGATACGGGCAAAGTAACGTCAGGGGACAGAGGCTGGCCGACTTTCTGGAGAAGGAGGGACTCTTTGCGATGAACTCTTTCTTCCAGAAGCCGCCTCAAAGGAAGTGGACCTGGTTGAGTCCCGACAGCTTCACGAGAAACAAGATTGACTTCTTCATGACCTCCAAGAGACGGTCTCCGTGATCAACAGGGTGAAAACCGGTAGCGATCACCAAATGGTTCGATGAAGTCCACGCTCCGACCGACTCTTGCTCATATCCAAAATCCCGAGAGCTTTCAACTCGAGTTGTCAAACCGCTTTGATTGCCTAGAAAATTGCGTTACAGTGGACGAAATTAACAACGGGTTCATGGAAACTGTTCAAACGGTGAGGTCTAAGTATTTTAGTCCTGGCCGTAAAAATAGACCTCAAAAACTGTCGGTCCACACTCTCGACCTTATGGAAAAACGTCGATCTATGGCACTGCAGACCTCCGTTAATGCTGAATACTACAGGCACCTCAATAGACAAATATGGAAGTCTCTGCGACACGACATTCGTTGCTTTAACACTAAAAGTGTTAAAGAAACGATAGAGCGGAACGAAGGCTCCAAAATGTTTGCAAGGGACATGTCTATTGGGCAAAGCCTGTTGACGAAGCTTAAGACGGAGGACGGCAGTGTAGCTTCGACGAAATCAGAGGTTTTGAGAGAGATCATGGGCTATGAGCAGTTGTTCACCTCAGTAGCCAAACCCGTTGATAGCTCGGCTAGAGACCCACGAGCTATCCTGACCCAACACTACACCGAAGGCATCCCGGACCTCAGCCTCTACGAGATTAGGATGGCCCTTAAACAGCTCAAAATAACAAGGCACCTGGCGAGGACGGAATCACATCAGAACTTCTGAAGGCGGGTGGAACACCGGTACTTAAAGTCCTACAGAGACTCTTTAATTCCGTGTTGCTGGAGGGCATCACGTCCGAGGCGTGGAACAGGAGTGTGGTGGTGTTGTTCTTCAAAAAAGGAGACAAAATTTTATTGAAGAACTCTATAGTTCTTCAATAAAGTTTTGTCTCCTTTTAGGAGTGAGATGGGTCTATACCCATCTCACTCCTGAGCCATGTCTACAAGCTGTTTTCAAGGGTCATCACGAATCGTCTCGCACGTAGGTTTGAAGAGTTCAAGCCTCCCGAACAAGCCGGTTTCCGAAAAGGCTTTAGTACCGTAGACCACATCCATACGTTTAGGCAAATTATACAGAAGTCCGAGGAGTATAATATGCCTCTATGCTTAGCGTTTGTGGACTATGAGAAGGCCTTTGATTCGATCGAAACTTGGGCGGTGCTTCAGTCTCCGCAGTGGTGCTACATGTCTATGTAGGTGCTACATACCTATAGTCTTATAGGTATAAAGAAGTGTTAAAGTGCCTTTACAATAACGCCACCATGTCGGTCCGAGTACAGAAGCAGAACACGAGGGAGATTCCACTGCGGAGAGGTGTGAGACGGGGAGATGTGATATCTCCGAAACTGTTCACGGTGGTATTGGAAGACGGTTTCAAGCTTCTGGAATGGGAAGGAATTGGCATCAATAATAATGGTGAATACATCACACACCTCCGATTTGCCGATGATATAGTCGTTGTGGCAAAGACGCTGGACGATCTTGGCACTATGCTCGAAGACCTTGACCGAGTCTCCCAACAATTGGGTCTTAAAATGAACACGGAGAAGACGAAAACTATGTCGTGTTCCCTTGTTATACCCACTCCAGTATCCATTGGGAACTCAACTCTCGAAGTTGTCGACGAGTACGTCTACCTGGGACAAGTGATCCAATTGGGTAGGTCCAACTTCGAGAAAGAGGTCAATCGATGAATCCAACTCGGCTGGGCAGCATTCCGGAAATTGCGCAAGAGTGTCTTCTCATCTCATCTACCTCAGTGTCTGAAGACGAAAGTCTTCAACCAGTGTGCGTTACCAGTGATAACATACGGATCCGAAACATGGTCTCTTACTATGGGCCTGACAATGAAGCTCAAATTCACACAACGAGCGATGGAAAGGACTATGCTGGGTGTTTCTCTACGGGATCGAAACCGAAATGAGGTGATACGTAGAAGAACTAAGGTAACGGACATAGCCTTGAGAATCAGTAAGCTCAAGTAGCAATGGGTAGGGCACATAGCGCGAAAAACTGATGGCCGTTGGGGCAGGAAAGTTCTAGATTGGAGACCCTTCGACCAGAGACGCAGCTTGGGACGTCCACCAACAAGATGGACAGACGACCTTATAAAGATCGCAGGATCAAACTGGATGCAGACCGCTAGTGATAGGTAAAAAACGTAATTTATCAACAATCCAGATGTAGGTACTTTTTTAAGCTTACAAATTCATCGTCATCATCATTATCACCCATAGGACGTCCACGCCGCTGAATATATACCTCCCCCAAGGTTTTCCACAGCGACCGGTTGTGAGCGGTCTGCATCCAGTGTGATCCTGCGATCTTTACAAGGGCTTCTGTCCATCTTGTCGGTGGACGTCCTACGCTGCGCCTTTGGTCTAAGGTTCTCTAGTTTTTTTTTCCAAACGGCCATCAAGGGGTCAATTTTCTTGCAATTCATATACAAAAAATTCACCGATCGAACTTTCATTGTTGAAGAAAAAGTTGTTTTTGATTTCTCAAGGTCACGATTTCTATGTATTTAGATTTTGTTCGTGTGTCAGTTTCTTTGCGTGTAAATATTTTACTTGTTTTTTTAGGTTAAACTCGCATTAGAATTACCAAACGAAAAAAGTTCAATTGCCGCGAGTATCTGCCTCCTGTTCTTCGCACCATGTGCCCTACCCACTGCCATATGGGCTTAATGATTCGCAGAACTATGTCAGTTATCTTAGTTTTTCTACCTCTCCATCGCTCGTTGTGTGATTTTTAGCTTCTTTATAAGGCCCATAGTAAGAGACCATGTTTCGGTAAAGGTAACCCAAGCTTACATAATTATACCTATTTGAAGACTAAACCTTCTCTATATCAAACTGTACTGAAATACTTGAGATAATAGCCTATCATTTGATATAAATAATTTATTATCAGGCTGTTAGATTTAATACATAAATAATGAAATCCATTAGGCTTGATTGGCACTATTATCATTCCTACTATTATTATCTATGTAGTAATAGAGGAATATGCAAATTCTTATGAAGAGGGATTTAAAGTTCACTTGATGAGATGAAATAATAACATAAATTTCACTGTCAAAAGTTCGGCTTAGTTCGAAAGCGTCTGTTGTTAGTTGTTTCTTTTAAACACTTTTTTGTCAATTTCAATGAGATAGATACTATTAGGAATTAATGAGGAAAATGCCGGTTTATGATCAGTCGATGATCGCGACGTATTTTTGAAGGAAGAATATATCGGAAGCACCACCTGTCAAAGTGACTGATGATTATTTTACCGTTGCCGTCTTGACAGGAAGTGTCATTCTGTGGTACACTTATTGATATCGATTAGGAGGACCTCTCAATCGAATGTCTTATCGATTAACAGTTCGGCCATCCTGACCTTACTTCGACCTCGAAGTACTTAGAGAACAGTTGTCCAGATCCAACTACATGTCACGGGAATACATATTATACCAATAACTATAATAGGTGTAAATAAATAGATAAATAAACAAATACATTGATTAACTATGCTGCTCGATTATTTAACCATGCTCATATATTTGCAGAAAACCGCATCTTTGCACACAGCTAATAAAAGTCAACATATTATACACACAGTAAATTCAACAATACCAAAGCCCAAGCAGTAGATTTTCAAGTACACTCACCAAAATTGAATAGAATCATCATCCTGAAGTCACTTGGCAAGCACAAGCAGTATGCCAGTGAAGTAGATTCAATCTACCACGACATGTCCCACACAGTTCTGCATATGTGATGCCCACACAGTTGTTTTACATGTGACATGTACACACAGGTATGCATGGTTTGCATGCCCACACAGCTCACACAGAGTTTACACACTACACTTATGTCCTCAGTTTAATTGAACGCGTTTACTCATTATTTCAATTTTAAATTACCTGGCTGCTGTATTTCTAGTTTATTAAATTTGCATTTTTTTTTATTATTAAGTATTCACAGAATTTTTTTTTTTTTTTACTCTTCGTCATCGGAGGATGATGTGAAATCCCTTGCATGCCACATTTTCATTTTGTCCCGAGCTACTATACTTTTATAGGCTCTCTTACTCTTAGTAACTGACTCTACTTCAAAACGATCGTTCGGCAGCACAGCTGTCACTTTATATGCAGGCCCATATGCCCCCATATGCAGGCCCATGCCTGCATATGGGGGCACTAGTTTCCCGCTGGTGAGACCAGGTCTTAAAATTTTCCTTTCCACCATCACAAGGTCCCCAATTACGATTGATTCTGGTAGGACACGGTGCTTGTCGTACCTCTCTTTCATATGGGATGCATTCCTCTCAATTTCCTTACTGGCTTCTTCTCTTAATTGCGGCAGCTCGATCGGGGACAAGATAGGTCCCTGCAGATCACCTCCCAGGCGAGGCCTAAACCCGCACAAAAGTTCTAAGGGAGACTTGCCTGTACCCTTGCACACTGTAGAACTGATTCCCAATTGCACTTTATGAAGGTGTGAATCCCATCCTTTTCGTTCTTCTCCCATATACGCAATGAGTGATGACAAAATAGTACGGTTCAAGCGTTCTACCTGCCCATTTGCTCGTGGTGTAGCAACTGCATTTAACACATGCCTGATAGCATGGTCATTGCAATAACCGTTGAATTCTCGTCCAGTAAACGCCGTCCCTCTATCACTTATGATGCGCACTGGATGCCCAAACACTTTACTCAGCCTTTGAAGTGCTGTGATGGCTCCCCGAGCATTGGCACTGGACACCGCCTCCAACCATACAAACTTGGTAAAACCATCTATAATAGCAAATATATATGTTTTGCCAGAACTCTTGCAGAATGGTCCAAGATGGTCCACATGGAGAGTGTGAAATGGCACAGGAGTCCTTGGAATCGGGTGTAATAATCCAGGCTGCTTCCCTGTTGGCTTCTTTGCATACTGACAGCACAAATAGCTCTTGACATATTTCTCTATGCATCTTCGCATCTTAGGAAACCAATATTTGGCAATGATTGCACTAATACACTTTTCAGTTCCCATATGTCCATTGTATTATTTCACCATTTGATATTATGTGACCAAGGTATTCCACAGTATCAGTAAGAAATATGCACTTTTCAGGTTTAAGTTTGACACCAGCCGCTGATATCAAACCCAGCACTTGTTCTAGGTTTGCTAAGCAAGTTTCAACACTGCTGGCCCACAAAATTACGTCATCAATGTTGACCTCCGCGCACTTGTGCAGAACCGGTGCTAGGATGCTATTCATCGCCCGTTGGAACACGGCCGGTGCATTACATAAACCGAAGCTCATCATCTTGTACTGGAAGTGTCCTTCGGGCGTCACGAACGCAATTAAAGGTCGAGAGGCAGGTGCTATTTTTACCTGATGATACCCGTTGGCCAGGTCCAGGCAGCAGTAAACATTCTTGCCAGCAAGCTGGTCCAATAAATCTTGGATTACCGGTAAAGGATATCTTTCCTTCTCTGTGATTTTGTTCAGGGCCCTGTAGTCCACACACATTCGATACCCTCCATCCTTCTTCCGTACTAGTATTACAGGGCTTGCGTATGGAGATGTTGAAGGTTCAATCACACCAGCATCCAACAACTCACGCACCATGTTTCTAACTATTTCCTTTTCATGGAATGACATTCGATAAGGTTTATAATTGATAATTTTATCTTGAGTGAGTCTGATATTCATCTCTATTTCACAGTTTCCCAACTCTACTCCACCGCCAGAAAAACAGTCTTGATACCTGCTCAGGATCTCCTTCAATGAATCAATTTGAGTTTCAGTTAAACTGCTGCCTATAGTGTATTCTTTCTTGGTGGTGTTATTGGTGATTTCAGCCCGTGCCAAACATTCATCACTATCAAGTTGTATCACTAAGTTAGTCTTATTAATAATTTTGATTAAAGCATTTCCATCATTGCTTTCTACCTCATGACCTAAAACTTCTTTTTCACAGTTGGGCTTCATGTGTTCACTCTGATTTACCCTCAGAGCACCAAGTGTCACAGGGTCTGTTCTGACTAACACTTTATTATATGTTCTGACTAAGTCCTGGAGACAATGCTATATTTGACTTGGGATAAAGAGAAACTTTGACACAACCTTCGCAATGCTCAATCATTTGTAGTCCTTCCTCATAAATGTTTAGATGAGTAGCTGTTTTAACTACTACAATGTTTGGAGCCTCAGTAAAAGGTTGACCCACCAACACTTCAAATTGTTGAACACCGTCTGGCACAACATAAAGTTCTGTCTCTTTTTCCACTCCGTCCACATTCAGTATGACTGTCACTGTTCCTAATGGAAGGGTCAACGCATTGCCATATTCTTTTATGACCACTGAGTCGTCCGGTCTCGGATCCAGTCCTAGCAACTTGCAGAAACTTTCTTTGATTGTATTACAGGAGCTTCCAAAATCAATATAGGCTTGAGCTCTTATATTATTTACCTGTATTTCTTTGTAGTATTTTAGATCTGAACTCTCACTGCAAATAATTTGAATTTTCCGAGATATCCTGGCGGGTTCATCAGAGGCAGCTTGTCTCCTACACTTCCCAGCCAAATGACCTTTCATGTTACAGATTGTGCAATACTTTTCATTGTTTTTCTTTTGGAAACATCGCTCTTCTTCATGTCCTATTTTGTCACAATAACGACACTTCCGCTTGTCTTTGCTGTTCCCAGTAGGTCCTCTAGTGCAGTATATAGCTTTGTGTCCAACCCGACCACAAACATAACAATTTCTTCCTCTGTCGCCTGCCTGCTTACTAATTGCTTGAACACCTGTCCTAAGTGTTGATCGATTATCTTTGGAGTCAGCACTAGCAGCATTCACATTGGCTAAGTAAACTAATAGAGAACTAGTAGTTGTGCATCCAGCTGACACCGCTCCTATTTCCATTAATCTGTTACCTAATGTTCCAATTATAGCTTCAGCTATCATACTGTCAGCCATGCCACATGACAGCCCCAAACCCAACTTCTCATAGTAAAACTTAATGGGATCTTCAGTAGCTAGCTTTACTCTATTTACCAACTCCCTTATTTGAGCCAATTTATTTTTAGTAAATGGGAAAGCTCTGATCAATTTTTCTTTCCACTCAGCCCAGCTAATATCATACGAAGCCTGATGTTCGTACCATCCTCTGGCATATCCTTTTAATTTAGAGGTACAATTGCAAATCAATGTTCTTTCATCCCATCCATGCATTTGTGCCGCACCTTCTAGATTCCTGATCCAGTGTTCAATAGGAACGGTTGTGACTTGTGGATCAAATTCAGGGACAAAGTCATTCCGACCCATGTATCGAATTGTAGAGTTATCAAAGTTTATGCTGGCATTGCTGGCTTGTGGTATAGGTGTGAGGTTTGGGGTGCCACCACCCAGTAATGTTGACGATGGTACTGCTTGTACATTTTTCTTTTTCAAATCTCGAACATAGTTTTCTAAAGCGTCGAGCCTACTATCTCTTCTTTTGAGTTCACGCATATATTTCTTCCTGTAACGATTGTTGTTTTCCTCATTGGAACTGGTGCTAATGCTAGAGCTAGAAGAATAATCTCTTTTCTTGCGGTCACCCATCGTATACCAAAAGGAAACGCGATGTTATCACACAGAAATATCGAAGAAATTGAAGATGCACACGTTTAGTTTCAAGCAGTTTTACACATGTAATATAGAGACGCACAGGCAATGGTATAAATGCAAAACGTATTTGGAAGAATAGGTGATATGTATTGTACAAATGGAACAAGCTCACCCAAGTCCAGCAGTAAGCAGCGAGGCAAGGCACTTAAGTAACAAGCCGATTCACACACCGTTTTATTTTTATATATAGTTTTTTCAAATGAAAAGAGCAAGTATGGCGATAGGTTAGGTCAATCACTTGTTCCAAAAATCGTTTGGAATCCTGTTAGTTCCTTAATGAATTGAGTAAATTATGTTAACACACACTTAATTAGTCACTATTTTATGCGTCATTTAGCATATTTCACAGTAAAAGAGTATATTGCAGATATGCACCACGCGGCCACACCGGTTGGGCCGGCCGGACACGTGTTACCGGTACAAGACCGAATCGACGTTGATCCTTTTACGAGATGTATTTATTAGATTTTACGATAAAACTTTTATTTGTAAGCGTTTTTCCTATCCCACTTCTGATTTTATTAGGAATTAATGAGGAAAATGCCGGTTTATGATCAGTCGATGATCGCGACGTATTTTTGAAGGAAGAATATATCGGAAGCACCACCTGTCAAAGTGACTGATGATTATTTTACCGTTGCCGTCTTGACAGGAAGTGTCATTCTGTGGTACACTTATTGATATCGATTAGGAGGACCTCTCAATCGAATGTCTTATCGATTAACAATACCTAGATAAAGAAGTAAATAATTTAAATTCGCAGATTTCGGTAAAATCACAGATGGTTTATGTAACGCTGTGAACAGCATAGTTTCTTATACCTCAACACCCGAGCGGTCGCATGAGACCGCATAACAATAGAATACCTATTGTGTCTCGTTCACATACGCTTGAGGGATTAATTAAGTTCTTATTGTAAAATCATTATAAATAAATATAATAATATTTACAAATCAGCTGCCTACAGAGCACAGACGAATAATATATATATCTACACAGCATGTTCATTTGAAGAGTTTAATTTTTACACAAAATTTATTCAATAATTGACAAATCCAGGAAGTTTGATGGTGAATCCACATCACCCAGACGCATGTGTCAGTGGCCGGTGATAAATTACTTATAAAGATATTAATAGTTTTAATAGAACGAGAACAAATCAAAGGGCTCACAAATAAACACGTAGTTACAGTTCTCTTGCCTGAACTAGGTTGGACCTGTATCTCAGGCTAAAAAGAGCTTACACATAAGAATATTGGGTTTTTAAAAAAATAACAATAAATAGAAACTACACAAAAAAATCCTTTTTTGTACCTCTCACTTATTATTAATATTCCGCCACTAATTAAACTCTCTGCATTACCAGGTGGTTGACTGGTAGAGAATGCCATAAGGCATTAAGTCCGCCAATTGTACATTTTACAGTGCAATAAAGTTTAAATAAAAAAATAAGGTAAATCAGTCCAAAAAAGTATAATCTAGAAACGACTTACAGCGATAATATTATGCTACATTGTAAATATGTGTACCTACATAATGGATAACTCAAAGCGTCAGAAATTTTGCAACTAGGTTATTTAAATTAAACATAGATCACGTAAAGTGTTAAACAAAATACTTTTCAACACACTTGCTCAAAATGACGTTTTTATTCCACCGATTTTTGGCACATAATCATAGATATTAAACACGCGTGCTTTTTCAGTATATTATTGCACTAGTGCTTATTGTTTATTAACCCGACCAATTAAAATTTGTACCCTAGTACCAATAGTAAGTAAGAAGATGAAGCGATATAATTTAGTCGGGATATAACTTACGCGACAAACAGTACTTATGCGAAAAATAACAGTATGTACATATTTATTTCAATAAATGGTAAATCCAGCTTTATTACTAAAAATAACTCAAATTCATTTAAAATTTTCTGTAATTTGTGTTTTAAATAACGAATTATTACATTTTTAATCTTGGCTGTTGGCCGATCTAGTTCGCGCCTTAACCTTGCGCGCGCATCAGTTTCGCGGCAAGAAAAAAAAACAACGCGCCATTTTTCGTAAATAGTTGGCGGCTGTGGTGTGATGAAGTTTGGATTAATGTGGCAAGTGTGTTGAAAAACGTCGTATGAAACACGTGTGCCTGTGACCATTATATACGCGGCTTTCTTATGACGCACTCGCTTTCGCTCGTGCGCACACAATATCCCCTTGTATATAATGGTCAACTTAGCACACTTGTATCATAATGTACTATTACCGGATCAGGGCTAAGGTAAGGGTTTGTGGGACGATCTCATTTGCTAGAAAAATAGTTAAGTTAGTACAATATTACTTCATAAGATGCATGAATTTGGGAAAACAAAAATACGTTTTTAGCGAGACTTAAGATTTGGACTATGTTAGATTATTTGAAAAAAATATGTTTAGTAAATAATGCATAAAAAAACCTAAACGAAGGATATTGTAGTTATTTTAAGCCTACACCAAAAGTGACACCTATAGCCACGTCGGTCTCTCAGACCGATTGCCGCTAAATACACCTAGTCAGAGGTGGAATTGTGTAAAGCAATCGTATTCGTTTGATAGTTTTAAACGTACGGTATGATCTGTCAAACGGCAAAGAACAACGTGATTGACAGATCATATCGTACGTTATGAACTGTCAATTGGATACGATTGCTTTACACAATCCCAACTCAGTTCCCCCGAAACTTATACTGTGCACTGAAACGAAAATAGAAACAAATCCGGCAGCTAGCAAATACTTCAAATCACCAGCACTTCCGAAAAAAGAAATAAATTACTAAAATTGTTTCGTCGGTCTTATAGACCTACGCGCGGGTATTGGAATTATAAACTAAAACTTAGGTACTTGAATATCGTGAATCCCTTACAATATTGGGTTCATTAAATAGAATAGAAAATATAATTGATTTGAAGGTTTGTTTTTGAGGGTTGCTGCGCAAAATGTATTTTCAAGGAATACCACCTTTGTTGAAAACGTCTTTTCAATAATAATATATTGGTACCTACCAATATATTATTATTGAAAAGACCTTGGTACCTACCAATATATTATTATTGAAAAGACCTTTTCAACAAAGGTGGTATTCCTTGAAAATACATTTTGCGCAGCAACCCTCAAAAACAAATGAAATATGATTGTGTTACGTGAAGCGTTCGTCATAAATCAACAAAATGAACTGTCAAATCGACTCAATAAAGCTAACGAGTGAAGGGCCCTTAAAACGTACACGTCTAAACGTATGAACAAAATTGAAACATACAAATTGGATGTCACGCCGATACGAATAAAGTAAAAAGTAACGCTAGGAGACGAAATATTTGCGAGAGTACAGCTGGGTTTAGACTGTGGATAATATCTTGCTTTATTTTTTACCGACTTCAAAAAGAGGAGGTTGTCAATTTGATGTGTATGTACGTGATATCGTTTGAATTTGATAATATTTGAGTATGTTGATCTATTAAGGCTTCCAAACACGTGCAAATTTTCGTAAATCTTTATGTTTGTATGTATATTTTATGTTTTTCTACTGATTTCTCGAAAACGAGAAGTCACAGCGAGATGATTATTTTTAAGTTCATTCTAGAAATAGTTAAACTTAGGGTACAGTGATAGTCTTGCCCGAATCGGTCTAGTGATTTTTGAAATATGGGTCACAAATAAAAAACATAAACGAAAAAAAATAAGTTAAAAATTAAACCGCGTTCAAAAAACTGATTAATAAAGCTCAAACAGCACCGGCTCTAAATGAATTTGTTTCTCCTAGACAGAGGTGCGATTGTGTAAAGCAATCGTATTCATTTGACAGTACAAACGTACGATATGATCTGTCAAACCCTTTGTTCTTTGCCATTTGACAGACCATACCGTACGTTTTAAACTGTCAAATGAATACGATTGCTTTACACAATTCCACCTCAGAGAGCAAATGTGTTATTTTGAGCATTTCAGTTAGTTTCTAAAGACAGTTTTATTTTTATTTATTGATGATCAGGCATTGGACCACGATCACACTTGATGGTAAGTGATGAGGTAGTCGATGATGGATCACAATTTAAGCGTTTAGATACGTATTTATTCAGCATTTCTGTTACAACAGCACTCATTTACTTTCAAAAAATATATACGTATTATACAACAGAGCAAAATGTCCAAGTAAGTATATTCTGTGCTTTGCTATTT
Source organism: Pyrausta purpuralis (assembly GCA_963924145.1). Classification (NCBI taxonomy): domain Eukaryota; kingdom Metazoa; phylum Arthropoda; class Insecta; order Lepidoptera; family Crambidae; genus Pyrausta; species Pyrausta purpuralis. The sequence goes on along the minus strand of OZ001660.1, from coordinate 22,302,258 downwards.
TCTGTAGTTGTATTTGCAACTTAGTTATCGAGGCATTTTGCTAGATTATTATATTAAGATACAGGATTCTCTTCGTTTCAAAAACGAGATACGAACCCACGTAGATGACTTCAGCTAACCGTTACCAATTATACTTAAACCTGTTTCTGTGTTATATTTTGTGTGTTTTAATTATCAAATTAAAATTTATAATCAAAAAATAATTTTACGTGACTTATATTCATAATGTTGTATATCATCATCATCATCATAATCAGCCAAAGGACGTCCACTGCTGAACATAGGCCTCCCCCACGGCTTTCCACAGCGACCGATCACTAGCGGTCTGCATCCAGTTTGATCCTGAGTTCTTTTTAAGGTCGTCTGTCCATCTTGTTGGTGGACGTCCTACGCTGCGTCTTTGGTCGAAGGGTCTCCAATCTAGAACTTTCCTGCCCCAACGGCCATCAGTTCTTCGCGCTATGTGCCCACTGCCACTTAAGCTTACTGATTCTCAAGGCTATGTCCGTTACCTTGGTTCTTCTACGTATCTCTTCGTTTCTGATTCGATCTCGTAGAGAAACACCGAGCATAGCCCGCTCCATCGCTCGTTGTGTAATTTTGAGCTTCATTATAAGGCCCATAGTAAGAGACCACGTTTTGGATCCGTATGTCATCACTGGTAATACACACTGATTGAAGACTTTCGTCTTCAGACACTGAGGTGATTGAGACGAGAAGACGCTCTTGCGCAGTTTCCCGAACGCTGCCCAGCCGAGTTGGATTCGTCGATTGACCTCTTTCTCGAAGTTGGACCTACCCAATTGGATCACTTGTCCCAGGTAGACGTACTCGTCGACAACTTCGAGAGTTGAGTTCCCAATGGATACTGGAGTGGGTACAACAAGGGAACTCGACATAATTTTCGTCTTCTCCATGTTCATTTTAAGACTTGTTGGGATACTCGGTCGAGGTCTTCGAGCATAGTGCCTAGATCATCCAGCGTCTTTGCCACAACGACTATATCATCGGCAAACCGAAGGTGTGTTATGTATTCGCCATTGACGGAGATGCCGAATCCTTCCCATTCCAGGAGCTTGAAGGCGTCTTCCAATGCCGCTGTAAACAGTTTCGGAGATATAACATCGCCCTGTCTTACACCTCTTCGCAATGGAATCGCCCTCGTATTCTGTTCCTGTACTCGGACCGACATGGTGGCGTTGTTATATAGACACTTTAACACCTCTTTATACCTATAGTCTATGTGACACCGCTGAAGAGACCGAAGCACCGCCCAAGTTTCGATCGAATCAAAGGCCTTCTCATAGTCCACAAAAGCTAAACATAGAGGCATTTTATACTCCTCGGACTTCTGTATAATTTGCCTTAGCGTATGAATGTGGTCTATGGTACTGTAGCCTTTTCGGAATCCGGCTTGTTCGGGAGGCTGGAAGTCATCAAACCTACGTGCGAGACGATTCGTGATGACCCTTGAGAACAGCTTGTGGGCATTTCTTCAGAAAGTGTTCTTCATGTCACCTTCGTGGCGAAAATTTATACTGATATTATTCAAATGAAAAAAATACTGCTTTGAAGAAGCTATCAAACTGTAACAAAATCTGTTAATTCATGAAAATCAGTTCATTATTCATGTAGATATTTAATATTGAAATTTCGTCAGCCACGAAAGTTACTCACCGTGACACGAAAATTACGCAGCGTCTTTTTGGATAGATAATTCAGTAATAAAAGTATCAATTACTTGAAATATTACCTCATATTGAACTTTTTACATAATCAAATACTACATTTATTATACTTGCTGCTAAAAGATAATTTGACATAACATGAATTGAATGTTATTATCGGTTCATTAGCCTTTACAAACTTACAAACATCATTATAATAAAAATCTAAGTACATATCTATAAATGTGACTGGTTATTTTACAGCCATGAGTATAATCATTAATTTAAATGAAGATTAGACAAAAAGTACCTTCGACATTGCTACTATGTACCAAATTATTTATGAGTATCCGATATTTCAACACTGTCGCAAGTGCCATAATCACAGGGTACCTAAAACTGTTGATGTAAGCTGTTATTTGCATACTTAATGGTCTACACTCCTTCGAAGTCTTTAATTGCACTCACTTGCGGTATCACTGACTTCAAATTCACTGTTTACTCGCATTTGTTCTCGACACATAACACTGACAGTATCTGCCAGCGATAGGATACTTTGTTAAATTTTACGGTTTCACACTTTGGATTCAATGGTATTATGACATTCGACAATTTAAACCCATACTCACGATCGAATTTTTAGTATTTTGTAACCTAATCACTTCCTTGACCAATCTTGGTAAGTATTTGCATTCTGTCGAAATTATCTGGGGTTATAAAGATAAGGGTAAGCTGAGGTACATGGTAGCAAATCTGTAGCAATCAACTCTTTACCCTCCAAAGTAGTGCCTCAAATTATATATAGGTAACCCTGTATTTTAGTAATCAGGTATTTGCCGGCTATTATGAGAAGAGTCATAACTCATTTTCAAAGTCAAGTCCACAAAGGCCGAGGAGATTGTAGAGTACATCAGAGTGAAGACCAAATACTTGCTGAGGGTCGAACGAACACGAATTTCAATTCGTTTGTAGTGAGAGTTTCGACTGAAAAGCTGTCGACCTTCACGAAAGCAGAGTTTTGGCCGAATGGTGTTCTGTATCGTCGGTTTCGAGGACGGTTACCGGACACCAAGTTGCGCAATACTACGCCGGAAAAATAGTGTTTTATTTTAATATTATTTCTGTTTGTTATTCTTATTATGTCATGCTGTATGTATGTTAGTCTGTAAGGTATTTATTCTATGGGCATAATTGCTTATGTAATTATTTTTAGCCTGATTATAAATAAAAAAAAATATAAAATAAATGCATAAAGTGATTTCCTTCATAAACTTTACAAGCAATAAATTAGTCTTCCAGACATTTTTCTTGTCTGGAGTGTTTAGACTACTAGCTGCTGGATCGTAGCCGTAAGAGCGTTCAAAATACGACCATGTCTTATACAATTAAGAATTAAACTATTTCTTTAGCATCTTTGGAAATAAACACCAGATGACACGCACTTATTGTCAAACCTTGGATGTTATAGTATCAGTTTTTATTGTATTTTTTTCCCGTGAAGCAAACTCATGATTTCAAGTCTTTATCTAGTAGCCTCAAAGAAGACTCTTTTATCGGTCTAGTCGACAATTTCCAGCTTTAGACTAGGCTCAAATTTTAGCCATGCCGCTTGGTTGATTAAATTAAGATGACTGGCATAAACTGCCATCATTCTTATTCAAAAAAATTCAAAATTCAAAATTACTTTATTTTGTACATAGGCTATTGCTAGCACTTATACACGTCCCAACATTGGCCCTACCACAGCTTCGGGACAATTGTGGGCTAGTGCTGAGAAGAAGCTGCGCAACAAACTCAGTCACTATTGTCAATGCCTCTTTTAAAAATATTACAATTAAATGTTCTTACAAGCTAGACCATACATTGTTATCGTTCATATAATCATTTATTCTATAATATCCTTTAGTCATTAAACATTGTTTAACAATAGATTTGAATTTATGTAAAGGTAATTCAATTATATTTTGAGGCAATTTATTAAAGAAAGTAATACATCTTCCAATAAACGAGTGATTAACCTTCTGAAGTCTGAAGTTTGGAACGGCAAGTTTATTCTTGTTTCTAGTATTGAAATCATGTAAATCACTTTTTTTAGGAAATAAGTGCAAGTTTTTACGAACATAAATCAAATTTTCATAAATAAACTGTGAATATACTGTAAGTATCTTGACTTCTTTAAACAAATCCCTTAAAGAGTCGTCAGATTTGAGATTGTAAATAGCCCGTACAGCTCGCTTTTGCAGTATGAATATTGTTTCAATATCTGCAGCCGAGCCCCATAACAAGATACCATAAGACATGATACTATGAAAATAGCTAAAATAAACTAACCTTGCCGTTTCAACGTCAGTCAAAAGCCTTATCTTTCTTACTGCATAGGCAGCCGAACTAAGTTTCCCTGACAAGGTCTCGATATGTGGACCCCATTGAAGATTATGATCTACGGTTATTCCCAAAAACGTTGAGCTTTGTATAGTATCTAGTGGCTCATCTTTAACCATGATCTGCGTTGGGACTTGTCTGACATTAGGCATTGTAAATTTTATGCATTTGGTTTTACCCGCATTAAGCACTAAATTATTAACGGTAAACCAATGAAGCACCTGTGAAAGAGCACCATTTACATCGTCAAAAGATTCTTTGGCCCTTGGAGTCTTAAAAATTAAGGAAGTATCATCTGCAAACAGTACTATTTCACATACATCATCGACAAAGTATGGAAGGTCATTTATATATATCAGAAACAACAACGGTCCCAATATCGATCCTTGGGGCACTCCCATTTTTAGAGGTGCTCCAGGAGACTCAGTTCCATTAATATAAACCTTTTGAGTTCTATCACTAACATAAGATTTCAATAAACCTAGCGCATCGATCGAAACGTTGAAGTTTTTTCAATAAGGTCTCATGGTCTACACAATCAAATGCTTTAGAGAGGTCACAAAATACTCCTATAGCATCACACCTACCGTCGTATGCATCAAATACATGTTTCAAGAGAGCAACTCCAGCATCAGCAGTACTTCTACCTTTTGTAAAACCAAACTGTTTATTATGTAATAATTTATTAGTTGTGAAATGAAATAGAAGTTGATTAAAAATTATCTTTTCAAAAATTTTGCTAAGCACGGGTAAAATTGATATTGGTCGAAAGTTGGAGGGGTCGCATTTTTCTCCTGATTTAAAAAGTGGAACGATTTTACTAAATTTCATTAAATTTGGAAACTTGCCTTCATCGACACATTTATTAAATATGATCGCTAAACGCGGAGCTATAAATTCAATAATGGTTTTAATTATATAAACAGATAATCCCCATAAGTCCTCAGTCTTTTTCAAATTAAGTTCATTGAATGTTTTTATAATAACCTCTGAGGATACATGCCTAAAGTGCAGTAAAGAATGACATTCATCAATATTAGATCTAAGAATAGATTGGGCTTGTTCTGGAGATGATGCAAGATCTTTGGTTGTTAATGTTGCAATATTAGTAAAGAAATTTTCAAAGACATTTGCAACCTCTAAATTAGAATTAACTATCTTACTTCCAACTTTTAAGGAAAACGAATGATCTTTTGTTTTGTTTTTACACGTTTCCTTGTTTATAATGTTCCAGGTAGCTTTCGCCTTATTCTTGGAACCGGTAACTATCCTTCGAATATGGTTAGACTTAGCCTGTGCACATACTTTTTTAAAGATTTTTGAGTAGTTCTTCACATATTCTATGATGTGTGGGTCCTGGGTCTGTTCTTTAATATTATATAGTTCGTATAATTTATTCCTACTTTTATAAATACCAACTGTAGCCCATTCATTAAATTTAAACTTGACCTGATTTGACTTTACTGTTTTTTTTGTAAATATTTGATTATATTCGTTCTTTATCAAAGTGAATAAATCTTCATAAAGTTTATCAGCGTTGTTACTATTACTGGGAATTAAAGATTGAACACCTTCGCAAATCTTACTTTTAAATCTATCTATTCTATTAACAGTGATTGGCCTATAAACAATATCCACAGCATTTGAGATGGAACTGTGTTCAAACGCGACTTTTTGTCCTCTGTGGTCGGACCTTAAACAATGTAAAATTGATTTATCAATAACTTTAATATTACAGAAAATGTTATCTAAGCACGTAGCTGTTGTAGGAGTCACTCTCGTAGGTTCATTAAAAACGTTCACTAAGTTAAAAGACTTAAAAAGATTAAGAAAACTAATTGACTGTTGCGTTTTTTTAAGTATATCTACATTATAATCACCGCATATTATCAAATATTTACTTTGTTTAGAAACTTTCGATAAGGCTATTTCCATTGTAGCTTCAAAAAGGCCGTAATCTGCATTGGGAGGACTGTATACGCTTATTATAATATATTGGTCTAACTCAACACATGCAAGTTCAATAGTTCGTTCAATAGTCAGTGATACAATATCTTTACGCTCTTTATAGTTTAATTGATTTTTCAAAAGAATGAGTGACCCTCCTCTAGTAGTTGTCTCTCTAGTGAACGAACTACCAACTTTATAATCATCTATGCTTAACATTAGTTCATGCCTAAGAAACCAATGTTCCGTTACACACATAATTTGAACATCAAAATCTTGTAAAAATAGAGATACTTCTAGTTCTTTGCCGGCCAGGCCTTGTATATTCTGATGCACAATATTGAATGTAGGCCTGGCTTTTGTCTGACCTCTTAGTTTAAATCCTTAGAGGTTGTCAATTGATTAATATCAAAATTAGTAATACTACTAATAATATTAGAACATGTCATGTTATTGTTAATAAAACATTTAATGTTAAAGGCTAACAAAGTAGCTATTTGTTTTTTATATTTATAAGGCAGGTGTAAAGAGCCGCCTGTCAAACTAAATCTGTTGTCAATAAATTTATTTGTGTCAAAAAACACAAATTTGTCATTATGACGCACAATTAAGTTAAATAATAAAGTATTCAGTAAATGAATACTGTTATTTTCTGATGCCGTATAATTACTACAAAATGGCAAGGCACAAAATAAAATTCTTTTCACATTAAGTCCTGACAATATTGTAAAATTCTTTATGATATTGGATTTCGACAAATTCTGACTATTTCCTAACATTATAATTAGTATTGAATTACAGTCAAGGTCACTATTTTTAATACATTTAACTATTTGGTCAAGGGAAGCGTCAGGCATACAATTATTTACAATATTACAATTTAATTGTAAACTTAACAATGGACCATAACCAACTCCTAGTCTATCCGAGAAGGCAATAACATTGTTAACATTTTTTAAGTTTTCATGTGATTCAGGGCTCATAGAAAATGTTTCTTGCGAACACAACAACTGGCCAACTCCTCTTTGTTTATTGGAGTCAAATTCTGAGTTCAATGTGATATTTGGCAATGATTTGCAAGTATTTGAGGCTGTGTTTCCCAGTTCTAAAAGTTTGTTTGCTGCCAGGATGTGTTCTGATATTTGGTCCTGGGCTGAATTGTATTTAGATGTCATTGATTTTAAAGACTCCTGTAACATTGAGATATTGGCCTGTAGTTGTTTAATGTCCATGTCATATCTATTTCTACTTTCCTGTAGCTTGTTATTATAAATTTCCAAACTGTCTAATAATTCTAACCGTTCCTTTCTTAACTTTACATTATTATAAAAACATTTTTGTTTTTTAACCATCTGTTTTGTTTTGGTTATAATTTTATTAATTTTTAAATATTTTTTTACTTTATTCCTACTTGAAAATCTAATTTGATTACAAATATTTACAGACTGATCTAATTTGCAATTTAAACCTAACTCAGCAACTGCTGCATGACCATTAGGGCTACCAATAATTTCATCAAATAGGTTCAAGGTTTGTAAGTGCGCTTGATCCTTTTTTTCCTCTTCCAAATGCAGTATTGTCCTGTTGGCATCCCGCAGTTCACTTTATTATAGGCAAAGAATTATTTTCAAGGTTTGCTTCTGTGATATTCATTATTTTCTCATGTAAACTACACAAATTGGGGTAATTACGAATAATGCACGAAAATTAATTAATTAATGAGTACCTATGTTTTGTTTTAGAGTAACTTATTGTGATTACTTTACGCTGTTATATAATTAGTAAATAGATTGATCAGGCGATTCAAAGCGTAATGAAAATCAAGATTTAAGACATCATTTTTTTTTTTTTTTTTTTTTTTTTATTTTTATTTATAAGGATAACCAGGGTTTACAAGTGAACAATAGGCTACACATTATACAACATTTAAACCACTTATTGGTAATCACAAATAGCAATAACTTAATGAAAACGAACGCAAAAATCGAACACAATCCAAGGTACACTAAAACAACATAGTAATATTATGCCTTATTAAAGGAATAACAATTTTAGGTAGCTTAAGTAGTAAAAAATAATAAAAAAAAACTAATTACAATGCCGTAATTATGCAATTGCTAAGCGCTAATCGATGAAAAAACGTTCACTTAACAGCCGCCTTACCGCTGCAACACTGGTATTAAATATGTCAATGCCGGTATCTTTGACAACTTTATTTAAATCGCTGCAAGCGCGCCAAATGTAACTATTTCGCCTGTAATTTGAATGCACTGTTGGTACATGAAGCGGATCACTATGTCGAAGAACTCTTTTAGGGGCATGAAAATTTAATTTAGATAAAAGTTCGGAACAATCTATGTCAGCTGAAATAATCTTGAGTAGATACATTATATCCGCAATATCACGTCTCGTTGCCAATGGAAGCATGTGGTGTTTCTTGCACAGATCGCTATAAATGCTAGAACTATAGTTATCTCGAGTACGGTAACAAACAAACTTAATAAATTTTCTTTGTATACTCTCAAGTCGATCGATATAGGTTTGATATCGTGGGCTCCAAATCTGCGATGCGTATTCAAGGTGACTACGAACAAAAGTACAATACAGTAGTTTAAGAGTTTTAATGTTGTTAAATGAGACAGAGCTACGCATGACGAAACCTAGAGCCTTTGAAGCCTTGGCGCAGATGGATTCAATATGGTTATCAAATATTAATTTCGAGTCGTGTATCACTCCTAGGTCACGAACAGAGGTCTTACGCAACAATATCTGTCCACGCAATGTGTAAGAGTGTAGAAGAGTATTATGCTTACGGCTAAATGTAACTACAAAACATTTTGAGGGATTAAGATCCAGCTTATTTGAACGACAATAGTCACATAGTCGCGTCAGATCAGCCTGTAGAGCTTCAGAATCATGTGGAGATTTAATAGAGGCATAAATCTTCATATCATCTGCAAAACAGAGGAGATGGGAGGAGCGTAAACAGGAAGCAATGTCATTAATAAAAATGACAAAAAGCAAGGGACCGAGCAAAGATCCCTGTGGAACGCCACTGGGGATAGGAACCCAGCTCGATATATAGTTATCGATTACCACAGCTTGAGAGCGATTTGAGATGTATGACGAAAACCAGCGCAGAAGATCGCCCCTAATCCCGATGTACTGCAACTTCGTCATGAGAAGAGCATGGTCGATACGATCAAATGCTTTACTATAATCGGTATAGATGACATCCACCTGCTTATAATCATCCATGCTATCGGTAATGAAATCATTCAACAAGGCAAGATTAGACGTGGTTGACCGCCCCTTCAGAAACCCGTGCTGGTATTCACTAAATGAGCTTTTAATTGCATTATAGAGTTGATCATAAATAATTTTTTCAAAGACTTTAGATATAATGCATAATTTAGAAATAGGTCTGTAATTCTTAACGTCGATTTTTGAACCATTTTTATGAACCGGAGTAATAAAAGCAGACTTCCACAGCTTCGGCACAGTAAACTCCTGAAGCGATCGTTCGAATAACAGTGAAATTGGTAACGCCAAACTATTAGCACAGCTGATGAGAAAACGGGCTGGCAAGTGGTCAGGGCCAGCTGATTTAGTTGAGTCTAATTTGGATAACAAATTGCAAATAGCCGATTGGTCAACCTCAATAGAGGAGATGTCAGACACACAGTCCACTAGCAGCGGTGGTGGTAGTGAGGCAAAGTTAGTCTGGCCGTCAGAGTTGGGGGTTAAGAAATTTGATTGAAAGTAAGCAGAGAATGCATTACATATACTATCACCACAGCTAGCAGTGCTTCCGTCATAATTCACGCTACGTGGAATGGCGTTAGAATTACGGCGAGTTTTAATGTACGACCAAAAATATTTAGGACTATGTTGAATAGAATCTTCAACTGACGAAATATATTTTATGTAACATGACAACTCCAGATCTTTAACACGCTTACATAATATAGTGTAGGACTCGAGATCGCAGCGGTTTTTATAAGTTTTATATTTTTTATAAAATTTGCGTTTCTCTTTTATCATTTTTATTAAAGACGGTGAGTACCAGATAGGATGATTGGTATGTTTAACTAATCTAGTAGGAATATACTTGCCCCTTAGTTCGTCAAGTTTTGAGTAAAAGAACGTGACGCAATCTTCTAGCGATCTACTACTAAATTCATCTGACCAGTTAATGCTAGCAATACCTAAATTAATTTCTGCATAGTTGCCTTTGCCATAACAATACCGAACTGACGGAGGTGGTGTGAGCGAGATAAACTGTAAAAGTGATAAAGAAAATATTATTGGGTTATGATTAGGGTCAGCAGGTACCAAAGGGTCATGACATACGGTTACAGAGACGTGATCCGTTGACAGCACCAAGTCTAACTGCCTGCCGTACTCATTCAACACACCGTTATACTGCTTAAGGTTCAAAAAACTAAGCTCATCAATGAGCTGCACCTCATCGGATGTGTGGTGATTTGAAGGGCAAAATGTGCCATCACTGTTAGACTGCCAGACAATGCCACTTAAGTTGAAATCTCCAACGATCAAGAATTTATCGGAAGGATTATTAGTAATATTATCATTAAGGCGACATAAGTAGTTCGAAAGCTGACTTGAAAAAGAATAACCTAAGTTTTCGTCACAGAGGTATAAAACACATAAGTGCAGTTTTAAAGGTGATCTATTATTTATTTGCCTAAGTAGTAACGTGACCCAGAGGTCCTCCGCTGTGGATTGGAAACATACTTGAGGTTTTACCGTTAAATCCCTAAGAGTAGCTATCAATACACCACCTCCTCGATCCTGCTTAGTACGCGCGTAATCACGATCCCGCCTCCATACAACATAACGATCATCAAACAATTCAGAGTCGGAGATACTATCGAGTAACCACGTCTCAGTAATCATTATGACATCGTACGACGCAAGACAAAGATTACGGAAAAAAGTTGTAGTTTTTGTTCTAAGCCCACGTACATTCTGATAGTAAAATGATAAGTTTTTAATCATAGTTGAGTTGCAACTACTCATTAAAAGTTAAAATAATCAAAAGCAATATTGAAATGTGGTAGAAGCATAAGTAATACAAAATAAATAAATCAGAGCGTACTAAAATAATGAGCAGTACATACAAGGAGTAAGCGTCAGTTCGTGAATAGCAAAAATAGTAGGCATGACTACACGACGGCCTAAAATTGCAGAGCGCTATCGCGCATTGCAAGTAGTAAGGCGGGCAACGGATAGCTAGAGGTACATGTCGGAGCGGGACAGGCGATAGTCCAGCGAGATTAAAGTTAGACAAAAATGACCGGTAGCGCGGGACACAATGGATTAGCGATAAGAAACAAGCGGTGTGCTTGCGGCTGTTTAGCGAAGCAGGGGTTGCAAACCTAATGGTACCAGAGCAACAAGACAAGGCAATGTTATACGAGTATGACAGAAAAAATAAATTGGTTTTTATCGCACTCAACAACAAAAATAGATTTATGTAAATTTTACGAATTACACAACGGCCTACATAAGCCGGTTTAAATCGAAGTCAGAATTAATAATAACCACAGGTGAGGTATCATTTTTACGCACGTGAATTTTCCCAAATTTTACCCATATGTATCGGTAGTCCTTAGCCTTTAGGGTAGCCTTTGTTCTAGTTAGAAGCTTTTTATGTTCAGGGGTCAGGTGATCGTTGACATAAATGCGCTGCGGGCTATCACTAAATCCGATGTCAGATGCCGTTAGGGTTTTAAATGATCTTGCGGCAGCTACAAACTCCTCCTTGACATACCGATTGATGAAGCATAGGACTATGCTTTTATCCTTAGAACTATGTTGAGGTATTCTGGAAACATAGTTGATGTTCGATTTCGGAAATGTGTAATTTACTTTCTTGCTAATCGCCTCGACAATTGCAAAAAGGTTCTCGTTTTTTTTGATGGGAACACCTTTGATCTCAACGTTATTGAGACGTGCCCATTGCTCCTTGGATGAAAGTTCAGTCCTCATTTGATGAAGTGTTTTTTCAGTAGAGGCAGCAGAATCCTGAATCTGCCCAACCACCGGAAGCCTCAATTCCACGGATTTAAGCCGCGTATCAATATCGTCGACCCTAGAGCTATTGAACTCACAAGATGTCTGAAGTGCAGAGATGTCATTTCTGATTGATTTAATTTCGGCCATAAGCTGTGGTAGTGTGGCGAGCTGATTTCTCAAGTCACGGATTTCAGTTAGAATCATCTCCAGCGATGCAGTTTCGGTTGATACCTTAGGTCTTGCTGATCCGCATGGTGATGATAGTTTGCAGGATGGGCATTTCCATAATGCTCTTCTATCCGAGCCCAACTTCCTGTAGCCAGCCTCACTGATGTTGGCACACGCGAAGTCCAAGTGACGTGAGCACGATCCACATTGTACTCCATCATTAAAGTTGGAACCGCACATTGCACACTGCATTGTACAAAAGGAATGCAAGCAGAAGTTCAACAAATTATTCCTGATAATTAAAAAAAAGGTTGCCGACGCCTGAAAAGATTAGCGTAAGTGGTAAACGTATAACTTGGGTGCGCGCTCGACTGAGACTGAAATCAATCATGTTCTAAATATTTTTCTAGTAAGCTATATTATTTCTATAAATCATATCTGTGCCTCTGGAAACTGTCTTAGTAGAAAAAATCAAGTATAAAACGTTAAGGCGGTTATTTTAACTGCATTTACAAACCATAAAATATAAATTCTAGTGAGATCAGTACACTTTGATAACCTTTCGTGGTATGATTTGTAACTTTCGTGGGCAATTGACCACGAAAGTTGTGCCACGCAAGTGACGAAAATTTTACATTTTCCGAAATATTAAATTAAGTAACTAACGCTTATGTAATCTGATCAGCTCAAATGAATCTTGACTATGAGTTTTATGATTCAATAGTAGATATTTATTAGTAACGCTGACTTATAATCTTAAAACATCACCCATGAAGGGTCACATGAACTAGGGTCTAAAGAAAAAAAAAAAGCAAGGAGCTGTAATAAGCTATACCATTGCTGTGAGATATTTATTTGTCTTCTATTGGTGTTTTAACCCGTCTGAAGTTTCTGCGGTCCTATGGTTAGTGTCGATAGGTTGAATCTTTTTGAAGTTATGAGCATTTATGTGTCACATTTTCGAAAATGCTAAAATCGTGTGACCGACACAAAATTAATTATATTAAATTTAAATCTAAAGACGAATTTTTTCCACCTCAATATAACTTATCCTGACTATATGTTCAATTTTTTGACATAAACTATGTTAGTATAATGTAAAAGCTCAGCAAGACATAAGTGTTTAAACTGAGCGCCAACTCGGTGTGACGCGCGAAGAACAGCAGTTTTACTCCCGATTCCGATAGTAAAATATTTTTCCCTACAAAACTACAAATATTACTTAATATACACATTTTAAAGTGAATTCATATAGATAGATACATGATAAAACATACAAAATTTATTCTTAAATTAAACATTTAATATGTTTGGAATTACAAACGTGTGACCATCAAAAAACGGTGCTCAAATAATGGCCCTTGTAGACATGGCTCAGGAAATGTTATACATGTTTATGTTGTATATAATTTTCACTAATTTTTATGCATTTGCTTAACATAACATTTTGGGACATTGGTTTAGTTTTTAATGTAATTTAATTAATATTTATTGTTGTATTTATTTGATTTATGTCTGTTTTAAAAATGAAAATGATTGCTACCACTTATATCATTATTGTTGTGGTTTCGATATTTCACTGCTGCAAGCGCCATTATCTAATTAATCTAATGTTATTACCCGCGAAACAATTAATATCGCAATCCGAATATTTAAGGGGTAATTTAATAAACTTATGAACACTTATCTATCACTGTTATATATTTGTCAGAGTGAAAGATTACTCAGGATATGTACCTACCCTTACTAAAGCTCAATCCTGTCTTTCCAGCAACGTGACCCAAATGTAAAGTGCCTAAATAAATACGGCCTCAGGGAAGTTCGGCCTAAGCCAAAGTGCGACCGCAGATGGATGGTTTTTGTAATAAACTTTCAGGAAATTTTTCAGAATAAAAAAAAGGGCAAGTGCGAGTCGCACTGAGAATTCCGTACCAACTTTAACTGAATTAGAGGTCTTAAGAGGAGGTTTAAGGTCCACTTACTTCCTATCCTATCCTAAATATTGCCCGCCGGTATACAAAATTTGATTTGAAGTACTCGAACAGTATATCTGTATATACAGAGAAACAAGAAATTCTAAAATAAAAGATTAGTTTTATTTCAGTTCTTATGTCCCCCTGTTAAAATTGATTTAAATTGTACAAATATTCAACCTCTACTATCTTATTTTATGTATTGATGATGATTATAGCACAGAGTCATAGCTTTTTCCAACGTAAAAGATAATCAATAATACAATTTTAATGTTTAACTTTATTAAATGGTGAGTTTTTTAATGACAAAAATAATCTTAATTACTCTAAAAAGTTCACTAACGCTTTTTTCAATAATTACTAACGCACTTTTTTCTTTAGTCAGTTTCTCCATCGCTATTGTAAAGTTTGACATTTTGCGACTTCATCGATGCTGTATCGCGACTGCATCGCTGCTTAAAGTCGCAGTGTGTAAACTTTCTCAAATGCATAACCAAGCTAAACCAACGTTTGGGTGCCATTAAAAATGTTCATTGCAAAAATAACATTCTATTCCATCAAGGTATTTCTAGTATAATTCAATGTTCTATTCACAATATTATTTTTCGGCGCCCAAATCGATTCATATTTCAAGAGAGCGAAAATCGTATCAAATAAATTGCTACCATTCATAACTTTCTTATCTCGATAAAAAGGTTTCAACGAGTTCGAAATGTTTGGAAATCACTTCGAAACCGTAATTTAGGATTAAGATTTCACGATTTTATATCGATATTGTACTTTGAATATCTATAACTGTAATGGAAGATTTACAGAATTTGTTGAATTGACAATGTGCAAAAACTATTTTCATCTGTTCGGAAAATTGAACTTTCATGTGAAGATAGAAGGGTAAAAAATAGCTTTTTCATCCCTAGGGTGGAAAGTCATTTAGTTTTAATTGCTACGATCAGACACGGAGTCAAAGATAATTGAGTCACATCATATTATTAAAATAAAAAAGCTTTTCATATTTTTAAGAGTAGCCAAACATTTAAAGTGTGTTTATTATGGTCACTGATTTCAAAAAATTGCAATCGGTCTAATTTTTAATGAATTAAATTCTACAAATATAATAATCGGTTGCCCGCCGATTTTATTGTTCATTAATCTTCTTTCTCACTCCCACCTGTAGCTGTCACTCATAGCGCTATCTCATGAGGCAAAATTTAACCTGGAATATGACATAACTTGTGGCAGTTTTGGTGGTTAAGGTTGCATTCTTCTACTATTATTATTGTCAGTGAGAAAAAACGATCGATATTTTTAACAATGATTTGAAATATTTGATATCGTCCGCGTTTTATGTACTCTGTTGTCTTCTGTGCCGTTTCTGATCTTCTTATTCTGTGTTTTATGCAAAACGACAGTAAACAATATTATATGAGATGTAAAAACTTGAGGTTTCATCTCTCGCCAAACAACATAATATCTCATTGTCGCATCACAATCACACAGCTAAATTTATTTATCTATCCTTACAGTCGAAATGAAAAATAGTATGTTTAACTCGGGTGAAAGCACCCATTTCACTCTCGAATTATTAGCGCTCTCACTCCGTTCTAGCGCCCAAAACATCTCGAGTGAATTGGGTCACTTTCTCCCCTTGTACAACAATCTACTATTACCGTTCAATGATAACATCGGTTGCAATATCAGTGTAGCGGTTCAGCTGCTGACCAATGAAAAATGTGAGGTGCGCGGGTGAAATCTAATATTTTTCTAGCCCGCTTTGAAAGAAATAGCGACAGTTTTGTATTGAATAGCTAGAGCAAAGTTATTTAATTGTAGAAAGAATCAAAGCATTTCTTTAGCAGTTTATAAACATTGCTGGTTCGATTATAACCTTTTGGGATCCATTACTAGTTACTTCTAGGGCCAATTTTTTTTTTGCTCCTATTACAGGCCAAACACTGTGTATATACTACATTAAGCCTATTTTAGACTCTCTATTCTTTATTTTTGTTCTAAATGTCTACTTAAAACGTACTCATCCTAAAAGTGTTTCGCTACATTTGAGGTTTGAAACACTTGTATATTTTAATAATTCTACCACAAACATTTGCCAAAACCTACCGCTTACATTAGACAAATTACAGCTTTGCTTTTGAATACTTAGTATACTGATGATGGGCTCCTAAATACGAAGCTATTTACCACTTGCTGAATTAAAATTACAAAGTTACAGGTATGTACAAAGGGCCTATGATAGATCAATAGATCCTCAAAAGTATGTGTATGACCAATGTTATGGTATAAAAATATTTTTATTCCTACTTAACTGACTGCCTATATGTGTATATGTGCATGTTTATTTTAAGTTTGAACCAATTTTCATGTATTTTTACTCAATCAATCAATCAAATCATTTATTGCTCATAGTCTACTTAGACATTAATGTTCAAAAAGACAGAAGATACATTTGTTAAAATTAATTAAATAGATTATATTAAATAGATTAAAGTTTGTACAGGAAATACAATATTTGTTCGGACTAAGGCCCGATTTTCTCATCGATAGTACTGATTAAATGTCGTTACTAACGGTTCAATATATTTGATTGTGTTATGAAAAAAATACACTAACCGGATGTGAGAATAGCTACTTTAAAAATCACTTGGCAAAGCATTTTATCGTAGAAAAAAAAATACACTAACCCAATGTGAGAATGGCTATTTTAAAGACCACTGGTCAAGGTTTTTTTTTAATTCATAACACGCACAATTGTAAACATTCAACCGCTGGTAACGACATTTAGCCATTCTATCAATCACGCAACCGAGCCTAAGCTAAATTATGGAACTGCTAATAGTTCAGTTCAAAGTGCGTTTGTATGTAACAAATATTTTAAAAAGTAAAAACGGGACTGGGAGTAGCTGGCTGCAAACAGAGGAAGGCTAATTAAAAAAGTTAATTCTAATTCTTAAAGTTTTTGCTGGAAGAAAATTTAAATGTCCTCCAATTCCAAACCTAATTAAAGCTATTCGACGTCAAACACTTATCATATTAACTGCCCCCTAGTCAGCCCTTATTCCCTCTCTGTACACAGTCCCTAAATGACAGTGCTCCCTTTTAAGCGTAGGCATTTGTATGTGTCATTTGTAGGCACATCTTTCATGAATATTTGCCGGTTTCAGACTAAATAAGGCATACAAAGCGTCTTAATTTTTCAACGGGAACCTTCTGTTTTCAAGCGAGGTTCCTTTTTGTGTGAAGGCCTTTTGATTGCCTGATTAGTAGAATACACACACGCTTACTTAAAAATATAGGTATTCTCCAATTTAAAGTTAACCTTCTAGTTCAGACCCTGTTCTGTGGGGTAAAGCATAGAATCCTTGCCCAGGGTTACGGCTGAAGACCTCAAGAATGAAGAGGGCGCAGATAGCAGATGTAAAAACGGCCTAGCCAGTAGAGGAGGCGAGCCACAGGGGCATTATGCCTGGACCCTGGTGGAGGGCAGCGGTAGCCACCAGTACCTTAGTGAGGCACAAGATAAAGGATCAGAATCGGTTTACTCAAGGACTATATACAAGCAAGCTATAAGCGATGGACACACAGAAATTAAGAGCGAGTTTGCTTAATTTTTTTTTTCAACTCAACGATCAACTTGCCTTGCCCCCAACTAATCAGGGGACCGATACGTTGGGTACCAACCATAGCTGTAATTAAATGTGCGTTATTTCAATATTTAGTACCCATCTTTTGCTATTTGTTTCCTTACAAATTATATTTGGTACCTACGCGAAAGCTATGAAAACGTTACAATGAAACTGGTCGGTACAGAACGTATTCATTTCGTACCGACCAGCAGTTAAAACTACGAATTTCTTATACCTCTTTCGGTTTGATTTCTGCCGAGGCAAGTACAGTGTGACTGCGTGTGGGGTGCTTGAATAATAAACACGTAGTATAAATCTTCAGGTTCTTCTCCAATAGATTTATTCCAACAAAATAGCACAAAGATAAGGCACAAAGTCAGAGAAAGTACAAATAGAGCGCATATTCTCGCATGAAGCTCGCTTTTATACAAATCAGAACCCTGAACAACGATAGGAAAACAGTGGGGACGATATCCGTTTCCATATCTGAACATTTACTATAACATTTATTTGTAGGGATAAACAATCTGATAAATAATTATATATAATTCCATTAATTATTTAGTTATTAATCTTACTGAATTTAGTTAGCCTTTTAGATTATTATTTTAATAGTTACAATATTTGAAATAAATCTAATCTTCATAAACCAATCAAAGTCAACTTCCTTTGGCGCCAAAATTAACATTTGTTATAAGGCAAACATAAGTGTAAAATTATAATAATTAAATCATCTAAGATTGATCCAAGTAATTCTTATATCATATCCGAATTGAATTCAACATGGCGGACACTTCCGGCATTTCCACAATAAATGTTAATATTATGACAAATCTAGATAGGTGTATAAATTATGATGTATTGAACATATGACGAAGAGAATGTGTAATTTAGTGAATACAGTGGTGGTACATAAGTCACACACAGTGAGTATGTGGTTTAGTGCATTACAGAACGAAGTAAATATATTGGGCACACTAGGATCGGGAATCATCTTGTAACAACAGTCTAACTTTACTGTGAATATATTTTTTTTTCAATAACATCTTTGCAATCACTAAAATTTATATTGGACACCAATCACATACATTGCTCTGATCCCAAAGTAAGTATCCAATGCACTTGTTTTATGGAAATCAGACACAACAGTGGTACCACAAAACTCAGACCCGAGACAATATAGGACAGATCGTTTTCTACATTGACTCGACCGGGAATCGAACCCGGTACCTCACGAGATGGCGACGCTTGAAACCAGCGTGCTAGCCACTCGACTCAAAATTAAATTGTAAAAACCTTTAATAAGTATTGAGGTCCTTCATTACATTATATTTCGATTCTCATTTCCAAATAAAACCATCCTTGCCATTGTTGATTGGTTTATTGGCGGATAATTATTTATTGAGTGTAATAAAAAAATAATTGAATTAAAATCATTCCTACCACACACGAAGAGCGTAATTAATAAATTCCGAATAGTCACTGGTCTAATTCTGAGCCCCCACCGAAATGAAATCCTGGGTCTAGCCCATCCAATATAACAATTTTATTGGTTCCATTTTTGATTGATGAAGACAGTAAGTACAATTCAGGTATTTTAAAAGTCTACAAACATGAATAATTACCGAATGAACATTGAACTTCAGTGTATCGTATTTGTAGTGTATTACTGAAAAACTTAGAATGAGAATATTTATTCAAATCGGAGGGTTCTAAAGGGGTACTAAATAACTACATAAGGTTTATTTTACTTGAATTTGTAATTTTACCTGCTGGTCGGTACGAAACGAGTACGTTCTGTACCAACCAGTTTCATTGTAACATTTTCATAGCTTCCGAGAAGGTACCAAATGTGTATAATATGCGAAGTACCAAATAGTGCACGCTGGGTACTAAATATTGAAATCACGCACATTCAAATACATGAAGTCTTTCATTTCATTCATCGTAGGTAAGTAGTATTTATTTTCTAGTTATAAAATAATATATATCCCAAAGTAAGTAACTAATGCACTTGTGTTATGAAAATCTGACACAACGGTGATACCACAACACGCAGACCCGAGACAATATGGAAAATTTTGATATTTATATTGACCCGACCGGAAATCGAACCCGGGACCTCGGAGCGGCGACGCCTTGAAACCAGCGTGCTTAGCCACTACACTACGTAGTTGACAGCTGTGATAAGAATAATCCAAATATAAATTTCTATAATCGAGCTGTAATGATGGAACAAGTCCAAGGCCATGGAATTGGCAATATTTTTACTTTTTGACAACATTAACTTATAAATAACGTTCTGGACCATTTTTGACAAAGCAAAGCACAGCGAAATCGGATTTAAAATTGTAGCATTTACACTTTGATGATTCTTATTTACGATATTGCCTTGAAAATGTGAAAAAATGCAGCGTTTGAGAAAAATATTGGCAGCAAATCTATGTGCTTTAGTTCGACACAGGTAAAATATTCTTTCGAAGGAAAAGAAAACGTATTGCTTAGGTAAAAGCACATTATATAAACTATAGAACCACTGATTCAATACTGTGTTCTCTTTCTATTGCTTTTCAACATCATAGATATTACGACGACAGTCTTATTAATAAACTAGCAACCCGCCTCGGCTTCGCGCGGGTGCAATACTGATAATCCTGCTAATGCTGTCTTTTTTAAATTTTATTTTATTGCACAAATAACAGTGTATACAAAAGGTAGACTTTATTCTAAAAGCATTTTCAATTCAGCAATTTCTCTGTATAGGCCTATGTATGGTTGACTGGTAGAGAATGCTTTAGCATTAAGTCTGCCATATGTACCTTTTGTTTGTGCATGAAGTGTTTTAAATAAATAAATAAATAAATTCTCACCCAGTCGTACCTTTAGGTCATGCAGAAAGATTAGACAATACAAATATTATTTTTTCACATGTTACTCTTGATAAAGCAATATATTACTGACCATGTGAAAAAGCACTCAACGTTCAAATCTAAGCCCCCAGCCCCGGCCTGTACCTCCATAAGGCCGCAACCGCTGTCCCTTTATTTTAAATCTGTAATATCTTCGAAAATATTCATTTAATGATATGTTATAAAACACCATTATTATCAAATGCATAATATATTTAAGATACTTAATTGAATAAGAATTAGTGTTGCATTGCCTAAAATCGGTTCGTAAATAAGTCATTTTTTCTCGTATAAAGTAAAGAATTAAAAAATGTTATTGTGGGTTATCCCTAATAGATAGATATTACTACCGCAAGCTTTTTTTGTAGACCTTTTTAAGATATACAATACTGTACATTATATTGATTTATCTCGTAGGGTTTAGCCAGCGTTTGCAATGTAAGCGCAAAATTGAGTTTATTGACGACTTCACCCAGAAACCTATACTATATTAGGCATGTATATACATATAAACCTTTCTCTTGAATCACTCTATCTACTTTAAAAAAGCTCATCAAAATCCGTTGGGTAGTTTTAAATATTCAAGCATACATACATACAGACAGCGGAAGGCGACTTTGTTTTATACTACGTAGTTATAGTGAAAATGATTGCTACTTTTTATTCATTTTCATTTTATGAAATTATGATTTTTTTTCATATGAAATCACATGCGAAATTTCATTGCCAATGATTTTTTCGCAGTGTGAATTGCGACGCGAGCACTATATGCAAATAATGCGATTTTCGTACCGATGCGACCCGCTACAAACTCATTACAAATTGATCTCGACTTTACGACTATGAGAATAAAATGCAATTTTGGACTGCTGAGCTTCATTACTCCATATGACCGCATGGATTGAGTATACTCATTTCTACTCGCTCACTCGCGTTAAAGGATTTCGCCCGCAAAATTTCATTCATCAATGAATTTAAATCCGTATGATTTGATGATTTCGCAGAGTGCGATTTATAGCAGTCTATATAAAAAAAGATGCAGGTGTGAATAATGAATTCCATTTCATATGAAATTTCATCTGCTATTCATTAAATCTTCCATGCCTAATAGTGATACTTACTATGATTTGATTAAGATACTTACAACATAGTCGTGCTAGTAGCGCAGTGATGGCAACGCTTTGGTGGAGATCCCGAAGTTTAGTAGCCTACGGCGTTGTGTTCGGAATGGGTGACCGTTCCGTCCATATAAGTGACGTATATTACGAGCATCTCCGTGCTTCGGAAGGCACGTTTATCAGTTGGCCCCGTTTTATATTATTAGTCTTTAAGCCTCGTCGGAAGCGTTATGGGCGGTTTGATAACATCAGTAAGGTTAGTCGCTTGCCTTGCAAACACCCCTCCTCCAATCCGTTTCAATCCCGAGTGGTAGAATACGGCTCAAACTACCTCATAGTTAAAGTAAGGCCTTTGCCCAGCAGTGGGATGTTACAGACTTTGAAGCGCGTATGTAACAGACTCTTAAAAACTCTTGTATCAATATGGCCGAGGAGCATTTAGGGTAAGAAATTATAATCGTTTGAGCAAAAATGTTTTTGAAACGAGATGCTTCATCAAAACACTTTAATCTTATACGTGTCTGTATAAAAATCCTTTTTTTAACCATGATCATTTGGTCGACAACATTATCTTTTATTTCACTTCAAGCAAATTCCGTCCCTTACCACGACACAATGAAAAACATTGTTTTATTATTCAAGGCTGTATTACACTCGTTATTTCTGAGAGACCGCTCATCGCGCCATCTAGCGGATTGAAGTGGCAAACCTGAAAATATTTTTACACCATCAAGGGGAATATCTACGCTGAATATTTCTTGAGCTGCAGTGTTCCGAACATATTCCAAACTCAATTTTCTTACTGATGCAAAATATTTTGTTTTCCAGACATTCACTGTTTCACGAATAAAACTATGGATTTAGTTTTTGACATATCAGATTTTGTACAGTCCCGTCAGATATTTTATAGCAGACTAGGTGAGATTAACTTCGTTTCACTTCAAGTTGAAGTTATTATCTGAATAATTATAAATTCATTCATACCTGAGTAGGTCATAGTCAAAAACTAATCAGGATCTGCTCAGGTTAAATGAATTATATAATGGTAACTTGTAATGTGTGCAACTTATTGACACTTTGACCGTTCAGAAGTATTTGATCACCTTGTCTGCTACAAAATATTTCACGGTGACTTTAGTATTGATAGAAAGGCAAAATAAAAAAAGACGTATGGCACTCGGAGACTGCTGCGGTAAAGCTATTGTATAGCAATTTTATCAACTTATGGAATTATAATTATTTATTTATTTTATTTATACAACCAATGCCACCTAAAGGCGGGTTGCTGAACTAAAGAGACAAGCGTGATATTTCAAAAAGACATTAAAAGTTCTGGTATATCACCGCGGTGCCGGTCGGAGTGGGGGGGTGTTAGGTTATTTTCGTTACAGAATTTCTGGATTCGGTCAAGGCCCGCGATAGAAGCTACGCAATAGCGTAAAAATACAACTGAATTTCCTTAACAAATTCTCTTAACTTTAGTCTTTAATAAGGTTGCTCTATCGAGAACCTAAGCCATAGTATGATAAGGTTCTTGGCACTTTGTATTACACAATTACACACTTTCTATGACCATTGATTCTCAAGCAATATACCTATAAACACGTTCAATTGAAATAAATAAATTTAACTCCATTGACATTTTTAACCGACTTCAAAAAAGGAGGAGGTTATCAATCCGACTGTATGTTTTTTTTATCTATGTTCCCCCATATCGCAGTCATTTGTTGACCGTTTTGATAAAAGAACACCTACTTCTCTAGGTAGGTGTTCTTTTATCTAACTAGAAGGTATACCCTCTGGTATACCTTCTAGTTAGTCCCATTGTCGCCAAGTCAGGATCTAATGATGGGATCTTGGTGCAATCGAGGAAAAACCTTGATTTTTTTGTGCTTCCGTACTACAATCTTAATAAAGACTTGCAATTGCGTCTGATAGTCGACGTTGTGTGGATCTGAGCTGATGGTAGAACTCCTAAACACTTAGGAGTTCAGTGTTTTAATGACAGAACTTTTGATAGGTAATTTGTAGCTTATTTAAAAACAGAGTCAAAAAGTGCAACCCCTTCTGTAAGCACTAATAATAAGCAAATAAAATTTGCCTTTAAAAAAAACGCTTGTTAACCAAAATACACTAAAAAGGCTTAAATAAACTCTTCACTCACTAAACGAACACCGAACGAACCTTAGGCGAACAATTAATTTTTGGAGACGGAGTCCTTTTTAGTGCAGAGATTTTTAGTGCATTTTGGTTTTAGAAGTACGTTTTTTTTTTACTTATGACAAGTTCAAAGTAACACGTATTTACTGGAATGCAATAAGCAAACTTCACATAAAATAACAGAAAGCAAAGCGCGATATGCCAGAAAAATGGTTTACAAAATGAAAAGGACAATGTTACCGCGAAAAGCTGTGTTTCTGCGAATCCGGTAAGGCACAATAAGAATCTCCCTTTCTGAGGTTCAATTCTGAAAGACATCCTTAGTTTTGGCTAAGATCATTCTAATTTTGTATGTGTTTTTACCGTCTTCAAAATAAGGAAGTAATCATTTCAGTATATGTACGAGTATGTGATTTTGTTAAAATAAAAGCTTTCAATAACGTGTGAAAATTCGAATTTATGTTTGTCCACGGAGTTTTCGAAAACAAGAAGTTATTATTTGATTAGGTTTATTTCAACTTAGGGTATATACAGTGTAAAATTCATCTAAATCAGTCCAGTAGTTTATGAGATATGGTTAAATAACAAAAACTCATGAAATGAAATTATAAACCGCCTTCAAAAATTTAATAAAATGCTTAAAATAACGCATTTGTCCTATACTTAGGAGAAACAAAATTATTAGGAGTCGGTGCATGAAAAGTGTAGATCATTGATGTAGGTAATCTATGACATCATGCACTGGCTCCAAATGAATTTGTTTCTTCTAATCAGAGGGCAAATGCGTTATTTTAAATTCAAATTCAAATGCAAATTCATTTATTGCGTACAGCAAAAATCCATGGGTAAGTAATACAATAGCGCTTGAAAACTAGGTGTTAGTACTTACATACATGTGTATTAATTAATTCCATCAAATTAAATTAAATTCAAATTAAAACAAAACAAATCAGATTTAATCAAATTAATCTTAATTAAAACAAATCAAATTTAATGAGATTAAACAAATCAAGGATAACAAATACATAAAAATATAAAAATAAATTTGTACTGTACCTAAGAGGCACTCCGTACGGCTGACATCTAGAAGAATTTTAAGCTATAAAGTCAGTGTTTTGAAGGCGGTTTAATTATTTAAAAAACAACTTTACCATTAAATTAACCACCAGTAGTTTCATCACTAATGCAGTGTATATTTTGTTAATGAACTGGACAGTTTTAATGGCCACGTCGTTAAAAGACACATTTATGACAATATAACTAAGAAATCTGTTTATTGTAACGTTTTTTTACAATAAAAATAAATCAAAGTCTTAAAAGTAAAACGAATCCGATAACCTACATATTTGTGTGTAGTTATCAACCTACAAATAAAAAACCAGGTTTTTCTTTCCCGCGGAAAGGTGCCCAGGGGCGCGGGGGGGGAGAAAGCAAGAGTGGTGAGCGGGAAGGCTCCCCGCTATCGCCTCCCCCCGCGCGTCTGTGCCCCACAGGTGAAGTCTCAAAGAAGCGGCTTACCTAACATGATGTACGGTTATACTCGACCTATTCCTAAACACATCGAGTTCAGAGTAAGACCCTGCAATACGAATGGCGCGCGACACATTTTCACATTCAATTACTTTCAGTCGTTCTCCTTGGGTCCGACAGGTAACGTAATACTTGAAATCGGCATTATAAAATGCCGATTTCTATAGACATCGTGGTAGTATTTTTTAAACAGCCGAAGTAAGCAATCACTAGCATTTGACAGCGGAATGTCAGTCTGCTAACAACGGCCTTGACAGTGCGTCCGCTTTTTCAATCCGATTCTCTAATAAAGGGCGACATGGAACTTTTGGCCAACAGCCCAAATCAGAATCTTTCAAATCGCTGTCAAATTTAAAAATGCGGTTGCTAGATTAAGTGTAGCGAAATCTCCCCAACGTTACAAGAGATTTTCAGGTTTGCCCTTTTTTCGTAAATGTTCTATTTAAACCATTAAAATGATTGCTTTGAAATACCGTAAGAACCTCCTTAAATAAAGTTACAATTTTCAATGTTTCACAATGATATAAACATACATGTATAGTACTATTATAATCATTACCGTTTCCATTGGTCCCATTTGTCTTGGTCGGGCAAACAAAATACAGGGTGACTTGACAATATTTTAATTTTAGAATCTACTCACGATTCATAATCCCTTCTACTTACTAAAACTAAAATCAATCAGTTTAAAACGGTTTTAACACTCGCAGTGCTATATTTTATATTCATAAAGATGAAATAAGAAACAAAATATTTTAACATAGCAATCACTTACATCATACAGGCTGTAGGCTGTAATAAGAACAAAAAGTTAACATTATAGGCCCTTCAAATTACCAGTAATCAGTTCTTTTGTTTACTAATTTATTTCATTCCACTACTGGGCAAAGGTCTCCCCCCAACACCTTCCATTGGGCTCTGTAATCGAACCTAAATGGTTTTAATGTATTGAAATGAAAAATAAATTTATTTATTTTATTCTTTATTGCACTAACATAAATAAAGTATAAATGGCGAACTTAATGCTTAAAGCATTCTCAACTCATTGACGACCCGTGTGTAGTGGTCGAGAAATCGCGGGGTTGCGGGTTCGATCCTCGCACAATTGTGTGCATGAACATGTCTGCTTGTTTTGGTCTGAGGGTTTTCTATGTATATCATGTATGTATTTACAAACAAAAAAGTATTTAAGTATTATATCCGTTGTCTGGTACCCATAACATAAGCTTTGAGTAGCTTACCAAATGGAATGTCCAAAGGATATTTATTTATTTCTAACAGTCAACCATTGGGTAAAGCAGAAACCTTTGAGACGGTGTAAAGAAACTCAAAAAAGCAACAAATTATATTATAAGCTACTAATGTGAATATTTAAAAATTAACCTACATAAACATACATGAATGCATAAGACTATCCATGCATAAGCTAACAGAGATTGTAATAGGGGAAACAGAAAACAATAAACCTTAATAAGTAACTTTTATAACTATTTTCTAAAAAAAAACATCCAACCAACAATGTATTGCAAACGAATGTGTCCTGTCTTGGAACTTGACATATTTGTCATTTCCTACGAAGAGGTTGCGATTATATTGCGCGATATACATTGATTAGGGATTGTAACTTTGAATTACTATATCTCTGAGTTATAGCATTTTAGAGCATTGTGACCCCGTTACGTATACTCTGCAGAATCATTGATAACATTTATGCTCCTATAACAGGTCATACGCTGTACCTATAACAAACCATGCGTTATTAAAACTCACTGTATCAGTACTGCTTGTATTATTTCTATTATTAATTAAGAAAAAAGATGTTATTTATAAATCTGATTCCAGAACGGAAATCAATAATCAGATTAAATATTGACTTAATATTTTGCTCTTAATTTTATTTATTAGGGAAAATTTTTGAACAAAGTCGCGGTAACTTACGTTAAAATGTTTATATTAAGCTTACGGTCTAAGGCTGAAAGGTCACTTAGTAAAGTACAACCGACCCCCAAAAATAAAACAACATATTTACAATTCTAATTGAATCAGCGTGAAGTTCATTACATTACTTGAGAAGTAGAGACAGACATACAATGCCCTAGTAGGTGCGAGGGAGAGAGTGTATAATCGCCTTATGTAGAGACCACGAATGTCAGTCCATTAGATCTGTATCGTCTAAGCCTCGTATTGTGTGAAAAGGCTCTTCTTTTGTAAAAAGGTTACTTCACTTAGATAGAATTGGTTCGTCTTGATCTGCTTCGGTTGTGCATTTTTGAAAGGACTAAGATGTTGATACAAAGGATCAATGTTAAGTTAAGGGACTGTTTTACCATCGACAAATAATCCATCAAATAATTTTTAACCAAACATAATTCTCTTAAAGTATTGGAAAAATAACCAAAATTAACCAGAACTTATTATGATATTGTAAAAACGAAGTAATACTATAATTTAAAAAAGTAAAAAACGACTTCAAAAAAAAGAGTTACTTTTTAGTGCATTTTGGTTTTTAAGTTGGTTTCAACTTTTTTTAAGTTAATTATATTCATCATCTTCATTTTTGAAATTATAGGAGGGGGGGGGGGAAGCTGCACCTTATGTCTCTGTTCTGTAAGAAACTACAAACTACCTATCATAAGTTTTGTTGTAAAATTACTGAACTCCTAAGCGTTCAGGAGTTTCACCATTAGCTCAGCCCCACAAGATGTTGACTATCAGACGTACAACACGTCAACATAAGGATTCTAATACCTAATAAAAAATAATATACGTGTCTTAAAAATTTGAGGGTTTCCCTCGATCACACCAAGATCTTATTATCAGATCCCAAATTGGCAACATCAGTACCAACTAAAACCAAAATGCACTAAAAATTCTTAAATAAACTCTTGACTATTGAAAGGAAAGAAACCCATTTTAGGCAAACAATTTCTTTTTGAAGTCGGTGCC
Organism: Pyrausta purpuralis; assembly: GCA_963924145.1. NCBI lineage: Eukaryota > Metazoa > Arthropoda > Insecta > Lepidoptera > Crambidae > Pyrausta > Pyrausta purpuralis. The sequence continues at coordinate 22,273,778 of OZ001660.1, read as the reverse complement.
ATCACTTTGACCATCAAGCATCAACTATCACAGCACTGACTTCAAAAAGAAATTGTTTGCCTAAAATGGGTTCCTTTCCTTTCAATAGTCAAGAGTTTATTTAAGAATTTTTAGTGAATTTTGGTTTTGAAGTCGGTTTTTACTTTTTTTTAAAGTTTATTTTATTTCTTTATTTTTAGAGATTACAGGAGAATGGGGGGGCCACCTTATGACTCTGTTTTTTAAGAAGCTACAAACTACCTATTATAATTTATTTCATTATAATTACTGAACTCCTAAGTGTTAAGGAGCTCCACCATCAGCTCAGCCCCACAAGATGTTGACTATTAGACGTAACAACATGTCAACATTAAGATTCAAGTAAAGAAACACTATACGTACCTTTAAAATTTGAGGGTTTCCTTCGATTACACCAAGACCATATCGTCAGATCCCAAATTGAAAAAAAGTGACCAACTAGAAAACAAAGTATACCCTCTAAGTAGGCGAAAAAATTTTTCGAATCGCTCGACAAACGACTGAGATATGAGGTAACAAACATACAAAAAAAAAACATACAGTCGAATTGATAACCTCCTCCTTTTTTGAAGTCGGTTAAAAAGGTATACCCTCAAGGTAGGTAAAATATTTTTCGAATGGGTCGGGTGAGATATGAGGTAACATAGATACAAAAAAAAACATACAGTCGAATTGATAACTTCCTCCTTTTTTGAAGTCGGTTAAAAACAGTGGGTAAAAAGTGAAAAATGCAAAACAATCAACATACTTATATTACAAAGATAAGTATGAAGTTGTCTTTTTACATTCTTTACCAAGAACATTCTTCTGTTTTCCAAAAGCGCTACGTAAACATACATCTTATATTTCATAAGGGAAAAAAACAACCAAAGTGGAGCTACCTCACTCATTTTCAGTTTTACTGAACGCATGCTACGAAAAATATTTCTTTCTCCCTATTTCTCAGGGAATAAAGTCGAAAATCGGCCTAATAATACGTTTTCAAAGCAGACAAAATTTATTTCATCCTAAGGATCCTATACTGTATTATATGTATCCTATACTATATTTCACGTTTTGGTGAATAAATGAATTTATTTATTTATTTATTTATATTGCGTGAATTAAGAGCTAATCAAAGTATAAAGTAATGATGTCCACTTGCCATATGATTATGTTAGAATGTTTTGTCAAATTCAAAACTTTTGACAGCTATCGAGCTGTTAAAAGTTTAAGTAAAGTATCGACTTTCACACGGCTTAATACAACTATTGACTACAGGCAGGCTGAGTCAATTTTCCGACGATCTTTCCTTCGATGTGTAGACTGTAGATTCCAAATAAAACTCTTCTTTTTGAGATCGGTGACCGTGAGAGCGCGTACGATCTGGCCCGCTCACGGCCCTTTATTTAACCAAAAATACATGTCTGACTTATCGACTAATACAGATTAGTTACAAACAAGGACGGACACATAACATCATCTGCGTATTCCTTCTTACGTTTTTGTAACCTACCTACATTAATCGTGATAAAATTCCCATTCGCAACAATCCACTCTATGGGTTTCCTACCTACCCTCAGAAAGTGCGATATGGGGGACAGGAAATTCGAAGGCTTTACCGGCCTCGCTCCACCTGAGCGAGACAGCCTACTAGGGTCTCCCTCGCCCCTGTACCAAACTACCTACATATTTCTTAATATTTCCTAGCTAGTTAATTGTTACCCTACCTGCCTACCTAATTTGCAAATGGGAATTCCTAACTAACAGGTTTCTTATTATTGAAATAAAACGAGCCCTAAGCTAATTACAATGCTTACTCGCTATGGCCCTAACAGAAAATTATATTTATTATCATCAAAAATCCTTACAAATAAATATAACTAAACTTATTACTAAACATGATTGGGTGTCCGTAACAGTCTCCCCCCGGTGAAGCGCTGCGAAGTGCGAACCTCTTCTTATTCCACCGGCAGGACAGCCAATCTCGACGCCGGTCGACGAAACACGCCGCCCTTGGTCCGAATCTCGACGTTCCTCACTGCTCCGTCAGGTCCAGGATGTACTTCTGTGACGACGCCTCGTGGCCACACGTTTCTAGGCAGTGTGTGGTCCACCACGACGACTAGATCACCGGGCTTGATAGCAACCTCGGCGATATCTCGGGCTCCTCTTCTCGGCACCAGGTCCGGTAGGTATTCTTTAAGCCAGCGGCGCCAATACTCGTCGGCTAGCGCTTGCGCCGCCCTCCACGTCTTCCTCGACGCTGGTTCGCACGGCCCGATGATGGGTAGGCCGCGCGGTCCCCCTAGTAGGAAGTGGTTCGGGGTGAGCGCCTCCGGGTCGTCAGCGCTGACCGGCACGTGTGTTAGCGGTCGCGCGTTCATGGTGTGCTCGACCTCCGCCAGTAGAGTTTGCAGTACCTCTTCTCTCGGTGCCTTTTCATGTAGAGTGACTCGTAGAGCGTTCTTGACAGAGCGAATGAGACGCTCCCACGCTCCCCCCTGATGCGGTGCCCCTGGTGCTATGTAGCGCCAGTCGATGCGCTGGGTGAGCGCATAGTCTCGTAGAGCTGGCTCCCATTCTTCATTCGCTGCTCGTAGCTCCTTGTCTGCGCCTTTGAAGTTCGTCGCGTTGTCTGAGTACATTTTCTGTGGCCACCCTCGTCGCGCTCCCATACGCCGCAACGCCATGATAGCCGAGTCAGTCGACAGGCTCGCTACCAACTCTATATGCACGGCTCTCGTAGTGAGGCATGTGAATAACGCTCCCCACCGTTTTTCGTGACGACGGCCCATAGTTATGATCATGGGACCAAAGAAATCTAGACCACAGTTAGAGAATGGTCTGGTGAAAGCCTCTACTCGAGCGCGTGGCAAGTCCCCCGTACAGGTGTCACAGGTCTCGCCTCATCAGCCATCTTTCCGCTCTATCTATGTGTTCTTTGGTCAAAACAGTTGCGCGCCTGCGACATTTATCTATAAATAGAAGCACATACGCCATCGCCCTCACTAGGCGCTCGTAGTTGGAAAAACGCCCGGCGTCTGGCACACTCCATTTGTCCTCTGTCGCGACGCTAAATACAGTCTCCTCGCTGCTCTCTGTGCAGCCTGCTTGAGACGGCCATGTATTCTCCGGTTCGTATAAAAACGATGGCCCAGTAAACCATCTGTCTTCATTTGATTTCATCTCTGTGACGACTCTAGTCGCGTCGTCCGCTACGTTGTCTTGCGTCGGCACCCACCGCCACTGATCGGGTCTTGAAAACTCACATATCTCTCTCAAGCGGTGCGCTACGTATGGCGTGTAACGCACTCTATCGTTCCCAATCCAGTGCAGAACGGTCGTAGAGTCTGTCCAATACGTAACTCTATCGGGCTGCCATCTGTGCTCCTCCATTACTGTCGACGCAAGTCTCGTTCCGATAAGACACGCTTGTAACTCCAGACGTGGTATCGTCTGCGTCTTCATCGGGGCTACTCTTGCCTTTGCTGCCGCTAATACCACACGACGTGATCCATCCTCGTACTCTACAAGCCAATAGACTGCTGTCGCGTAAGCAGACTCGCTAGCGTCGCAGAACACGTGCAGCTGCTTTCCAGTCACTCCCCCCGTCAAAGTGTAGAGGCGGGGTAGACGCAGACTGCTAAGTGTATCTACGTTCCGCAGGCTCTGTGTGTCGGCTTCTTGGCATTCCTCTGCGTAGCCTTTTCTAAACATACTCTCGATCTGGGCTGTGTACTTTGCTTTGAAGTCTTCAGATGCGTCCATCTTCCTTTCTATCGCCGTGAGCCTCCGCCTAGCAGCCTCGTAGCTCGGCGGCATAACTGTGTTAACCTTGCGCCACGGCAATCCAACTTCATATCGCTGATTGACACATCTCACTGTTGACTCAAAGGCTTCTAAGGCGCGCACATCGTCAGGGTTCTCGCGTTCCTTTTTCTGAATGCCCAGCGAATCGATGTCGAAGTATGACTTCACCATGTTGTGTAATTCTTCGTCAGGTTGCGTAGACCGAGCTCTCCCATGGTCGTCGACGAACAACACCGTATCTCTCTCCCTTATGACTCGGGACGGCGCTCGACCATGTATCACCCACCCCAGTCTGGTGAGCGATGCTGCTGGCTCGTGGCGTTTGCCTGTCAACAGCTTCCTGCTTACTATCAGATGCCAATTGTCCGCGCCTATGAGGACACGCGGCTTGGCGTTTACATAACACACGTCACTCTCGTTCAGGTTACGCATGTGTCCATACTCTAAACAGCTCCGACCCACCGTTTGAGTATTCAAGCGGAGATTCTTCATTGTTCTCGCTTTCACCAAATGTTTCTCGTTGTTACTGGCGATCATTTGAAGCTCCACCTCTCTGCTCGTGTGTGGTACGCTCTGTGTATTCACACTGCATATGTGTAAGTCTCGAAGCGGGCCTTCTGCACCGACGTATTCCGCCACGTCCTGATCGATCAACGTAACCGTAGACCCTTCGTCAAGTAGAGCGTGTGTGTTTACTCTACCCCGTGGCCCCTCAATGACGATCGGACATACCTTCAACAACACCTTGGATGCCCCCACAGTATGGCTAACTGAGGCTACCACTTCTTGGTTGTGTTGACTTTCGCTGTTTTCACGCTCTGTGTGTAACAGCCTGTGATGACGTCGGTTACAGCCATTCTCATTACACATCGGTGCTTTACATTTGATTCGCCTGTGCTTATTGTTCAAGCATAGAAAGCATATCTTTTCTTCTTTCAACCAATCCCATCTTTGCTTTACTGTCATGGTTTTAAACTTTGTGCACTTCGACACTTCGTGGTCCCCGCCGCAACATAAACACGTCTTATCTTGTGCCGTCGTAGCTTTTTCCTCGGCTGTGGCGTACACACCAGTGTTTCGCTTCTTTGAGTTAGCCTTCTGCTTAGCTTGCACTTCTTTCTTCGCTGCACTGTTGCTAGGTTGCGACACGTATGCGAATCGAATCGCCTTATTCGCTTCCTCCATCAAAAACTGCGATAATGTCACGATCTCTGGCTCCGAGTAGCTTGCGTACCGCGCTGCGTAGTCGCACCATCTTGTTTTCAAGTGTGGGCTCAGCTTATCGACCACCTCTCGGGTCATCATCGGATTTCTGAGGTAGCTTTTATTATCTATGGAGTCCAGTGTATACGCGATGTTCTGTACCTTAATCGCGAACGAATTCAGTTCACTGGCTGTCGTTCCAACTCGCGGCAGGTTCTTGAGGTCGTCCAGTGCCCGATCAATGATCACTTCTGGCCTTCCATAGCATTGTTCTAGCGTTCGCATGATCTTGTCCGGATCGGTGGCACGGTATAACAACGCCGCTACTGCCTCCTTGGCTTCTCCTTTTAGACAATTCCTCAATCTAGCCAGGTTCTCGGATTTACTGTAGTTGCATGATCGCGTTGAATCTTCCATTGCAGCTTTAAATGGTAACCAGTCGTTCGTGTTTCCATTAAAAATCGGTAACTCAATAGCTTGACGTGGGGCCGGTCGCTTCGACATAATCCTCTCCAATGTGTAAGCAAGTCGTTCCGCCCCGTCCGTATACTCTTGGGGTCTCGCTGTACAATCATTGTTTGACTCGACCTGTCGCTGCACATCTTGTTGAATGTTGTTTACATCTTCATTTAATTCTATGCTCGGCGAATTCAAATGTCGGTTTCTATCCACTTCTATATTACGCGCATCTTTTTCTTTGCGTCGCGTAAACAAATGCCTATTTCTTTCATTCCTCTCTTCACGGAGGGTAGGAACGCTACAAGACATCTCGGTTGTGGGTAGTTGCATGTTTACATCTTGACGCCGGGACTGGGCTTGATCCAACCAGTCATCCACCCTCGCTAGGGTCTCACCGGCGGGTAGGCTCTCACGGTCATCTTCATCTGTTGTATCCATTATCGTAGCGATCTCAAATTCTAATCTCTTCTGAATTAGATTCTTTTCAATAGCCGCCAACTGCTCGGCTGCTCTCAACTCGGCTTGCTTTAAACGAGCGGCGACGCTTGACCTATTTGACGACGGCGGCGGCCTTATCCTAGGCGCGTCGGCGTTAGCGTCGTGACGTCTCTCTGCTGCAGTTTCCATTCGTCCGCCTTCTGCGGGTAGTTCAGTCTGTCGTAACGTACTCGCGGTGGCTTGCACAGACGGTGATGCGGGTGGCTCTTCAAAGTTGCGTAGTCTTGAGTCTTCGGCTTCCATTTTCCCAGCTTGGCTGCGCGTAGTCGGCATCTTCTTACTTGCTGCCCCTACTCCTATCAATCCCAAACAGGTACACTACCAAGGGGAGCCTGTCTGGGGATGGATGGTCGTGCAGGATCGGAAGGGAGGTACCGCCCGGCAGAGAGTGTACGCATCCGTGGGGTGCTCAGTTCTGGCTGGAATGTCCAGAACCCTCCGCAGTGCCTACAGTCCGGCCCCCACGCTTACGCACACCGTACCGGCGCCGGTCGGACTTGTTCACAATCGCTGGCGCGATATGTGGCAGCTCGCCCGAAAACTGCACCGCCTGGGAATCGGCGTTAAACCCGAGACAGACACCGTTTGGCACCGTTAGGTGGTGAATGCCCGAGCCACGGAACACCCGTGTAAATGTGATCGTCTCTCCACAGGAGTATAGGCCGATTCGCGGCTCCTGGTTACACTGTGCTTCGGCGTAGATCCCTCGGCGTATGTGCTAACCAAAGCACAAGTCGATGCCGCGTTGCTGATTTCTTCTTATATCCGGATCGCAACGGACCAGACGATATTGACTACAGGCAGGCTGAGTCAATTTTCCGACGATCTTTCCTTCGATGTGTAGACTGTAGATTCCAAATAAAACTCTTCTTTTTGAGATCGGTGACCGTGAGAGCGCGTACGATCTGGCCCGCTCACGGCCCTTTATTTAACCAAAAATACATGTCTGACTTATCGACTAATACAGATTAGTTACAAACAAGGACGGACACATAACATCATCTGCGTATTCCTTCTTACGTTTTTGTAACCTACCTACATTAATCGTGATAAAATTCCCATTCGCAACAATCCACTCTATGGGTTTCCTACCTACCCTCAGAAAGTGCGATATGGGGGACAGGAAATTCGAAGGCTTTACCGGCCTCGCTCCACCTGAGCGAGACAGCCTACTAGGGTCTCCCTCGCCCCTGTACCAAACTACCTACATATTTCTTAATATTTCCTAGCTAGTTAATTGTTACCCTACCTGCCTACCTAATTTGCAAATGGGAATTCCTAACTAACAGGTTTCTTATTATTGAAATAAAACGAGCCCTAAGCTAATTACAATGCTTACTCGCTATGGCCCTAACAGAAAATTATATTTATTATCATCAAAAATCCTTACAAATAAATATAACTAAACTTATTACTAAACATGATTGGGTGTCCGTAACAACAACAATGTTTACTTCACAGGATTTTTACTTTCACACCAAACTGCTTTGGTGCAGCATTGATTTGCCGAAAAACAATACAGTTCAATCATTCGTTCTATTATGCAAGTTTAGTTATTCTTGTTACATTTTTACTTCGCTTAACGACTTTGAGTTATTTAAGTATAAAATCGAGGAATTAAATTATACTTTGTATAGTTGCTCGCGTTTAAGCCTATCAATGAAAATGGTTTTAGGAACATGTATGTGGGGCGTTTTTTTGAGTGAAACTCGGGGATTTGCAACAAACAAGCTTTTATTTAAATATTAAACAATCTTTTAATACAATCTTTAATACACTGGAAACAAAAGACCCGCTTTAAACAAACTTTTTCACATGAAAAAGTGATTTTTTTTAAATGGAATTCAAAATATTGAATAGAACATTTTAAATGGAAAGATAGACGGTCTGAACCCGGTTCTGTTGAATAGGAGTTGAAATGGTGGAATAATTTTGAATAATGGATTGTATTCAAAAATTACGTTCGCATTTTACAATAATAGGAAGAAAATTGAATTATAATACCACATACAGTTTGCTTTTCGCTCCACTAGCTGGTAACGTTCGATTTCACACATGGCGTAGTGTTATTTGAATTTAGAAGACGAGCTTGTATCAACGCGGCAGTGTGCGCGAGGTTGCACAAGACAGGTCAGTCACATCCATAAAATTAATATTCCTATCGGAATAGAACGACAAGTAAAAGTTGTCAAACGAAACCGATTTAAGATGTCAGTAACTAACATAAGTAAGTAACATTTGTAGCTTTAAATGAGATAACCTTTCGATCAGGTGATTTATAACAATGTTCCTAAGTTAAATATAGTAGTTTACTGCTTGATAAACAGTCGACACAAAATATTGAACATGCAGCTCTAGTGTAAAACTAAATGTTATTTCATTATACAAAATATTGTTTGATATACAATCCCCGTGTTATTCTGTCTTTATTTTTAACGTAAATTAACGTTTGTAGAATAATTTATGTTTTGTCTTTAAGAATTTTATTTATGATGTTAAGGAAAAGATTTGTTTAAAACTAAGATGTTTTTAAATTATATAGATACGTCCTTTGCGCTCGAAAATGGCAACACCAAAGGCAAGTAATTGCCCGGAGTGTACTCAGTTGGGCACGCTTTCTCTATAGGGCTATACGTCCCGACAGCGCCTTAAATTAATTCTCGTTTGCTGGTAAAAATGCCTTCCTGTGTGTTTAGCAGTAATATCAATTACACTGCAACTGTTAGAGACAAGAAAAACGTGTCATTACATTCATTAGTATAGTTTTTTTTGCATTTTAAAGTATGAAAACTTAAAACACATATTTATGCTTTACCATAATTTAGCAATGGCTGACATTAGGCTAAAGAGCGAGATGTCACGCGTTCGCGCCAATGAGCGCTCAGTAGCAATAAGTACGTAACGAATGTTATATATTTATCTCTTTCTATCATGGCATGCCCCATCTGTTGTCTTTATTAGCGCTTAGAGTCGTAATACACAACTATACGTTTGTATATAGAGTAATCATTGCGCCACTTTAAAATGCTATAATGATGGTGTAGAACGTGTCTATACTTTTACGTCATTGGTTTAAAAGGAATTGTTACGTAACATAATTTTGATTTGATGACCAAGCCATTTGGTAAAAGGATGAGCGGGCAGTTTCTTTCAGATCAAAATACTTACGAAACATGATCGTATTTATTTTACTGGCTTTCTTTGGTAACTTGTAATTTAATACGGTGCATGTCGTGCGTTCAAGTGTAAATAAGTATAAACTTAGAAGATAATCTAATAAATAAAAAAGAGAGGAGAGAATTAATAAAGAAAGAGAGTTTTCACCATGAGAATAAAGTTGTCTTCGTCTTGGACCAGCATAAATCCCTCGCAACACTCAGAATTCTTTTTTACCTCCCTCGCTCACGCGTGGGAGTAAAACTGGTACCTCTACCACTTCGCTCGTAACTTAAGATTGCGCCTGTGCTGTAAGATATTACTTTATTTCCTTAATGAATAATCTACCACGTAAGCATAAGTACCTACTTCCGATAAATAATAAAAAAACAAGTATAGACAGATGGATGTCATGTCTTGATTTTAGTATGTAAATAAATATTAAAACATTGATTTTATTTGAATCAAATATTTCTTTTTTCTTTCTATATGCCTATTTTTCCATCTTATTCTTACTTTACTATAACTGCCCGCCATTTTTTTTCGATTGAAGAATTCTAATAGTCTAGACTCGCGTATTCATATCGGATCTTAGAAATATCATTAAAATATGTGTCTATGTGTAATTCTATTCTAATTCTATTATTGTTATATTTTATCATAATCCATCCAGTTGTTTTAATGTGCAGAAGTAACAGACATCCGCACAATTTTTTGCATTATTAATATAAGTAGGAAGTAAAATGGTAACCGCAACCAATGTGCCAAATCCTTCACAAATCTACGTAAACCAATACACTCCATACCGGAAGTACGTGGATAACATCGGGCGTAATGAAAAGATGCATCCGATGGAAGTTTAGGCCCATGAGACAACTTCTAATAGGAATTTATGTGACAGCAAAATGAAGGAAGGAGCAGGTATGGTGGTGGAGAGAAGCGGTTTGGAAAGACACAAAATTTACAAGCATTGAGTGATGCAAAACTAACACTTTTTTAAATTTATTTCGACTATCACAGTCTCGCTTACTTATTATAGGTATGTTAATTCGAATGGAAGCATGCAGTTAATTACTTACATACATACTTTTTCGTTTCGTTTTCGCACTTACGAGAATAAGTCAAACTATTTCGTTTGACGCGGCTTTAGCTGCATATCATGGTCATGTTTCATTAGTGTTAGGCTATGGGTTGTTGCTATGGGGTAACTCGGTGGATGTAGATAAAACATTCAAATTACAAAAGAGATGCATTCGAGTAATTAAAACGGCGCTTGGTTTTTGGGAAATTGTAAGCCACTGTTCAAGAAATTCAATATTCTGCCGCTTCCTTGCATGTTTAAAAGACGTTTGCATATTTGTCAAGACTCATCCTGTTTACTTTAAAATACGAGGAGACGTTATAGCCCGTCAAAAGCGAGCAAAGTTTAAAAATCTACTGTTCCAACCTCGATGCTCTAAGGATATTTATAAGAAAAACGACTATAATATGGCCATAGCAATATATAATAAATTGCCGCAGGATCTGGAGGCTCTTGAGGGTGATCTCTTTAAGAAAATGGTTAATAGTTGGCTATTATATAATTATTTTTATAGCGTGAATATTTGAATTTAAAATAATTTATTTAATGTATGTGACATCCTCAATTTAATTATTATGGCATATGACACACCTCAATTTATTTAATAAGGACATGATTATTTTATTTTGTTGAATTGTATTGGATTTTAATCTTTAATTCTTAATATTTGCATGCCTGCATGCAGGCTGGATACAATCACGAAGATGGATTTTGGTCCTCCTATGTTAATTTTATATGATATTGTATTCTGGCAAATAAACAATTGTATTTGTATATACTGAACTAGCAGTTTCCCGCGGCCTTATCCGTGCAAATCTTACTCTTTTTTGGGTACCGTAGCCGAATGGCAACAAACGGAACGTCAACTCCGTCGGTCTGTCCGTCCGTATGTCACAGCCACTTTCATATGAAACTATAAGCATTACATAGTAGGTAGGAATAAACTTAGTAGGTAGATTCCTGCTAACCGCCCTACGATTCCCATATAAAAAAAAATTACATTTGAGGGGAGCTCCCATACATGAAGCTAAGGGCCGTTTTTTTTATATTTTTAGTCAAACCTGTACGTGTGGGATGTCTATAGATAGGTCTTTTAAAATGACAGTAAGGGTCCGTAAACCATTTTTTATTAAAGTCTAACGTTTAATAGATAGATGCTTTCAAATGAGTAAAATGGGCGTCCCCCTCTACTAAAAAAACATAAGCTTGTGAAAATCATAATTAATTTATTAATTATTTCGTTAATTTATTCACTCTTTGATTTTACAGTAGACAATAGGCAAAATATAGTTAATTTGTAACGTTATGTGGATGACCTTAACGAAGTATTCATGAATTACAGTAATTAAATTCAGTAAATATATCTATCTATATATCTATCTATCAGTAAATAAATCTGATTTCAGATGAAGACTCGACTTTGGACTACGGACTATTTTATGTATTTACTAATGTATTCCTTATAATAATGTTTTATACAAATGACGATGCTGCAAATAAAATAAAATAAAATAATAAAATAAAATGCTTTTATTTCTTAATATCTTTTACAGATAAGTTGCCGGGGCTTCCCATAAAGTTATCTAAGCGATACTTGTGTAGGGATAGCCTCGCTCTACCTCTTCAAAAACAGAGAAGATATTTTACACAGAACAGTAGTATATAACTTAGCTTAGCCGAAGAATATAAGAATATAATGTATGTGCAGGTGACACTGAAGTTAAAAACATTTACGGAGAAATATGCACATATTGTTATTATACCTAAATGAGTAGTGTGTGTGTGTGTGTGTGTGTGTGTGTGTGTGTGTGTGTGTGTGTGTGTGTGTGTGTGTGTGTGTGTGAGAGAGAGAGAGAGAGTGAGTGTGTGAGTGTGTGTGTGTGTGGTGTGGTGTGTGTGTGTGTGTGTGTGAATGTGTGTGTGTATGCTCGCGCGGTGTGGTGTGTGTAATGTTTATGTTTGTGTGTGTTAAGGTACCTAATATTAAAATAATAATAGAATGTTAAACTACTTTTATCAGAAGGTTTTCTACATTATCATAGCTAAGAGAAGAAAGCCACTCTATCATAGTTTGCTTACACTCAAACAGTGGCATGGGGTAAATACTTAGCTTACGGTTTATTTTATTATAGAGGCAAGGGGCCTGAGCTATGCATTGCTGCCTTGCAAAGACTGTACGAGTGGGAAAAGTAGTAGCTACAACATAGCTACGTCGCCTGTCAAGTTTGGCACGGTCAAAGGGTAGTGTTTTATGATACCTTAATATGATGTGTAAAATGTAAAGCTTTCTTACAGACAACAGCTTAGACTGGTCATATAGCATTTCAGTAGAGAACCTACGGGGCTTACAGTACATGACCTTTAGAAGAGATCTTTGCGCTCGCTCTAGATTAATAAAGTATGATTTAGCTGCTCCCCCCCAGACCGAAATACAATATATTAATATGGATTGGGCTAAGGCGACGTATATCTTATTCAGAAGCTCGATGCTCATGACATGTCTGAGAGATTTGAAAACCCACATGAGTTTCCTTATCCTCGCTATAGTGAGTTCGAGGTGGGGGTACCAGCTTAACCTCTGATCGACAATAATTCCGAGGTATTTCACTTGATTTTCTTTTTGTATTATAGGGCAGTTACAGATATTTACTAAGGGAGCACAGCAAGAGTGTATCTTAATTTGAAAGTCAGATGAGGGCTGCGAGCTAATGTAAGGGCCAAAGCACACAAAATTAGTTTTTAGGGTATTGAGAGTAAGGAGATTCTCTCTAAGCCAGCGACTAACTACAGCTAAGCCCCTCTCAGCCTCTACTCTAGCTTCATCCCAGGATTTACCGGAAAAAACTATGGCAGTGTCATCTGCGTAGGATAGTATGCTCGTTCCAACGTTGCGAAGGTTACAGAGGTTATTTATGTATATTAAAAAGAGCGTTGGACCGAGTACACTGCCCTGCGGGACCCCGTGTGTTACATTTTCTTCCTCACTCAATAAATTTTCAATTTTAACACCTTGTTTCCTATTCTGGAGGTAACTGCTGAGAAGGGAGAGAGCAGTGCCACGAAAACCGATACTTTCCAATCTGCGTATCAGAATGGAGATAGAGACGGTGTCAAAAGCCTTCTTTAGGTCAAGAAAAGCCACTAGACATTTTTTACCCTTGTCAACTTCTTTGGTAACAACAGAAGTGAGCTCTATGATAGCATCCTGGGTCGACAAGCCCTTTCTAAAACCATATTGAGAGGTAGATAATATACGGTGTTTAGTAAGGTAGTTAATTATTCTGGAGTTTAGGAGTTTCTCAATTATTTTAGAAATGGAGGTCAACACAGAGATCGGGCGATAGTTGTTGACATCGTCGCTATCTCCACTCTTAAACACAGGGGTAACAATGGAGCGCTTAAGAAGATACGGAAAGATACCTGTGCTAAAACATAGATTGGCGAAGTCACTGATCAGGGGGACTAAAACTTCCTTGGATTTCTTTAGAAAGCTGGTAGGGATTCCGTCCCAACCTGGCGCACTATTGGAGTCTAATGACATTAGAATATTTTCCACTTCTTTATGATCAGTGTCGAGTAAGGCAAAAGACGACACAAGGCTATCTGATTTACTTGATTCGAATGGTACAGAGCTATTTAAGATATTCTCAGCAAGAGTTTGTCCAATTTTAATGAAGTATTTGTTTACATAATCGATTGAAGCTTGAGGACAAGATTTAATATTGAGCAGGTCGCCGTTTTTGCACTTAGGTGGTTTGTAGTTGGTTATTTCGTTAATGGTAGACCATAATACTCGGGGGTTTTGTACCGATGCCTTGATTTTCTCTTTGTTGTATTTTATTTTAAGTTTTTTTATGAGATTCCCACAAAATGTACGATACCGTTTATATGTGATTTGTGCGATTTGATTGTAGGGGCTAGATTTATGTTTGAGATACAATGTATTTCTCAGTCTAATACACTGTAGGGCACCTGATGTTATCCATGGTTTTATGGATCTTTTGGTATTTGACAGAATTATATTTTTAGAATTAGCTTTAATAGCTGTCCTTACCATTTCTATAAGTGCAAAGGCATAAGTATCAGGGTCTTTGATGGTATTAAAGAAAGAGACGTCAGTATTTATTAAGCTCTTGTATGCGCTATCATAATCAACAACAGTTTTAACCTTTTGCAAAGGTGTTTGTTGTTGATACTTACTAGTGATAGATAGAAGAACAAAGGAATGGTCTGTTATAGTTGTGTCTAAAACCACAGTAAGCGCAGTATTAGTTTTATTATCGAGTCTCATCAAGACGTGGTCAAGGCAGCCATCACCTCTCGTGGGTAAGTTATGAGCCGGGTAAAGACCGTGAAGTGATAGCATATTAAGATAATCTAGTCTATTTGTTCTTTCTTGTTTTTTTTCATTTGCAGAAATAATTAAATCTATATTAATATCACCTAATATAAAAACATTTTTACTTGAGGTAGTGCTATATAGGTAATTGTTGAGAGATGTAATAAAGTTAGCTGCATTCAAAAATGATGGAGAGCGGTAAATACCCAGTAACTTAAAGTTAAATATTTCTATCTCAATTCCTGTCGCATTTTCAAGGTTAAGTTCTTTAAATTTGGCGGATAAACTATTTTTAGTGTATACAACTACCCCATCACATTTGTTAATCAGATGTTTTGTTTGGAACGATGTATAATTTAATAGTTGCGGAATATTTTTGTTAGGGTTTAACTGGCATTCTGTAAGGATAAGAATATCTATTTCACACTTAAGTTGTGCTAGAGTTAGTTGCAGGTCATCAAAGTTTTTGTAGATACTTCTTATATTTTGAGTAGAAATAATTAAATTATGATGTGTCAAATTGCATTTCTTAAGTTTTAATTCTTGTATGCTACACTTAAGTGATTCGGAAAGTTGAATTTGATCAATTTCTGTTAGTGTATTTAGACTATTCATTGTATGCTAAGTAAGAACTCTTGGTGTCGCAGGGGGGGTACATTGGTTTTGCGATTAGTAACCAGATTGATCTAGATTTACCTTCATGAGTATTTGTAGGATCAGTGTAAAAATGTGTAAGAAAACAAGTAAATATTGTAACTTGTTTACCGATGTAGTTTAAGTGTGCACTTATAACAATTGGGTAGTATATGGCGAGAGAGTTTAGTGTATTTATGTATAGTATGTATGTGTTTAGTGTGTTTATGAGACTAAATTGTATTAAAAATGTGTAATGGTAATTATAGTTGTGTGTATGTGTTAGGATTGTACATTCGAGAATACAAGTTTGTGTTTGTTTGGTTGTGTGGTTATAAAAAATATTTACAGTAACAGTGGGTTTTAGGCTGCAGTCAAATAATTTAAACAAGAATAGTAATGTAAGGAAACCGAAACACCTAGTTAGTCATAGTTCGATCATTAGTTGTTGTACTTGTGCTTCGTGTTGAATGTGAATAGCAAATATAGTCCTAATCACCTCAAAGACAAAAACAAAAAACTAAGTTTTAATTATATTTCTATATTTATTTATTGCAAATACATAGTAGAGTATCAATTTACATAATCAATATCATACCTACATATGCACACCCTGTAGGGTACAGCAAATAATGGTAATGTAGTATAATAAATAAACCTACTTGGCTGCGGTAGATCTTATTTTAAATGGCTTACCGCTTAACTACCGTGTTCTAAAGTTAAAAACCTAAGATGAACATGGGGCACACTTTAGAAGCAACAACAAATAACAGTCAAAAGTAAGCCTTAAGAACCAACGTCGGTGTCTCCTTGTTTGTATAACAAAGAAAAGAGCAATTTAGAAGGGAGCACAACTTCCCTCAAAGCCTCTAAAAAGTTACTTGAAACTCAACAATTTATGAGGACAACGAAATGTCATCGGGCGTAGGAAGCTTAGAAGCGAAACTAAGCGATTTGGCTAGTAAATAAATATTATCGTCAGTATGGAATAGTACAAATGATACTTGGAAATTCAACTGTGTCAGACGAGGAATCGAACCCCATGTCTTTACGCTATCCGGGCGTATGCCTATGCCACTCGGCCCCCGACACATTGACAAGCCAGTTGAATTTTGCAAATGCTTTCTTTAACGCGTAGGCTGCGTGACCTCATCAATGTTGTGAGATTGCTTTCACAAAATATACGAAGGAAATATTTTCACAAATATTTAACAATCGGTTAAGATGAAGGAAGCCAATTTATAATTATATTTTTGTTTTTATAGTGTTTTGTCACTATACAAAGTTAATAATTTAAAATTATATAATAATAATAAGTTTTTATAGTGACAAAACACTCTAAAAAAAGATTTTATTGTTTATTAGGGTTCCGTAGCCAAATGGGAAAAAACGGAATATATATACACGGGTATATGGATCCGTACGATTCATCACTGAGCTACTAAAGGACTGGACTACTGAGTCGTATTGGACGATATAGAACGAGTGAGTGAAGGAACTAAATTGCTGAAGTACTTCAGGACTACTAGAAATACCCAACTCTAATGTACATTACCATCTTTCTCAGTCAAAGGACGTCCACTACTGGACCAACATCTCCTCTACGATTTTCCACAGCGACTAGTTTCCAGCAATTGCCATTCTGTGTTATGTATTCAGTGCATACATCTGTTATTTTTTTATTATGAAACGGGTTTGCTCCCATCAAATCTCGACCAAACATGGCATAAACAGAGCCGACGAAGGCTCAGGCCAGATGTCTGTGCCTTAAATCTTTAATGGCAGAGTAATTAAGAGTAAGTAAGACGACCTCCGGTGTAGTGGCTAAGCACGATCCCAGGTTCGACTCCCGGTCGGGTCAATATACAGGATGTTGTTTTGGTCAGTGACATCCACCTCAGGGATGATAATATGAGTTATGCTTATTCTAAAAACATGTTTGCTTTAAATTCTGAGCAAGTTTTATACAAAAAAAACCTCTTCATAATATTCAAAAAAAAAATACAAAACTAATGGGAAAACTCGCACCCTAGCGCGTAGCTAGCGCTTATCTACGAAATACTACGCCGTAGCTAGTAAGCTACGAAGAGGCTACCTGGTGTTGGTAGTTTTAACTCGATTGCTGTACCGCATAAAAAAATATTTTTTGTTTTTTTTTTCATTTCAAAAAAAATATTTTTTTATATTTTTTTATGGCATCAGTATCGTTTGTACAACCACCCCTGAGTCGCTCGTCGCTGACCAAAACAACACCATGTAGTAATCAAAAGCCATAACACAAGTGCAATTAGCTACTTACTTTGGGATCAGAGCAATGTATGTGATTGGTGTCCAATTATTTTTTTTAAAATCCGGCCAAGTGCGAATCGGACTCGCGCACTGAGGGTTCCGTGCCAACTTTAACTGAATAAGGGAATCCGCTTACCTACTTCTACTTAGTAAAATACCAAAATATTTTGTTGACTACAAATATAACTTTGTTTTTCATAGTGTTTGTATAAAGTACAAAGTTATGTTTGCGGTTGTTGAAAATGTGCTATATCTCAAAAACTACTAGTTCGATCCCGTCCGAACCAATTATCGTTAAAAGTATTTGTTAAGATCTACATTTCTATATTTTTTCAAAATTTACACTTGCTTGGTTTAGAAGTTAGATGGGGGGTACGCCCATTTTACCACTTTGGAAGCGTCTAGCTGTGAAACGTTAGACTTTAAAAGACGCATAGGTTTGACAAAAAATCTTTTTTTTTGTTTTAGTTTCATGTATGGAAGCCTTTAATGTCGTTATTTTTTATTTTTTGTATGAGAATCGGTAAGCGGTTAACAGGATACACATTCCCACCAAATTTCAATAGTGTGATGCTTTTAGTTACAGAATAAAATGGCTGTGACATACGGACGGACAGACAGACAGACAAACAGACAGACAGACAGACAGACTTGACGAAACTATAAGGGTTCCGTTTTTTGCCATTCGGCTACGGAACCCTAAAAAGGAATATTTTATGGCTACAAATCGCTCCGTCCATCACTGTGCTACCGTCCCACCGCACGCACCGCAGCGCAGGTGACTCGCAGATAATTTATAACGGCAATTTCCGAACTCACGCGCACTATCTGTTTCCTTTGGGGGAGATTTTTCAGGGTATCCTTATAAATTGCCCAAATTCAGCGCGAGTTGAATTTATTATGTGAGCCGAATTGAGAGTTTGTTTAGTTTTATCCAATTTTTGGGAGGTTTTTGGAAAGTAGATTAAGGTAGTTATATCTTTTTGTCTTATATTACTTCTATTGGCTATATTTGCAATGATCAATACATATTACATATACTTACAGTTAAGGATGTACGTATTTGATAATTACTTTTAAAAAAATACACAAATTCAAATAACAAAGGTTTAATAGTTTTAGAATGTTTTAACACTCACAGTGTCGTATTTTAAATTCAAAATTTTTCGCCCGGTAAGCCAGAAAGTGCTGGTTCAAGTGCCGCCCGTGCGCAAATTTTTGGTTTCTTATTTCATCTTTATGAACAAAGGTTTACTCACAAAAAATCTGTATTCTAGGGAATCCTTGTTTGGGAACCAGTGTACTTATAGTCGATGTTGTTTTTTTTTGCAAAATAAATTTATCTTAAAACAGTTTAATCATAAATATATTATTAATCTCAATGTTTGTGTGGATGGATGGCTGTATATGTGTTTTTACCCCTTCACACAAAAACCACTGAATGGATTTTGATGAATATTTACAATAATATAATTCAAACACTAGAATAACACAAAGTCTATTATTGTTATGTTTTTTTATGAGAAGTTAAGTTAAAAGTTTAGTACTAAATTCAGTTCCCTAAAGTTAAATAAACAAAGAAGATTTGCCTTAAACAGACAATGCATAAATGCGATCATCTGTTAACTTGTATGTTTCAAGGTCTGATAATTCACGTCAACAGCACAGCCGGCCAAATGATTGATGGCGGGTTCAAATTGCTTAGCTCTTGCTGCTACGAATTTAGGAGCAGCCTCTTTACACGGCGCTTGGTCTAAGTTATAAGCGATGGTATTCTGGAACATGCTCTTTACAGGAAGTTGAAGAGGTAGTACTGAAACAACGAGTCTTAAAAAACTAATTTCTGAAGGCTAAAAAAACTATTAACATTAATAGTAAGTTGGCATAAATAATGCTGACTTACTACTAAAGCAAAAGCACATTGAAAACTTACCCCAACTTTAATTCATGCAGCAAATTGAAGTTGGTCAAAGATAATGTTCGTGTATTGGTAGAAAACTTTCGTAAGGAGTTTCACGAATTAAAAACAATGCGTTAAAATATACAAAAAAGTTGCAAACATCTATCTACTGTCGCTTATCTGTGGTTACATGTGTCCATTTGCTAGAACAAATTAACAACCTATTTTCCAAAAAAAAAATAGTGACATTCAGTTATTATAGTAGATATTTATGTAAAGCTTTCTTATATTTATTTATTATTGTTATGTTTTAAGTTATATTATTGAGTTATTGTTTTAAGTTATTTTATTTATGTTTTAAGTTATATTATCTTTATGTAAGACTAAACAAAATAGAATTAAAACAAAGACATGCAACATAAAAAATAAACTGAAACGTACCTATTTAAAAACGACACTATTTCCTTGCGGCAAGGAAGCTATATCGCTGGCGGCGTTGCCGCGTCGAGTAGCTATGCTAATCCATTGAGCTGGGAAGCCAGCTTTATTATTGGCCGTTACTGAATTTACTTTTGGCTCAATTTTTATAAACAGCAAATAATAAGTTGGTGGTGAAGACACCCCCGAGCCTCCTGCTAATCAGGACCCAGATTAGCAGGAGGCTCGGGGGTGCGCCTAATCTATCACCGGTCATTTCTGATCTACCGTCTCACCGAATAATGAGAGCGATGGAATATAGAACACTGCCCTTGTGTATTGCGCATACACTTAGTACTATAAACAATGTCCCGCTCTAACAGACAATCTCAGTTTAGATTGACTGCCGTCGTTGGATACGATCAGGAGTTTTTTTTTTTTGGATTGTAGAAGAATGAACTTTCTTTGTTTGAATTTTTCTTTGCGGATCGTCGTGGATGAGAGTTTAAAATTGTCCGTCGCTGTACAGATGTACTGTAACTTCTTTGTAGCAATAATGACAATGGGAGGACGGACACTGAACACGAATGTCGTTCGCAGGGCTGTCTCGGTCCATCATCTTGTGTCACTGTGTGCGTGTGGGTTGTGCACACAAGCTAAGCGTTGACAGAATCGATTGGACTAGCTTCGATTTGGCGTTAAAATTTTCGTTCGAAAGCGAACTAAAAATCATAAAAAACCGAGCAATATGTATACGGGAATACTCGCAAAATGTCGTTATATTTTTTTATTACTTCAGTTAAATTAAACAGTTTGCCATTCGGAAATCGGATAATTATCAATAAATATCACACGGCATTTTGACGCGAATAATTTGAAAAATAGGGCCTCAGGAGGGCGTTATTTATATAAATGCATTGGCAAATTTTCACTAGAATTTAACTTGTACCACACACCAATCGCTCTCTCCATGTCGCCTTCAATTTGCATGTAATCATTCGAATGCTGAACGAATATTGTGCCGTTCTATTCGATTACTTATCAGATAGTTGACGGGAACCCATCTAATTGTTTGTGCAAAGGCAAACGTTCGAGGCAATTTTGTTTATTGATCGTCACTGTTCTATTATTGAGAGAAAGCTTATCAGCTTTTTGTTTTTGTAAAGTATTTAGTGTCATTTGTTATTTGGGTTTTCTTTTGAATGCTAAGTAACTTTTATATTATTTGAATTTGCTGGCAAAGAAAATGAATTTTACTGTTGCACTTTACGTGACATATCAAATTAATGATATGTCACGTAAAGTGCTGAAATTACAGCCAATATTTTATATTATTGACTGTTGAGTATTCCGAACGAACAAAACTTAATTTACATAATACCTAAATACAATAATTTAATATGAAATTATATATGTACACAATCACAATGCATTTTTTTAAACAAGTTCGTTTGGATTTTACAACAAGTTTTCAAATAGATACGTAGCTTTCCATGCTCGTAAAGAATTTCAAGATCCATCTTCGTCTTCGTTTTCTATTCTATATAGATCTTACCATAACAACGCGGATAGTTTTATAGTTTATACAGTATACTGCATTGTAATATAACTGAAGTACGTATAGTAGTGCCATTATATTAAGTTATATATTAGCAATGTACCAAACTCTTAGCTGAATTGGTATCAAGTATACAGAAATATAAATTAAAAGTTCAGTGTTAAGTTACGTTACAAAATTTATAACTAATCGATAGCAGAGACACGGTAATGTTATCTATACAGTATTGTAACTCGGCCGACTCTTTGAAATAAATACCTACAGCCGCGCGGTACCCAAACGTGCGATAGGGCTGCCTGCCCGCCTCCAGCATTTTCATTACAATTGCCTACTTTGTGTTTCCATTTAGTTTTATGATTGTAAATATACATTTTTTTATATAAACAAAATATTTTGTGGATTGAATATGAAGTATTCAATACAATTCGTGTTATTTTTTAATTAGTAGATTTAATTAAAAAAACATGTTTATGTTTAAATGATAAATCGGTCTTATAAATTAACTACCGAATAATATTTGCACCTCAACTTAGACGTACGGAATGCTTTATTATTAAATTTAAAAAAATCCGCATTCTAATATAAAACTTCAATAAAAATTTATAGAACCAAAAACAGCAAATATATCCTATCCGTCATATTAAGTTGTACTTGACCAAACTTTTTGAGAAAGAAATCGTGTGGCTATTGTTAAAAAACAACACACCGTCCGTTCGTCACTGTGGCACAGTCGCGACTGTCTGCGTGCCGAACGCATGCCGAAATCGAGGCGCGTAGGTATAGCTCGCGTTTCGTCTGTTTGTATGAAGTTGGGATACTGTATAGATAACATTACCCTGGCAGAGAGGTCGTGGTATCTATTTTTCGCAAGCAAGAGTTACGGGCCGTTAATCCAAACCGCACTATCCTTTTGCATCGGCATAAACGAGATCCAGCAAACGGCGGCAACAGTCAGATGCAGTAGTTGTAGTAGGCAAAGATTTGCACACGGAGACCGGGTAGGTAGGTTGCCCAGGTAGCTCCCAGAGGTATGAAGGTAGGTATATTATGTGACAAACCCCCGATAATGGTATTTTCCGGCTGTACCGTGCCATACCATGACCATGCCATGACCGTGCTAGGAACGTGTCAGGCACGATAAGCAACACGATACGCTCTACCGTGCCCACTGAATGGATTGACAGCGTTCTGTCTCACCGTTATATGGAGAGAGAGCGAGAGCGAGCGAGAACATATTTTGGCAATGCCGAAATGCTCCGTGCATGGCATGCTATGGTGTTGGTCGGTATCGGTACGGTCTTGTGGGCAAAATGTCATAGTTTTTAAAACAAAGAATATTATAATTACATTTTTGTTTTTATAGTGTTCGTCACTATACAAACTAAATAATATAAATTGCACTTGTAAAAAGCAACTTTGGCTGTGTGACAGACGAGGAATCGAACCTCGTGTTTTACGCTATAGGCATACGCAGGTTTTACGCTATCCGGGCGTACTCTTTGGCAACTTTGGCTTGCTGTCACATAGCCGAAGTTGCTTTTTACAAGTGCAGTTTATACAAAGAATATTTTTTGTCGGACACGTTTCTAGCACGGTCATGGCACGGTAATGAGAACGTATTTTGCGACTCGCTCCGTGCATGCCACGCTACGGTGATGGTCGGCGATCAAGTGGGCAAAGTGTAATAGTTATACATTATAATACAAAGTTTTTTTTTTGGCTGGACACTTTGCTAATGCTAGTTAATGTAACCAATGCTTATACAGGCTTTAAATTAATCCGCTAACTTTGGGAATCCTCTATCAAAACAACAGTAGTAGTTTGTAAGATTAATTTGATAGCATACCTATTCCAGCGAGCCTACCCTATTGCTGAAATGGAATAATAGTACGAACCATTTCATAGTTGACTTAAGGAACTAATATCTTACGAGGGTCCGTCTATCAGAATAATAATCTACATTATCTCGCTAGTTGCTACCCAAGAGGTCCCGGGTTCGAATATGTTTTTGGGTTTTCAGTCTTGAAAATACTCGGTAACAGCTCGGTGTCAGGAAGTTGGTGGTGATGATAATATAAATTAATATAAATAATATAAACATCCTTTGGACATTCCCACACATCGCCATCTAGTCCCAAAGTAAGCTACTCAAAGCTTGTGTTATGGGTGCCAGACAACGGATATAATACTTAAATACTTTTTGTTTGTAAATACATAAATGATATACATAGAAAACACCCAGACGAATACAAACAGACATGTTCATGTACACAAATGTTTGTATTGTGCGGGGATCGAACCCGCAACCCCCTGCGTAGTAGACGATTTCTCGACCACTACACTAGACGGGTCGTCTGGTGTAGTGGTCGAGAGTAGTGGTGATGATACCGCTGTGCCTCTGAAAGCACGTAAGGCTGGTTGTTTTGCGTCTGGGGCCCTATTTTTGAATCACTCGCGTCAAAATGGCGTGTGATATTAATTAATTAATGTCCAATTTTCGAATGAAAACCAGTTTATTTCCGCACGGGAGTGATTTAAAAATGATGTTTCAATTTTGTGAGTGACGTTACGTGAATAACGTAAGGATTTTTTTAGTTTTTCGTTGATTTTCAGTTTTCTTTCGAAAGAAAATCACAGGCCATATCCAAGCGAGTGATTCAAAAACCAAAATTCAAAAAAAAAGTCTGAAATAAACTCTTGACTATTGGAAGGAGAGGAACCCATAAGTTCTTTCATTATAATTACTGATTTCCTAAGCGTTAAGGAGTTCCAGCATCAGCACACACCCACAAGATGTTGATTATCAGACGTAACAACACGTCAACATTAAGATTCTAGTAAAGAAACACTATACGTGCCTTTAAAATTTGAGGGTTTCCCTCGATTACACCAAGATCCCATCATCAGATCCCAAATAGCAACAATGGGACCAACTAGAAGGTATACCCTCTTAGTAGGCGAAAAAAATTTTTGAATTGGTTGACAAACGACTGAGATATGAGGTTACATAGATACAAAATAAAACGTAGGTACAGTCGCATTGATAACCTCCTCTTTTTTTGAAGTCGGTTAAAAATAGAGCTCCTGATCTTTCACCGGTCATGTCGGATCTGCCGTCTCACTGAATAATTAGATTAAAGGAACAGAGGAGATCTTTGTGTACTGTGCAAACACGCGCCGATGGCTGGATCGACCAGCAAGCAAATTTTCGACATTTCGCGAAAACAACACTGAGACAAATTTGGACTTTTCTTGTATTTAATACTTGAGAAAAACTTTTCATAGAATCTTTAAAATAACATTGTTTTTTAAGATTTATTTAACTCTTTAACTATTCCAGCGTGCTTATTATTATGGTTATTTTATTATTAAAATTGGTTATGATTATGAGCCTTGTGATGCTTGAAATAAATGATTTGAATTTAATTAACTGCTTTTAATATTACTAAAAGATAAACTTAGGAAACTGCAAGTTTTACGCGTAATTGAATAAAAAATCGTTAAAGAATATCTACGCTTTCATTATTAAAAAAAAAACCTGCATTCTCGGGGCCTAGTGGTCGGCACACAGGTGCCGGTGCTGGTGGCCAAGCACTCGGGTCCGAGTGCTATGTATAAAATGACGTCAGAAAAAGACGTCGTCGAGTAGGCGGCACTGCTGAAATAGCTCTCGCGCACTCGGACCCGAGTGTGCGGCACTGTACGAGTTAAGATATAGCTACGTAAGTAAAAAATATATTTGATTAAACAGAAAAACAGAAAACTGGAATTGACGCCGTCAAATGTCAAAAATTTTGCTTTAGGAGGCCGATTCTCTTCTACAACTTACAAACAATAACAACTTTTATTTCGACGAAGAAAATCCGATCCGACAAACTGCATGAGAATCGGCCTCCAGATTTTAACCGGAGGACGTTATTTGATAATAAGGGCTGCAAATGACGAACTTTGTTCCAGTCAAAACTACGGTGTTCCTCTTATATTATGGACTAGGACTTATTTCCATTGAAACAGCTTGAATATAAAACAGAACCCGAGATTTCAGTCCCGTTCAGTATTCAAAAACCTTTTCTATGATATTTGAAATGCTGACTTGTCATTTGTTTTCACTTTTCTGACGAAATATGTGTACGCTAGCTGAAACAATATTTCATATATTTTCGTCTTACATTTCAAAATTCTTGTGAAGCTAGCGTAAGAGATACGCATTGCATTAATGTCACCTCGTTGTAAGTGATAATATATAAAGGGCCGATTCAGCACAATAAATGAAATATTTTTATTAGAAATTAACTTGAGTTTTATACGCTGGTTTTTGAGCAAATAATAATATAAAGTTTTTTTTTGAAGTGAAAACTTCTTTAGCGGCGTTGAGCACTTTTGTGAGATGGGGGAAAAATGTGAAACTCGCGTCAGGACACGTGGGCTGATCGAAAAACCGTAAGACGGTTGGCGAAATTATGGATGTAAGTTGATTTTTCTGAGAAATAAACTTTTTAATGTAATTTAATATAATATAAATTGTAATGTTTGTGTACGATAGCGCAATAAATAAATATTGTATTCTATAAAAATATTATATTATTATTATTATCATTATTATTATCATTTATATTATTATTATTATTATTCCCTAACTATTCCAAAAAATTAAAAATGCACAACGTTGATATTCAAGTTTTCACTTCTGCCGGCACTCCCGGAGTGCAATTTTTTTCTGATATTGATGATTAAGGTTAAGATTAGAGAAAAAGAAGGACCAATCCTTCTTCCTTCATTGTAATGAAAGTTATCTAAATCGATGACTTAAATAACGTCCTATTTTCCAAAAAAATATGATCATGTTTCTATGATATAAATATGCTCAGATCGTTTTAAGTGGTAATATTTTTACGGACGCTATAGTAATTTTTTAGAAAACCCAGATATTCATTTTTTCTTCCAAAGAAAATATTTTTTTAACAGCACCCAGTCAATTTTGAAAGGTATTTATAGCATCGGCTTCGCCTCCCTCATTTCAGTGCCCAAACCTTCTTTTCTTTTACACTTAACCTTTATTAATGAAAAGTCAAAATCTGAAAAAAAAACTAAATTTCAATTTTGCTCCAAAACTAGCGTATAAAAACCCAAAGTGTTTTCTACAAAAAAATTATCCATTTAGTACGCTAAATCGGTCCTTTAAATATTATCACTTAAAACGATGTGACCTTATATACAAAGACACATAAATATTTTCACTTAAACGGTTTGACCTTATATGTATATACAGTATTTTGTTTTCAGCAGCCGTGACGGTTGTAAGCACTAACTTTACAGCGTCAATAGACACAGAATGACACCCTGTTTTTATTTATTTATGGCTAAAGGGCGGAGCTAACCTAGCTGAAGATTCCATATATTTTCGCTTTACTATCCTATGTCGACAGAAATATCGTTAGAATATATAAAAGCGTCGCAACACATAATATATGAAGTCGTAAAATCGACTTCAATGGCTCTCAGTGCGGTAAATCAGCATTTTTTATCCATCTATGAAGAATAAAAAGAAGGCTCATAAGATCTATGTGTTATTCTTTTCTTTTCTTTTTCTTTTAAGCTATTGCATAGCTTCTATCGCGGGCCTTGAGCGTGGAGACCGAATCCAGAAATTCCGTAACGAAAATAACCTAACACCCCCACTCCGACCGGCACAGCGGTGATACTTTTTAGTTTTTCCATCTATCGATGAATAGCAAAACTTTAAATGACTTTTTGAAATATCACGCTTGTCTCTTTAGTTCAGCAACCCGCCTTTAGGTGGCATTGGTTGTATTTAACTTCAATTAATATCAAAGAAAAAACCAAAGGAAAAAAAATACTGCATAAATAAACTAAATAAATAATTATAATTGCATAAGTTGATAAAAAATGCTATGCAATAGCTTTCCCGCGGCAGTCTTTGAGTGCCACACGTCTTTTTTTTGCATTGCTCTGATCCCAAAGTAAGTAGCCAATTCACTTGTGTTATGGAAATCAGACACAAAGGTGGCACCACAACACCCAGACCCGAGATAATATTGAAATTTAACCGACCGGGAATCGAACTCGGGACCTCGCAGCGGCGACGCCTTGAAACCCAGCGTGCTTAGCCACTATAGCACGGAGAAAGTCGTAGGCTTAAAGTAATTATCTCTTTTTCAAATCGGTTATAAGTAAAGACAAAATAAATTGCAAACAGAAACAAAAATAATGCCTTAACTACCTATTCAATTCCTAATTGACTTCAAGTCGATTGGAAACGTCTCGAATATCTCATTAAGAACATAATCAAAGAGCCACACAGACAGAATTAGTAGATTCGCGTTAATTCTAAGCTTTTTCGTTGCATTCACTGATAATCCTATAAGAAGACGTTCACCCTGAAGAATCTAAAAGATTTTCATTGAATATTTGAAAAGATAAGCATAAAAACCGGCCAAGTGAGAGTCGGACTTGCGCACTGAGGGTTCCGTGCCAACTTTAACTAAATTAAGGGTCTTTCCCTACTTACTTCCACTTAGCCACAATACTACAATATTTTATTGACAGCAAAAATAACTTTGTATTTGATAGTACTTTTAAGGGACAGTAATTTTCATCAAAAGTATTTGTACAGATTTACATTGTCTTTTTTTAATTTTTACTAGCTAAGTTCAAAAGTTAGGGGAGGGGGCTATCGTAAAACGTTAGACTTTCAGATAAAATCGTTTTAAAACCTCGATGTAATTTTAAGCAACCTAATCATAAACATCCCACATGCATAGGTTTTTTTTTTGTTTTAGTGCATGTATGGAGCCTCCCTCAACTATCATATATTTTTAACCTACTTGAAAATGGGAGGAGGTTATCAATTCGACTGTATGTTTTTAATTGTATCTATGTTATCTCATATCTCAGTCGTTTGTCGACCAATTCTAATTTTTTTTCCGCTTAAGGGTATACCTTCTAGTTGGTCCCATTATTGCCAATTTGGGATCTGATAATGGGATCTTGATGTAATCGAGGAAAACCCTCAAATTTTAAATGCACGTATAGTGTTTTTTACTAGAATCCTAATCTTGACGTGCCGTGACGTCTGATAGTCAACATTTTGTGGAGCTGAGCTGATGGTGGAACTCCTTAATGAAGAGTTTAGTAATTATAATGACAGAACTTATGAGAGGTACTTTGTAGCTTCTTGAAGAACAGAGTCATAAGATGCAACTCCCTCCCTCCCCTCCTCCTCCTGTAAACACTAACAATAAATAAATAATATTTACTTTAAAAGAAAAGTAAAAACCGACTTCAAAACCAAAATGCACACAAAAGTCTTTTTTTTTATTATATAGGCAGACATTTGGCTACAATCTCATCTGATAGTAAGCGATGATGTGGCCTAGGATATATCATGTCAGACTAGTAATAGCCTATTCACTCTCTTCTTGAACCCATCCAGATACAACGATAGGTTAGGAAACACTTCTGCCGGCAGAGCATTCCACTCCCTAGCTGTGCGCATGAGAAATGTAGATCGAAATCTATCAGTCAGGCGCGGTTCGAAGGGGGGGGGGGGGGGGACACAGGGGACATGACCCCCCCAAAATCTAAGGTTAAATTGAAAAATCTCAAAAATTTGACAAATTACAAAAGAAAAATTCTAGCTATCTAAATTTATAGTTTGATGACATGTAGTGCTGTTTTTAAGGTTCCGTAACCGAATGACAAAAAACGGAACCCTTATACCTTGTTTTATCAAGTCTGTCTCTTTGTCTTTCCGTCCGTATGTCACAGCCATTTTTCCGTAACTATAAGCATCAAACTGCTGAAATTTGGTAGGAAGATGTATACCTGTTAACCGCATTAAGATTCTTATACAAAAAAAATAAAAATTATGTTTTTTTTAATCACACATATGCGTGTGGGATATCTATGGATAGGTCTCCCGTCACCCGTCCAAACTAACGAAAATTAGTTTTGGACGGGATCGAACAACAAGTTTTTGAGATTTAGAACATTTTTAAAAACCCCAAACTTAACTTTGACCTTCATACAAACACTATAAATTATTGTGGTATTTTAGCTAATGGAAGTAAGTGGATTCCCTAATTCAGTTAAAATAGGCACGTCCGACTCGCACTTGGCCGGTTTTTTATTAACAACGTATGATAGCCAAAATAACTTGAAAATGACATCTATTTTGGAAGCAAGGAACTACGTAATTCAGGTAATTCTAGCAAAATCGATAGGCGTTGTTACGAAAAAGATTGTTTAACAATATTCTAATATGTAATTTGTCGGTTTATTGTAGAGATTCGAAATAAAGGCTGTCTAATTATTATTTTAATCTAGAAACCTATTTTTAGGGTTCCGTAGCCGAATGGCGAAAAAAGGAACCCTTATAGTTTCGTCAGATCTGCCTGTCTGTCCACATGTCACAGCCACTTTATTCGAAAACTATTAGCATTACTACAGAACTAAAACAAAATAAAAATTTTGCTCAAACCTATGCATGTGCCGTGTTTATGGAGTCCATTTTATCTGAAAGTCAAACGTTTGTAAGATAGACGCTTCCAAAGTGGTTTAACGTACCCACTTTTAAACTAAACTAGTAAAAATTTTAAAAAAGGAGAATGTAGTGCTTTTCAAATACTTATAACAAAATTTTGCCTCCCCTCCGTGTGCGAGTCCGATTCTCACTTGGCCAATTTTTAATTAGTGTAGTAAGTGAGTGAACCCCTCCTAAATGTCAGGCTGCGACCGCGCCTGCTATGAGTGCGTGTCTTAAAAAACTTTTCTAACTTTAATAAACAATTTCTTTTTGGAGTCGGTGCCATCACTTTGAACATCGGTCGGTGCATCAACTATCAGAGCACCGACTCCAAAAAGAAATTGATTGCCTTAAATGGCTTCCTTTCCTTTTAAGGGTCAAGAGTATATTTAATACTTTTTAGTGCATTTTGGTTTTGAAGTCGGTTTTTACTTTTTCTAAAAGTTAATATTATTACGGATAAATGTATGTAGACAAAAGTCGACAACTAGTGTGTGGGAGAGAGCTATGCTCAAAGATCGAATCAAAAATGAGAAGATACACGTAGCCCTGAGAATCAGTCAAGCGCAGCCCAAAGGGGGGGGGGGGGGTCACAGGGGACTTGACGCCTTATCTAAGGTCAAATTGAAAAAAGAAAATTAAAAGTTTCGTCAAGTCTGCTTGTCCGTCCGTATGTCACTGAAATTTTTTTTGAAAGTCAAAAGTTTGTGAGATAGACGCTTCCAAAATGGGTAAAATGGGCGTCCCCCACCCAGCTCCTCTAACTTTTGAACTAAGCAAGTGTAATTTTTTAAACAACCAAATATTGTCGTGGTATTTTGGCTAAGTGGAAGTAAGTGAATCCTTTATTAAGTTAAAGTTGGCATGGAACCCTCGGTGCGCGAGACCGTCTTCCACTTGGCCGTTTTTTTTATTAGTGTAGTGGGTGACCCCCTCCAAACTTTCAGGCTGCGATCGCACCTGGAATCAGTGAGTTAAGTGGCAATAGGCAGGGCTATGTGCACATAGCGCGAAGAACTGATGAATGTTCGGGCAGAAAGTTCTAGATAGGAGACTCTTTGACCAAAGACGCAGCGTAGGACGTCCACCAACAAGATGGACAGATGACCTTGTGAAAATTAGTCAGGTGGATACAGACCGCCTGTCTTGATGCCACGATCCAACAGTTATAAATTAATAATAAATAAATAAATATTGGACACCAATCACATACATTGCTCTGATCCCAAAGTAAGTAGCTAATGCACTTGTGTTATGGAAATCAGACACAACAGTGGTACCAAAACACCCATACCCGTCACAATATAGAATATTTTGATTTCTATATTGACAGGACCGGGAATCGAACCCGGGACCTCGGAGTGGCGACGCCTTGAAAGCAGCGTGCTTAGCCACTTCACCACGGAGATCGTCACCAGTTGGCTCGTGACCAAGGCTGTATGCAACACAGCCGAAACGTTGAGCAGTGATATAGCATTTACTCATTTAGTCGTTCGTGATTAGACCCGTCATGTTAAGTTCTTATTGTAACGCCACGCGAACGTTTAAGATCTTATATTTACTTAGTTTTGTTCTGTAATAGTATACTTAAGCACTAAACCACTTACTCACTGTGTGAGACTTATGTAACCCCAGTGTATTCTTCAAAATTACACATTCGCTTCTTCATATGTTGAAAAAACCCTAATTTATAAAAGAAACAACGTCGAAAAGAACTGAGGATGGATACTACGTGTTAACTACTTATTACTATACAAGTACCCCACTCGCAGTCACACTACTTTTAAGCTCTATCTGTAAATAGTTGAATAGTCTCATTATTGTTAATAATGCAAATGTTACTGTGAAAACTTCATAGCTTTTAGTTGAAACCTAAGTGGATTTTAAAAGCTACCTATGTTTATATAATTTTATAAATTGGTAACTTTTATAGTTTTAATGTTATTATCTTTCAGTTTATACAAAAAAATATTTGAGTTTATTTTTATGAAAACTTGAACAATACCTTCAAAATCTGCTAATGTACCTATTAATATAACACAATTACTGAAGCTTTTCAACTCCATCGTGTACTTAATTATACGTAATTATCTTTCAGAATATTAACTACGCCTTTACCAAAATTATAAGGAGACTGTAAAGTAATTAATAACAGCTCAATTGAAATTAAAAGCGCTCACTTTAAACCAATTTGGATGGATGTAAATCACTTTGAAAAACGGAAAACGATTTGTTATGTTGACGAAATGAATCGACCTTTTCATTCTGACGATATTTATTTTAAATTGGTTTTAAAGGGTTGGAAAAGATCGGGAAATACTTTATATTAACTGCTTTTACGTTGATCGAGAAAAGAACCTACCTAAATTAAAAGTTATAAGCTGAATATAAGTACATTCATGGTCATTGAAATGAATTTTGAATAGGTTTTATTGCTTGCAAACTTTTTTTTTGATAGAGCCTTTATTTTAAAAGAGACAAAAAATCCATTTTAGACAATTACCGACCAATTGCTTTGGTTCCAATTCTATCAAATCTGTATGAAAAGGTTATGAAAACCAAACTCATTTGTTTTTTTGATAAGTATCATATCCTGAAGCAACACCAGTATGGCTTTCAGAAGGGCTAATCAACTGCTTATTCCATTTTTGATATGGACATGTCGAAAGCCTTCGACCATGTTTCACATAATTCGCTTCTGGATAAATCGGAAAATTGTGGTATTAGAGGCAACGCCTTGAGCTGGGTTAAAACTTACTTGCAAAATAGAAAACAAGCTGTGGAAGTGAGGAAACCTGGTTCTAAAAATGTAATACAAAAATATCAATCAGACCATAAAAAATGAATACGGCGTCCCACAGGGAAGTGTCCTGTGCACGCCGTTGTTTTTGATATATATATACAATCTTTCAAGTGTATTTAAACACAAATCTATTTTGTTCGCAGACGATATATCTGTAATAGTCAAAACAGATAGCAAGCAAACACTTGAAGACCACATTGAAGACATAAGTAAACAAAAAAAACAATAATTGCAAGGCTGGACTTATTTTCCAGCCATCCAATTATTGTTTTTACAGCATTATTTATTTTCTAATAAATCTTGACAAAACTTATTTCATAAATGTACAAACATAACAAAATTCCTAGGGGTATGGATAGACGAAAAATTAAATTGGAAATATCAAATAGAAAATGTCTGCAAAAAAATTAAGAGATATTCATACGCTCTTTACAAATTAGGTAAAGTTGCCACTAAAAATACTGCATACTTTGCTTATGTCGAATCCGTCTTGTGCTATGGACTCATTATATGGGGTTATAGCACTGATGCTCATAAAGCTTTTCTGGCCCAAAAAAATGCATCAGGGCCATATGTGGCACTGCGCCTGACGAGCCATGCCGTCCGTTATTCCTGCCGCTATATTTTAGGATTTATTTAGGATATTTCCTAACCCTTCCAAGTCTGTACATTTTTGAAATTGCCAAGTTTGTCAAACAAAATATGTATTATTTTAAGCAAGCAAGAGGTTTAATTGCGAAACACCAGGAACGGCAATAGACTTGTTGCAGATGCCATACCAAAAAGTGCAAGATTTGAAAACCATTGTTACTTTATATACAACAAAATACCCCCAGAACATAAAAGACTTGCCCTTAAACCAACGACCTCTATGTTACACTAGACACGCTGTTAGGAACAAACTTTGTTCTACAGTAAGTTAAGGCCAAATGGA
The DNA here is from genome assembly GCA_963924145.1 of Pyrausta purpuralis. Taxonomy (NCBI): domain Eukaryota; kingdom Metazoa; phylum Arthropoda; class Insecta; order Lepidoptera; family Crambidae; genus Pyrausta; species Pyrausta purpuralis. The sequence goes on along the minus strand of OZ001660.1, from coordinate 22,240,153 downwards.
GCATCTGTGTTTAGTCTGTTGCCTGTTGCCATAAACTACCATGTTAAAACGTCCCTTACGTCAAAAGACGAAATAAATAAATTACTTAAATATGTGTTATAGCATCCGTATTTTAACCTAATTTGAAAGTAATGTTTTTGTTTAGTTGTATGTAGTAAATTAAAGTGATTCGAAGATTCGTTGACTGCTTAAAAGTATTAATTTTCATTTTCTCTCAATTTTCATAGAAACCCAAAGATCAACCAAAAACAGACATACCAAAACTCTTATAGGTAGAATATAAATTATCAATGTGTACCCTTTAGAATTATAGGGCCAAGTTATATCTATGAAGTATGAGTTTTATTTCAATTGACTTTATCATTAAAGTCCAATTTTCATAGCAAGTCCAAAAGTGTACACAATATTTTAAAACTTGTATAATAATATCAGTAAATAAATTAATTTACTATCTAATAGAAAATATATCAGTGTTAAATGATCATTTCCTATGTAAAATTTGAGTTTTGTGTTTCTTATTTTTGAATGAATAATTTTGTTTAAAAGGTATGTCAAGCAAAATTGTTTACAATATTCGACTAAAAAATAAAAACGGACTTTAATTAAATATCTGTCTGTACAGGAGTAGTATTGTAAGATTATTGGTACAAATTATGTTGTTATAATATTGGTAGGCATATTATTACCCTATTTTGTGGAAACATCACATAAACATTATCATTTAAAATAATAGACATATCTAATAGTACATATATCGAATCACAGGCAGAAAACTAAACACCAGCAAGGTGTCATATCTGTTCGATTACTCTTTGCTACCTTTAACAGCTCAGTGTTGTTGTTGTAATGGCTATTGTCATGTTTGGAAGAAATGGGGAAAAAATATCGATGTGATATCTTTTTGGGATTTGTTTATTTTTAAGTGATTTGTTTTCTCTATTGCTTGAAAACGTTTTCAAATCACGATGTTGAAATGTATGTGCTATAGTAGTTTAAAATTGATTGTCCACAAAGAAACAGTACAATAATCTGCATCAAACAGGAGAAATCAAAAATATTAAATAACAACACTTCATACTTCTGTCATTTTAAAAATGTGGCACAAAATTTGTTCTGAACAGCGTGTCTAGTAGAATACATATAAGTCTATGTCTTAAACAGATTTAAATGTGTCCTTTTTAAGTGGCTACAAGAACAATGTTTTTAAAAGCTGGATGAATTTTAAAAAATGACGTAGGTTAGGTACTCTAAATATAATTTTAATTTACTTTTTATTAAAATGATATTATTTTAATTGTAATGTTATTTTAATGTAATTAATGTAGTAATCTTGTGACTTAAATAATAATATAATGAAGAAATTGTGATGATAATATTATAATATAGTTAATAATTTAATAAGATTGTAAAATATTTGCATGCTATTTCTGATAGCTGGAAAAGTTGAACCGCAATATTTATAACACCTTCAAAAATGTACCCTTTTCCAAATGCAAAAAATATATTCATTTCATTTCATTACTATAGGTATATTATTTTTTACGCTATCTGATCGGCAACGTCAATAACATGACATGTGATGTTGACTTAAAGTGACTCTTCTCGGCTAAGAGGCCAATAATAATAAAAATATTTTCATGTTTATTTTCCAAAATAATATTTTCATTTTCAGTCACAATTCCCCTGCACCATCGCCTCCATCCAGCGAGGAAGAGATTTAAAAAAAACTAACGCCATCACGCGCCGTAATAAGAACAAAATTCGTAATTATTAGTACAATCATATTAAGCATGACTTGTTAAAGCAAGGATGGGCAGCTAATTGTACAAAAAATAAGTCGATGTGTACATATATTTTGCTGAAATGATTTGATACAGCGTGCGCACCGGTGCATACATCTGACTTATTGCTTAAGATAATTTTATTGTTTCGCAGAAAGCGTGAAAAGCAGAATATTCACCTCGGCCATAAAAGTGTCTTTGTCTTGGGCAACCTTAAATCCCTCGCTACACTCAGGATTTTTTATTACCTCCCTCGCTGATGCTCTGGAGTAAACTCATAATTGCCCTCGCATCACTCGGCCTTCAAATCTGCAATCCTCACGCTTCTTGGCACCGCACCGAAAAACATCACTTTACGCTCTAGGTGAATAATCTACTATTAAGTAGCAAGTATCAGTATCAGGATAATAAAAACAAATTCTGAAAAAGTGTGTTATCAATAATTTATTTAAATAACTATAGTAATGATGTCTGTCACTCATTTAAAGTACATTATGATACAAGTATGATAAGTTGACCATTATATACAAGGCGATATTGTGCGCCATAGGAAAGCCGCGTATATTATGGTCAAAGGGGCACGTGTTTCATACGACGTTTTTCAACACACTTGCGAGGAAAAAACAAGACTCTTCATTTACTAAGTTTTTAAGTATTAAAACAGTAAAAATACATTTCACTCGATTTTGATGGCAAAGACTTTCGCACGCGTTTTTCGCCTCGTTACGTATGTCCGGCGTAATAATAGGTTTTCTTCATTTTCTTCACTTGAAGTAGACATTTTCATTAATATTAAACTTCATAATTAATCCAAACTTCGTCCCAGCCGTCAATTATTATTTACGAAAAATGGCGCGATGTTTTTTTTTTCTTGCCACGATACCGATGCGCGCGCAAGGCTTAGACGCGAACTAGATCGGCCAAAAGCCAATATTAAAAATTTAATAATTCGTGTTTAAAACACAAATCACAGAAAATGTTAAATGAATTTGAGCTATTTTTTAGTAATAAATCTGGATTTACCATTTATTGAAATAAATATGTAGATACTGTTATTTTTCGCAAATATACTGTTTGTTGCAAAAAGAAAAGTATTGTATAACCCGACCGAATTATATCGCTTCTTCTTCTTACTTACGACTTGGTATTAGGGTACAAATGTAAATTGGTCGGGTTAATAAACTAAAAGCACTAGTGCTATAATATAATGAAAAAGCACGCGTGTTTAACATCTATGATTATAAGCCAAAAATCGGTGGAATAAAAACGTTGTTTTGAGCAAGTGTGTTGAAAAAGTCTTTATACTTAATATAGGTAGAACCTTTATGTGTAACACAAGAGTTTACTAAAGCTTAAGGTATAGGTATCAAATCTGAATGGAAACGTGGTTTCATGCTGAATTCGAAGCTGATTTGCATTCAAACATTATAGAATGAGGTGTGTATGTATTCAAAATAGAAATAAGTTATAAATTTACAAAGACTTTTAGTACAAAAATATAGTTCCATCAGAATGATTTTCTACTTTGATAGTTGGAGGGGGAGGATCCCTCTCTAAGAGATAAGTTCTTAGCTGAATAAGTGCAATATTCGTTAGAGAACATAAAACAGCTCCAATCAGCAACCTGAAATAGAAAAAAAACAACAAATAAGATTTAGAAACGTTTTTATTTGATAGTTTAACTTGTGTTATACTGAGCTCATTTGCTTTGGTGACTCATTGCTGGTAATACAGGTTGTTGTTTTGGTCAGTGAGATCCAACGCAGGGATGATAATATGAGTTATACTTATTTAAAAAAAATGCTAGTTTTATATATAAAATACCTCTTCACAACATTCTAACAAAATTCAAAACGAATGGGAAAACTCGCACCTAGCGCGTATCTACGAAATACTACGCCGTAGTTAGTAAGCTACGAAGAGGCTACCAGGAGCACTATTTTTGATTCAATCGCTTGAATATGGCGTGTAAATTTCGTTTGAAAACGAATTACAAATCAATGAAAATCACGCAAAATATAGATGTTAGTACCCAATAAATTAAGTTACCTTTTTTCGGAACACTCCCGAGTAAAATTATACCAATTTTCATTGGAAAATATGGCATTAATCAATTAATATCACACGCCATCTTGACACGAGTGATTCAAAAATAGGGGCCCTGGTATAGTTAGTTTTGACTTGATCGCTGTGTCGCATCAATAAATTGGTTTTGCGGGCTTTTTCCATTTCAAAATCATTTTGTTTGGCATCTGTATTGTTTGTAAAGCCACTCCTGAGTCACTCGTCGCTGACCAAAACAACAGCCTGTATACATAGGAATGATGAGTTTTTCTGTGGGGTGAGTTCATACTTCTGCGGCGAAGTACAAAACATGACATTTGTATGCCGGTACTTTCCAATTATCATAGAAATGACATATTATTCATGAAAATACTTTGTTTTTAAAGTTCTTTGGGGTCGAGTGGTATCAAAACAGCAAAATAGTTTCAGAGGCTCGATTTTCGGTTCATGTATAAGTTCGCTTTGGCAAGACTCATTCTTTGCTAGGCAGCAGTAAAAGATTTATTTGTTAAAACGTTATTGCACATTAAGTTGTAAAATTGGCGGTCTTAATGCCTTATGGCATTTTCTACCAGTCAACCACTTGGAAATGCATAGAGTTTAATCATTGGCGGAATATTAATAATAGGTGAGAAGAGTGGTACAAAAAACAATAAAAATAACATAAATATACATACTAATATTACACACATATAAGATAAATATCTTATATGTGTGTAATATTAGATTACAAAATTATAAATGAGTAAGGTGATGATATTGACGACATCCAAAAAATCACAACTAAAAGAAAATGGTGGTGTTGAATCTCGTATTAGTACGCTACACTAGTTTAGTTCCATGTGTCACCAATAGATGGCGCTGTGTGTAAATTTGCTCGCACTTGTATTTCGTTCACTGTATTTTACTTATATGAAGAACATCAAAATAAACTTGTCTCCGTTCTGAGTTTGGAGTTTTATTATTTCAACTCGTGGCCGAGGGATTTGTACTGAAATTGTACAAGGTCCTACGAGCCGAAGAGCGGTTTTTGAGTGAAAAACGCGCCAAGTATAAAAATTAATTCGTTTTGTATGAAAAGTGAATAAGTGCCTCACATGAAGAAATCTGACGTCTCTTGGAGTTTGTTTTGAATCCGATTCCCGTCTCATCGTGGAAGTCCCGAGCCTGCGGAATTGACGCCTACTGCGAACTGGAGGTGAAATTGCTAAGTAAAAATTGCCAGTGAAACCGTGAGTACAATTTTGAGTGTAATTATATCAAAGTCCTGTGTAACTCAAAGAAGTGATATTGACTTAGTTAAAATTTAGAAGATCTCGGACTTAGAATAATTTCTCTAATTTTGATGAGACGGGGAATCCATGCTGGTTTTTGAAGCCATATAAGATACTCCAAACACTTAGAAAATTCGCAAGACGAATCGGCTGGATTTTTCGACGCGATCCAGACACTTAGAAAAATCTCAACACAAATAAGCTGGACTTTGAATTTTCGACATTTTACATCACATAACAGAGATTTTCTAAGTTGTTATAGATAAAAAGTAACTCACTTGTACGTGGATTTCAAAATGGAAGGTGACTTACGTGTGTTGAATGAGTTAAAAACACAAATAGAAAATGGATTTACGAACTTTAAGAAATCTCCTAAGGAACGAATAAACGAACACTATATTAAAGCGAGATTAACTATTCTGGAGAAACAGTACCAGGATTTTCTAGACAGACACGAAAGGTTGATTGAGAATCACGATGCTGCGTTGCTGGAGAAATCAGACTACATGATAAATGGGACCTTTGAAATAGTTTTTGACACATTTTTAGCATATAAGGTTGATCTTCAGAAAAAATGTAAAAAATTTGAATCTGAACCTTTTGCTGACGCTTCACCCAACAGTCATAAGAGCAGTAAGGTAGAATCGGTATTAAAGCTACCCAAAATACAATTACCTACTTTCAGCGGTAAGTACGAACAGTGGACATCGTTTCGCGATTTGTTTACATCACTTGTTCACCATAATTCGTCTCTGGACGACGTACAAAAATTGCATTATTTAAAAACACAACTGTCAGGTGAAGCGGAGCAACTTATACGCCATGTACCTATAACGCAAAACAATTATGAAAAATCCTGGAACATGTTAAGAGATCGATACAATAACAAAAGATATATATCGTTTTGTATTCTTAAGCGTCTGTTTAGCCTTCGTAACATTTTACATGAGTCGTCTAGCGCCCTTAAGGAACTTTTAGATGTAACCACCGATTGTTTACACGAATTATCAAACCTAGGAATCGATGTCAGTTCTTGGGACATTATTATTATATATGTAATCAGTTCGAAGTTGGACGCTGAGTCACGCAAGCAATGGGAATTGCAGGTAAGTGACTGTTCCAATGACTTACCCACATTTGAACAATTTAAGGAGTTCCTAAAATCACGTTTTCGCGCTTTGGAATTTATCGATCCTAAAAATAAACCCAAAATATCTCCGAATACCTTATCGAATCCAAAATCTTTGCATACAACCACTAATAATACTTCATGTCCACATTGTTCCGAAGAACATAAACTGTACAATTGCAAAAAGTTTGCGAGTGAGGAGGTTGACAAGCGGCGCAGCATTGTACAGTCTTTAGGGTTGTGTTTTAACTGCCTCGGACATAACCATTCCAACAAAGTTTGTCGCGTATTCACCAAATGCCGTATTTGCAAACGCAAACACCATAGCCTGTTGCATCCCAAAGGCCACTCAGACACATCAGCGGCCGCATCATCATCTGAAATTAAATCAAATGCCGTCGTAGCTGCGTCGGAAAACGGGACCATAAATAATATTGCCGCCCATTTTTCTAAAGATACAGTCCACCAACAAGTTTTATTAGCCACGGCTCTTATAAAGGCCGAATCGAAAAATGGGTCGTCTCAAGTTTTGAGAGCACTGCTGGATCAAGGATCGCAGGCTTCATTTATTACAGAAGCTGCCGTACAACTGCTGCGGCTTAAAAAGATAGCAACTAAAAGCACTATATCAGGAGTGGGTGGGGGACAAAGTGGCCTTACCTCTAAATATACGGTAATGCTCAACATTCAGTCGCTTTGTGATCCCTCCTTTTCTGTTCAAGTTAAAGCTCATGTCTTAAGTACTTTAACTTCTCTTTTACCTGATAGGAAATTTGAGTTAGTCGACTGGCCTGAGATCTCTAGCATAGAATTAGCTGATCCTAACTTTTGTACCCCCAACAAAATTGACGTTTTATTGGGCGCCGAGATTTATTGCCATGTTTTAAAGAAAGGGCTTATTAGAGCCCCCAAAGGCACCCCAATTGCACAGGATACTTACCTTGGATGGGTTGTATCTGGAGGGGTAGTAGATCTCCAACAGGGTTGTCATAATGTCATCGTCAGCATGCATGCACAAGTCGAAGAAAATGACTTACTAAGAAGAATATGGGAGCTGGAACCCGAACCTGTTACACTTACCAAACGTCTGACTCAAGAAGAACAAGCGTGCGAAAACCACTATGCAGCGACTACACGTAGAGATAAAACAGGTCGATATGTGGTACATCTTCCGTTCAAAAGTTCTGACCCCCCATGTAAGTACGGTAACTCAAAAAACATCGCAATCAAGAGATTGCAAGGTCTAGAAAGAAAGTTCTCTAAGCAGCCTGAAATCAAATCTAAATATGCGGATGTGATTGAGGAATACCTCACTCTTGGACATATGGAGAAAATCACTGATGAAGAAGAGAGAAACGACCCACATGCCGTATACCTACCACACCATGCAGTGATTAGGGAGGACAAAAGCACTACCAAAATGAGGGTGGTTTATGATGCATCGTGCAAAGGAACCAATGGCGTCTCTTTGAACGATACCTTGATGGTAGGGCCCACACTGCAACCCGATTTACGACATATTATTATGAAGTGGCGTAGTCATCCAATTTGCTTAGCTACTGACGTCATCAAGATGTTTCGACAAGTTCTTGTTACCAAATCCCATGCTGATTTTCAGAGAATTGTGTGGAGAAAAACAGATCAAGGAGAAATAGAAGATTACCGCCTTCCGACCGTTACATTTGGAACAGCTTGTGCCCCGTACTTAGCAGTCAAGACATTGATACAAATAGCCTGTGACGAAGGTCATAAATACCCGTTGGCTGCTGCGAGAATAAAATCGGACGTGTATATTGATGATGTCATGACCGGCTGCCAATCTGAAACTGAAGCAATAGAGGTTTACAGGCAATTAAACAAACTACTTGAAGAAGGTGGTTTCAAATTACAGAAATGGACAAGCAACTCTAGTAAGCTTTTAGAAGTTTTTGAAGAGGACACTGGAAGAAATGTGGAAATAAAACAAGATCGAATTACAAAGGTGTTGGGACTTACCTGGAATAGGACGACGGATGAGTTTGACTACTCTGTGAAGCTCCCTCCGCGTACTGCAACGACCGCACCTGAAACAAAAAGAACAATCATTTCCGAGATATCACGTCTATTTGACCCGCTCGGTTGGATCTCACCATGCATTATTACTTCCAAGGTCTTCATACAGAAGCTCTGGATCGCTGGTATGGGCTGGGATGACGAACTGCCGCCAGAACTTCTGAAAGAGTGGGAGTCATACCGCAGTGAATTACTCAAATTGGTAAATTTTCACTTACCTAGATGGATAAACACAACCGTGGGCGACGCTCTAGTAGAGTTACATGGCTTTAGCGATGCCTCTAATGTTGCGTATGCTGCTGTCGTCTACATTCGTGTTGTTAATTCATCAGGTAATGTTCAAACCCACTTAATCACCGCCAAATCCAAAGTAGCCCCTATAAAGCAAGTCTCCATTCCGAGACTCGAATTGTGCGGCGCAGTTCTTTTGAGTCATTTGCTAGTGGAGGTTGCCGAAGTGTTGGGAGTCTCAAATTCACATTTGCATGCGTGGACCGACTCTATGGTTGTTTTAGCTTGGCTGAACGATCATCCGAGTCGGTGGAAAACGTTCGTGGCCAACCGCACTTCTGAAATCCTCAATCTTTTGGACAGCTCAAAGTGGTCTCACGTGCAGTCGAAAGAAAATCCTGCTGACATTGCCTCTCGAGGTGTAACACCGACCGAACTCTTACAGAACCTTTTGTGGCTGCAGGGGCCAAGTTGGTTACGTGGGGTGTCCATTAGTTACGTCATACCCACTTGTTTAAATCACAGCGACGAACAGAAGGTAGTCAAGGTCCATGCAGCGGTGACTGCTCCTGAAGATGAAGATGAATGGCTTTGGAATAAATTTTCTTCGTTAAGAAAGCTGGTCAGAGTAGTGGCTCTATGCAAAAGATTCGCGAAGAGATGTCGTGAACCCAATGACCAACTCATGGCTTACCTTTCAGTTCCTGAAATAAAGGAGGCATTAAACATTTGCATTTTGAAATGCCAAACCACTTGGTTTTCAGACGAAATCCGAGCACTGCAGTCAAAAAAGACGGTCAATAAAACCAGTCCTCTATACTCTTTGTCTCCATTTCTTGATGGCAATGGAGTATTGAGAGTGGGTGGGAGAATCTGTCACTCCAATTTACCGCCTGAAAATAAGCATCCAGTCGTTGTTCCTTACAAATCAAGGTTGGCAAAACTTTTAGTAGTTGACGCGCATGACAGGACGTTTCACGGAGGACAACAACTGATGTATCACTTCTTGCAGACCAAATACTGGATATTGCGAGTCAAAAGCTTGATAAGAATGCACATACGCAATTGCGTTTCTTGTATTCGCTACGCAGGCGTTACTCGTAACGCATTGATGGGGGACCTTCCTTCTTGTAGAGTAACACCAAGTAAGCCGTTTTTAAACTCCGGTGTGGACTTCGCTGGCCCTATCAACATACGGGTATCCAAAGGTCGAGGTCATAAATCGTACAAAGGGTACATTTGTTTATTTGTGTGCATGGCAACTCGAGCCGTGCATATAGAAGCTGTCTCTGATCTGACCTCAGCAGGTTTTCTCGCAGCTTTCAAAAGATTTGTCGCCAGACGTGGACACTGTCGCCACCTCTGGAGCGACAATGGAACAAATTTCGTAGGTGCCGCACGTGAACTGAAGTGTCTATTCGATCATGAACACTCTCAAGTCGCTAGAGAAATAGCTGAAGCTCTTGCCAACAATGAAACTGAATGGCATTTTATCCCTCCTCACGCTCCAAACTTTGGAGGGCTTTGGGAAGCAGGGATCAAAAGCGTGAAACACCATTTTAAGCGTGTGATTGGAGATAGCACTTTGACATTCGAAGAGATAAGTACAGTGCTCTCCCAAATAGAAGCGTGTCTAAATTCGAGACCGCTGTCACAGACAGGTTCTGAACCAGGTGATGTAGCCCCGCTCACCCCAGGACATTTTTTGGTAGGACAGCCACTCGTGTTGGCTCCAGATCACAACTTCGATCAGTATACAAATGTCAGTACCCTAAGACGCTGGCAATTAACGCAAAGGATGGTGCAATGCTTTTGGCGACGTTGGTCGTCTGAATATCTCACAAACTTTTTTCAGCGACACAAATGGTCCGCGCGCATACCGGGATTTAAAGTAGGGGACATAGTCCTTGTTAAAGAGGATAACTTACCCCCGGCTAAATGGTTGTACGGCAAAATAGAGGAATTGCATCCCGGTAAAGATAAAATAACGCGCGTAGTTTCAATTCGCTGTAAAAACACCGTTATAAAGCGTCCAACTTCGAAGCTGTGTCTTTTACCTACCGATGAGAAATAATGTATTTAATTATCCATAGGTAGTAGCATTTTATTATTATTTGTGTATCACTCTGTACTACTTTTAGAAAATAGATAAGCTTGAAGAGATATGTCCTTTGTTACTTTTAAAGCTTTTTTTCTATTGTTTATGTCTTAATAGTCAATTGCTAAAAGATGGTCTATGTTCAAGTAGCATTGTTATTATTATTTTTTTCTTATGTTTTATGTTTACTGCTCTCAAGGTGGGCGGATTGAAAAGACTAGTCTTTGGTGGGCGGAATGTTGAATCTCGTATTAGTACGCTACACTAGTTTAGTTCCATGTGTCACCAATAGATGGCGCTGTGTGTAAATTTGCTCGCACTTGTATTTCGTTCACTGTATTTTACTTATATGAAGAACATCAAAATAAACTTGTCTCCGTTCTGAGTTTGGAGTTTTATTATTTCAACTCGTGGCCGAGGGATTTGTACTGAAATTGTACAGGTGGTAAATTCTAAAGCGAGCCAAGGTTAAGATAGAGGGTGCGGAGTTTTTTAAAAAAGTAACACTTCTGATTTCATCGGGGATTCAATTGGGGAAAGATTCCATATTACAATCATTTGATTTTGTAGGTTTTATTTTGCCAGAAAAATCTCGCAATTTGGTTTATAAAGATTTAACTTTTAATTTAAAACTTAAAATTTTACCTTTTAATATTGTGCAAAAAAGTTCGGTTCCAAGCAGTCTACAAAAATAATACTAACTTATTCATATACTCAAAAAATCAATGCAGTTTTTGCACACATCACTCTACTTACAGTAAAACTATATCAGTGTTTTCAACTCAACCATTCTGTCTTGTTTACGCCAGCATTGTCTTAAATAGTTGAACTTCTAATAATCTTGAAAAATTTTTAAAAAATATTACCAATAAGAGTATCCTAGTGAGGGTCCAGGTGTCAGGAACTGTAGCGCTATGAACGCGAAGGCAAGGTGCTCATTCAGGCCTGACGAAGCGTAGTATATGCCGAAGAGTAGCATGACTAAAAGACCTAGAACTGCTGTGACGCCGTTGATCCAGAGGCAACCTGGAACGATAATAAAATTTCAAAAAAGGATACCTAATTATTTAGGCATGATACGGCATGAAATAATATGAAAAATTTACCAAATCTCTTTATTGGAACCCGAAATACATGCCTTTGCGTTTTATTTATATACACGTCATATATGTGGCTTGCTGCACAATCTATACTAATATTATGAAGCTAAAGAGTTTGTTTTAACGCGCTTATATCAGGAACTACTGGACCGATTTGAAACAATTATTTTGTGTAGGATAGCTTATTTATCGAGGAAGGCTTTAGGCTATAAAACATCACGTTGCGCCGGGAGAGAGAGCAAACTAAAACGCGCGGAAGCAGTCTCGGCGGACCGCTGTTTATTTGTACAAAGCAAAAGTAGCCTGCAGCGTGTTTCTGTGTCAATACAAAATGTGAAAGACAAGATTTTTTATATAGCAAAACTTTTGGCTGCAATAACAAATTACACTTCAGCCTTTTGTCTTTCAGACCTTAAAAAACCAAGGTACCAATTTGTAGCATTGAATCTGGTTGTATGTGTTCTGGCTGCGGAAGAATGCCTAGGGATATACCCAGGGCGATAACCCGCAGCAACCCTCTATGTATGGCACTGGAGGACACCGACTGGTTTTTGGTGGGTATACCCGCCTTTACTGGGTGGGGGAGACCCACATAACCCCTGGTCTCCCCCGAGATCAGCGGGTATGCGCAAGACATTTTCCAGTCGAAAAAAAAATGGTTGTATGTGTTCTTTCTTTGCTTTTCCAAATACTGCAAAGTTTATTTAAACATCACCAAAATTAATCAAATCAATCAAAATCTTGAACAAATTTTACGAATGTGAGCGATTGATTAATAACCTCCGTGGTATAGTGGCTAAGCACGTTGAGTTTCATGGCAATGTAGATATCATAATTTTCTCTAATTGTCTCGAGTCTGGGTGTTGTGGTACCACCGTTCTGTGTCCTGTGTTTGTGTCTGATGTTCATAACACAAGAGCATCAGCTACTTACTTTGGGTTCGGAGCAATGTACGTGACTGGTGTCCAATATTTATTTATTTTTTGCCTCAAGGATATTATCTATCGTTTCATTTTTCACGTTTACACAAGAACCTGTATGCTAGGTAACGCAAACAACTATAAACTTGAACTCACCAGGCAACCCAAACATAGGCTCAGTGGGGTTCATAGTAGCGTTGATGATGGCGAGCGCCGCGGCTGCCACTGCGCACGCCAACTGTAGGAACAAGAAGACTAGAACGCAGACGTATACTGCGAAGCTGATTACTGGCGGGACTTCCACTGAAAAGAGGTAAAAGTAAAAAAAAAAAACTAAGATACGTTGGTACTTAGATTTGTGATATAATGGGAATGAAATAATGACTACTTAAGACTGACTGCCACGAAACTAGACACAATCATCGAGGTATTACTGCTACGTATAGAGACGCTATGCCAAGCAAATACCTAGTGTGCGCGATTTGTTGACAAGACTTTGATGTGAACTGTCAACAGACTGACGTATTCCTTGAAATTGGAATGTTGAATATGAAACTGCAGAAGTGACACAGGCTTTTGTGCCTTTTATACCTGACTGTATGGAATGGATATTATTATTTTAATTCATAATAGTTACTGACATGGATTAATATTTATTTATGAACTTTACTGGCTTCCATAATACAGTTTACACTAGTTTGGCAGCCAGGGTTACATACTTTTCATGTAAAAAATCTGTATTAGTGCAAATAAAGAATTTATTTATTTATTTATTTAAAACTAAAAAGATTGTTTGAACAAAAAGGGTCTGAAAAAAATTGCCCCTGTCACACTAAAAGTGAGGAGTGTTATATGTTATACGTGTCGGTCTGCGGTAGCTCCCAAACGGTTGAACTTATTTTCAAGTTTTTTGTGTCGTACATAATTTTATCCTAAGTGTGGAACCCAGAATAACAAATCACGCTTTATGAAAATCTTTTCATCCTTTTTAAAAATAAGTGTTTTACTTTAATTTAATGTGATAATTGAATAATTTTGTTACTTTAGCGAGGAAGTCTTAAGATTATAAAACATTACGTTACATTACAACCTATGTGGTTAAAGTGCGCGGGGATCATCATATTATCATAAAACGAAGTGTTTAGTTAGTTTTATTATTTTTAAAATCGTCTATTTCTTATTAAAAAACTCACACAAAATTAATCGGGAAAAACTACCGATGCAAAAGCATTTAGAAATAGTACAACGTTTCATTTCCTTAGCTCAATTCATTACCTACTTTTCCATTCTGTGCGAGTAACTTTTTGTTATCTTTGATTTTCGTACAAAATGGCGGCAATTACATTCAAAACTATACGAACTTTTAAAAAAATAATTAAGTAGGTTACAGTTAACATTTTATTTACTTCCCCATGAAAAGTAACGTCGGTATCTTTTTATTGCTCGTGGGTTTTATTATTGCATGTTTTTAAAACACAAGACGGCATTTTTGACGAATTAATTGACCAAATGTCACATTGCATATCGCTACGAGCGGAGTGAGTGACTGGGATACCGCGCATGCGTTGATGTCCTGGACCATCAATTCATTTAGCACGAGGTTCCTTGGGGATGTCATTTCCATACATAGTTGTAGTATAATTCAATGGACACAATAGAAAAATATTGTTCGGGGGTCACCGGGGACAACCATGGCGCTCAATGTGTTAATGGTGGCTATGGAGTCCAGAAATGCGGGTCTATCCGTCATTACGGATCTTCATCAGTCTTTGAAAGTGTGTGGTTTATTTTTAAACGATCCATTAATCAGAACACCATCTTTAGATGTTTCAGTGATATGAGGAAAAGGAAACAAAGGCTATGCTTCCGGAGTAGTATTTTAGTTCTAGAGCTAGAGTTATTTTATATTCTTAGAAGTAGGACCCGGTTGCCTGATAGAATGTTAATTTAACTAACGTTTAAATGTCGTTACCCAGCGGATAAATATTTAGGTACGAGTGTGTGTTATTGGAAGAAAAACTAACTTAAAAAATGACAGAATGTTTTTTGAAACCATTTCTTAAGGTTTTTTCATCGAAACACGCACAACCGTTAATATTCAAGCGCTGGAAACGATATATAGCCATAAATTTAGTTTACTATCTTGTTTAAATTGTAAGTTCGATTTAGCAACATACATGACACATCTTTCAATACTGTATTAAAACTACAGAGCTCTGATGAAAATTACAGTGAAACCTTACATGGTGGTGTTGTAGAGTCCACTATAGTAACTGCCACGCAACCTATGTTTGGCCTGAAGCCTTGCGCCATTGCTCTCACCTGAAAATAATCACAAGAGCATCATCACGACTTTTGTTTTTACGTAAGAACCCTTACACATTGTGACTTTTATCTTCGATGAAGTCGCGATACTAACGCGCGTTAGCAGCGATGCATGCAGTCGCGATGCAGAAGCTGCACATTAACAAATTAGACCCTTTACACACTGCGCTACTTTAGGCATCGATACAGACGCGATGCAGAAGCTGGAAATTGTCAAATTATGTACTGAATTTTGGCGACTGCATCGATGCTAAATTTAATCTGTTTATTGCGTGAGTCGCGATGCTGAAGCGCGTATTCAAAACGCGCGACTGCAGCGATGCCAAAAATCGCAGTGTGTAAGGGGTCTAATGTGCTCTATATTGGCGACTGCACCGATGCTAAATAAAATCTGTTCATTGCGTGAGAAGCGATTCTGAGTCTTAGGGTCAAATTAAAACATACAATTTTTAAACATTAAGTAGGTATCTATGTATTTTACCAACCTCTTCTTCTCTTGCAATTGGGTCCGTTTTGCACGTCACTGCGCAAGCGCTCACGTCGGGCAGACATAGCACTGAAATGACGAAGAGTAGTGTTTACCTGATACCGCTTTTGAATAAATATAGGTAACAATTAAGGATCATCATGGATGGTAACATTATCATTTTTATATAGGTATGCGTTATTCCCACTCTAACCATTCTGCCTCTACAAAATACTCTTTCGAATTTACAGCTGGCACACTCGTTTGCATTGTATGCCGGAATATTTTTTAAGGAATAGCTAGAGATGCTTTGAGATACTGGGTTCTTTTTACAGTTACATTTGAATTTATTCACTGGCAACACTGATATATTTTTGGAGAGGAGTTTTGTATGCGGGCAGAGCGCCGGAGTTCGTCAGTTGAATTGGTTTGCGGCATCAAGTTGAAGAAATTGTACCCTGAAGTTGTCCTCTGTTTAAAGAATGAAAGTCTTGATGAAGTCTCAGCGTTATAATTTTATTATGTTAGAATAATTTAAAACAAAGTGTGGTCCAGTCTTTGGTGTCATCTATCCATTTTCTTCTGGGGCGGCCTGGTGATCTCATGCCAGGAATCTTCCTTTCGAAGATCAGCCTTATAAAACTTATATTGGGAACCTCTTTGCGTATGTCAAAAGATTTTTATGACCAGCTAAAAATTGCGAGGTATGACGCGATACTGGAACATCCCGCAGAATACTGCGGGAACCCTTTTGCGTTATTGAACACATATACATTTATAATCTATACTAATATTACCTATAAAGCTGAAGAGTTTGTTTGTTTGAACGCGCTAATCTCAGGGATTACTGAGCCGGTTTAAAAAAAAACTTTTTGTGTTGGAAAGCTTATTTATCGAGGAAGGCTTTGAGTTAGTACATCACGCTGCTACGGGAGGGGAGGAAGCAAACACAAAAAGCGTGGATGAAGTCGCAGAGGACCGCTAGTATTAATAATAAAAAGTTAGGACTTACTGTACAAAGTATCCAATGTAGGTGTTGCTAGGTTATAAAGTTCCACTTCTCCTCTGAACAGGCCATATCTGAAGGAGCTTTGAAGGGATGGAGTGACGACCTCCGAGGTGTTGGCGGTGGGAACCGCCGCGGTCGATACTATCTGAAACAATCCTTGTGTGTTGTAGTTCTCAAGTAGATACAACGTGTCCCTGGATAAAATATTGCTACAAGCGGTACAAGTAGACTCAATGGTACACAAAAGATAAGCGAATTGTTGATGAATTTCTATGAAATAAATAAAAATGACAATGAGAATCGAATGAAGAACTTGCAAAAGTAGTAAAATTATACAAAATCGTAAATGTTCTAGAAATATGAATACAATTTCGTAAAATTGAGTTATTATTGAAATTAAGCATCCTAAAGTGATATATTTTCCCTAAATAAAAGGTAATTTCGGTAAGTCCTGATAGTTACTTTAAAAAAATAAACACGCTTATGTTATCTTCACTTGCTACTATTTATGTAAGAAAATCTTGGAATCTTAATTTTACCCACTTCCCGGCCTTCGATTAGGATGAAAATTTGCATTTTGCTCCGAGTTGTGATGACAATAGGTACATGCTGAAAAAGCTAAGAAACGTCATTACAAATCCAATATGGCGACCTACCCGAGATGGCGGTCAGGCTTTGAAAATGCAACCCCATGATATATAAAGGGTATCAAAGAAAGGTTTGCTATCAAGAATACGAATAAAATGGTCACGTGACTTAAATCTAACATGGCGGACATCCAAAATGGCGGACTGGCTATTTGAAATGCACTCCCATGCTATGGGAATTAAATGAAAGAATTTGCTGAATGGAATACGAAAAAAAAAGCGTGTTTTTTAACTATTATAATTATTGTTTTCAATTTCATCATGATGAATTTGGCTTATTTCATTTTCAAATCGACTCACAATTTGAGAGAAATCTCCTTTTCAGTACCTCGAAAGAATAAAAACTAACCCTTATAGCATCACTTTGTTGTGCGCTCGTCTGTCAGCCTACCCTTTTTCTCAGGAATACGTAAAGGTATCAAGCTGGGATTCATATCAAATACTCAGGTCTACTGTTCCTTGGAGTGATGGGTCAGAGCCTAGTCAACTTACAAAACTGAGTTAAACCGTTATATGATCCGTAGATTTTCCTGGCAGTCTAAGAGGGATCGAATCGCCATTTCACTCGTATATTATGAGTAAAGATATTTTGATATTCAAAAAGCTCGCTTATAAAGCTTAGCGTAAACAATTTGTGAGGCGAGATGGGAGAGCCGAGTGGGAGGAAATGCGTAGTGTTATTTGTTTTAGCTATTTATGTATATTACGTTATATTTAAATAATATTTCGATACTTTTTAAATCTAGGTACGGATCTACATTATTGTGATGGGGTAGGTACTATCTAAACAGCGCAGATCTATTCTATCTTTGATCTTAAGGACCAGACTGGAAACAGCTTTGGTTATATCAAACAAGTATTTGATTAATAATGACTTCTAGTCTGTTTAGCAGAGGAGGGATTGTTATGTTTTTATAACCTACAAATACCTGCTTAAGTTTTGTACTAAACAAGAAAGCAATGTCATTAATTATACGGAAATTAATCATAGCTACTCATTGCTTGAGGGATTAAGAAATAACTCCACTAATCATTGATAAGATGTGATACTACATAAACAATTACGTTTATAAATTTACGTCTAAATCTAGATAAAAGCCAGAATGTTTCATATCTATACTGATAGATGTCGATACGATACACTAATATTATAAAGCTGAAGAGTTTGTTTGTTTGTTTGAACGCGCTAATATCAGAAACTACTGGGCCTCGATTTTTGAATCACTCGCTTGGATATGGCGTGTGATTTGCGTTCGAAAACGAACAAAAAATCAACGAAAATTCCGTGAATAAAGACGTGAGTACTCACAAAATTAAGCTATATTTTTCAAATCCCTTCTGAATGGATTTCAACTGGTTTTCATTCCAAAATTGGAGTATAACCAATAAATATCATACGCCATCTTATCGCGAATATTTCAAAAAAAGGGCCTCTGGACCGATTTGAAAAAATATTTTTGTGCTGAATAGCTTATTTATCGAGAAAGGTTTTAAGGCAACATAGTAAATCACGCTGCGGTGGGAGGGGAGGGAGGAAATTCAAAACGCGTGGACGAAGTCGCGGGGCACCGCTAGTATTTTAAAATGTTGATAGCTACCGTCAATAATTTATCCATGGTCATTATCATAGTAAACATCACAGATTCCCGCAATTCTTAATCGCAGTGTGATTCTGAACGTTGGTACACCGACAGCACATCAGGTTACCCACTTTTGTTGCAAACTAGCCCTTATTACAACTGCATAAGACACCGCAGTGTTTACCTTGACGTGATGTTGTCCTTACCTACATTTTTTCAACTTTTATAGGTAGGTAGCTTTAATCGTCTACAGTAAAATTATAACTAGCTGACTAACTATTCAGCTCATTTCCTCTTAAAATTTAATATGGTGAGTTCCATGTAATTTTTAATTTAAAAATTTAATATTTGCATACCTGCATGAAGGCTGGATACAAAATACGGATTCTTTCTGTTTTCTGTTAATTTTATATGATATTTAATTCTGGCAAATAAATAATTGTATTTGTATTTATTTGTATTTCTTCCACACTAAAGTACTTCTATCACATTTAAAGATCCCATTTTTAATTATCTTTATACCCGAGATTCTTGAAAATCGGTTCAGCAGACTAGCGGAAAAGAACTGCGTATTGCGATGCAGCTTTGATACTTTATGCAGCTCTGCTTTAGTGTCAAATTAGCAATTCGTATTGCAATTTCGCATTATATTGATATTATCAGTATCATAAATATTAATATTCATACCATAACAGTATTATTATATTGATAATATTCGTTTACACTGAGTGGGAATTGAACTGCCTGTAAATTGAACGGATTAAGTTGGATCGCAATACGCCCCCTTTAGGTATCATAATGGAATTGTTGAAACAAAATATATTGCGTTTCCTAGCAAACCATCACTCAAAAAATTGTGGTCACCGTTTCATAGTAAAAATCACTAACATGATGAAAATCGGTCCACACGTTCTTAAATTATTAGTGTGCCACACCAAACCAACTCCAGACATGGTATTTATTTAGTAAAGTTATCCTGTAACATCCCACTGCTGGGCAAAGGCCAACTAAGAGGTAGTTTGAGCCATACTCCACCAAGCACGCCGTCTCAGTGCGGGTTGGTGGAGGGGTGTTTGCAAGGCAAGCGACTAACCCCGCTGTAAGATGTTATCAAGCCGCCCATAAGGCCTCTGACTAGGCTTGACGACTAATATCAACCGATATTAGCCGGGACCAACGGTTTAACGTGCCTTCCGAAGCACGAAGATGCTCGTGATGTACGTCACATATATGGTCGGAATTGTCAACCATCCAAACACGACCGCGCCGTAGGTTGCTTCTCTTTGGTATCACTACCAAAGCGCTGCTACCACTGTGCTACGTGCACATAATGTTGTGTTTATTTAATGTTAAAAAAAATTAAATAAATAAATGTAATACTCACCCAACTGTCACTAGAAATAGCTATAATTACAAACAAAACACATAACACACTCAGTAAAAACGCACTAAAAATATACCCGCGACGCGTCACCGCCATTTTCAGACCTAACCAATACTGATAATGAATTACCGTTATCACTAATCACTATTTATCTATCAGATAACTTCTTAATCGACGATTAAACGTAGATAGCAGGGCAATTGGTTTTATAAGTTAATAGGTAGCCAATGCAGAAAACGTGCAGTTTTTATCGAAATCGTGTTTGAAGTCTTTAGGAACATGTTAACACTTTTGCTTTTCGTAGCATGCAACTTTGGTATAATGGAAAGATATAAAATACTAGGTGTATATTTAGACGTTTTCTTTGTACCAAGTACCGATGCTAATCATCGACATTATTATTTGACAACATTTTTAGGGTTCCGTAGCCGAATGGCCAAGAAACGGAACCGTTATAGTTTCATCAAGTCTGTCCGTATGTCTGCCTGTCCGTCCGTATGACACAGCTACTTTATTCTGAAACTCTTAGTATTACACAGTTGAAACTTAGTAGGTTGATATATCCTGTTAACCGCTTTACGATTGTCATAAATAAATGATATTTGAGGAGGGGGGAGGCTCCCATACATGAAACTAAAACCTAATATAGGTACCTATTTTTCAACTCTTGTCCCATACGTGTAGGTCTTATAAAATGACATCGAGGTTCCTTAAACCATTATCTCTAAAAGTGTAACGTTTAAGAGATAGACGATTCGAAATTGATAAAATGGCGTCCACATTCAATATCACACAAATTTATATTTTCTATCAACAAAATATTATCGTATTTTGGCTAATTGGAAGTAAGTGCATTTCTAATTCAGTTAAAGTTGGCACGGAACCCTTAGTGTGGGAGTCCGACTCGCACTTAGGCGGTATTTTTGTAACCGATTGTGGATTTTAATTGTGACCACTATTAAGTAGGTTCAACAGTGACACAACTTGATAAAGCAGTAATTAAACAAGAAACTCCCACAAACAACCAAAAAAGGGAATTCACCAATGATTTTATCATAATACTTTTATGAACATTATTAACCAAATATTAAGATATGGTGATCCTTTAGATAGAGATTTCTACATAGGCTTGATTGAGTTTTAATTCTACTAATATTATAAATGTGAGGTTAGTGAGGATGTATGGATGTTTGCCACTCATTCACGCTAAAACTACTCAATGGATGTAAAGATATATTTATAATAATATAGCCCATATATTGGAATAGTATCATGCCATCATAATACAGGTGTAAAAAAGTAAGAGCCAAATTCAAAGGTATGGACGTAGACATTTGAGAATAGAATATAGGAAAAATATAAAAAAAGAAACTTTTTTTTTGAGGTTTTTATTTTTATTTTCCCTGTATTTCAGACGCGACTCTTAATCACCCCTATGATTTTGGCTTATATTTTTTCAATCCCTGTATTGAATTTAAGGGATCCGAGGACAAATTTATCTCATAAATACGTGCTTTCTTTTAGGCCTTTGTAACAAAAGAAGAAAGGCCAAATTCAAGGGCGTGGTTAAGAGTCGATTCTAGAATAAGAGTATCATATATATTTTTTTTAATAATTTTCTTTATTTTATTATTTTTTACTTTTCCAGTATTCCAAACTAAATTGACAACCACCCTCTTTTTGGCTCGTATTTTTTACGCCCTAAATTCCTAAAGGTATTTGTTAGACCCGATATATACATGGGTAAAACCACGAGAAAACACTGCTAAGGGGCTACCCTTGAGGGGCCTTGAAATCTTCCTCTACACTGCTGGAATACCTAAGGAAAGTACTTAAGGGGCTACCCGGATTATTAACGCGCACACTAGCGCCACTTATTACTCCTTAAATACGAAAACAATCAAAAATCTGGTAGACACGATTGTAGTACAGGTTCTATCCCCTTAAGTGTAATCTTCTTATTAATACCTCAACACCCGAGCGGTCGCATGCGACCGCATAACAATAGAATACCTATTGTGTCTCGTTCACGTACGCTTGAGGGATTAATACCTAACTTCAACATACCGTTAGAATTCGACGAAGGAATAAATTACCACTACAACCTTTCAGTGTTACCAATCTATTTATTAGGTACATCACATAAGCATTGCAATATAAATATAATTTCAATTAATTTCATAAAATATACAATTGTACAACATCATTTTAATCTATGGAACTTTACATATTATAAAAGCTCGCACTATTTTCAACCACAAAATTTTCAAAGTAAATTTTCTATAATCAAGACCACAAGGCAATCAATGAAAAAGTATTTAAAATTCGTTCTTGTACCATTTTAAATAATTAATAAATAAATCTAAACAATCATCAGGATCGATTCCTTGCATAATAATTAGTTTGTTTCAGTACACTTTTAAGTCTTTCGGAGTAAAAATACATTCATACACAATTTATTAACTGGAAAGAAACACGTGGCAACATTTGAGTTTGTCATTTATGTAAGCTAAGTTCATCATACAGTTATTTTGCTTTAAATTTCCGCTAAGCGCTTAGCGGAAATTTAAAGCAAAATAACTGTATGAAAATCAATTGAGGAGTCAAGTATTCAATGCTTTTTTTTGGTGTTTGTTTCGACTTAATTTTATTTAAAGCAGAAGCGTTCAATAATTAAGATAACTGAATAACTAGTTTCAAAAATTTCACAGAAAAACTTTACGACCAATTTCATTAGATAGCCCAAAATAACTTGACGTAGTAAGGGATACAATCGTAATCCTATAAAATACAGAATAACAGTGAATAAATAAAATTTAATCTAGCTATCTACCAAGTAAAAATATATCCACAATAAGATAATATGGGACACATAAAGGTTAAAATAGTTAAATTTTAAATGGAAAAGTGCTCAAAGCAATAAGTAGTACCAATATGAGTGTTTTAAAAGAATAAATATTATTTTGTCTACCAATTTTTGATTCGATTTTAATTTCCAATTGTTTAAAAGTTTTTGTACTAACTTGTCTACAAATCTTTATAATAGTAACAATTGCATACTATTAATTCTTTTTTATACCCTAAGGTGTCAGTAGAATTACCTTATGAACAGTGACGACAGTTTCTAATAATTATACAGTGTGTAACAAAAAGTGGAATACTCTTTTACTTACTATCAATATTAATTTTCGTTTTAAAATTCTCAGTTATGGCTGTAATTTCTAAAAATAAATGGCGTCCAGAATGCGGACCTCAAGTTTTGATATATCATGTTTGTTATAACTAGTTATCGGATAATCGGATGCATATTTACCTAAAGTTGAGGTGTTGGCTAAAATGGAATATTGAAAAAATCCCAGGATTTCTGCATCGACAAATTTTGTTTTTTTTTTATTTTAGAACCAAATAGGGGTGTACTATTGTGTGTGTATGTACTGTCTACTGCTATTCTTACACTCAACATACAGGCTGAAATTTTAATCAGTGACCAAAATTTTGGGTGTAGACTCCACTGATGGATAGAACAACTTTTACTATGTAGGTAACAGTGAATTTGGGAAAAAAATATGTCTGTTCCATACATTTTGCCCGCGCACCAATTGAGCTTTTGTATGGAACAGCTGATTTTTTTTTCCTCGATTTCACTATTGCCTCGTAGTGAAAGTTGTTCATATTCATTTAATGTAATTCAAAATTTGGTCCCTGATTAAAATTCACCCTGTACTTCAAAATGAGAGTAGGCTTAAAATGACCTTGAAGTACATAAAACATTTATAATATGTAATCCCGGTGTCCTGTCATAAAAAAACACATACTTAAGATGTTGTTAACCTCAACATGTTACAGACAAGTTATGCATTCCCATACAAGCTTGAATCCTGGGATTTATATTAAAAATATATATTTTAAGAAGCCGCTCTCATAATAACTAAGCTAAAAATGAGCTTTAGGTATATGCATTCGATTATCCGATCACTGGTTACAACACTAAATATCACTCATTTTTTATGCAGCACAACTTCTGAAACACTGTATAACACAATACTTTTTAACCTATCTTTGATCAAAAAGCACACTACACAGCCAAACACTGCATCAAGTCTCCCAAACACTCCATCCCTTCACACAGTTCCTTTAATCTTTCCATTTGAGATCCTGTAAAATTAGAATGCGTTGCCACCACACACAACATCCTTCTATCTGTAAACGACATTGTTCCTCCGTTTTGCTTCAAAAAGTCTTTGAAAACCCCCCAATTGTGACTCCTTCTTCCACATCTGTAAAAGCCTAGCTTCAGTATATGGTAAGCCAGTGGGGATATCTTTCTTATGCTTTGGTTCGAACTAGCAGACACTAGAAGAGTTAAGACACAGTACGGTAGGAGATCGTTGGATATCTTTCCCGTAAGCAAGTGGCAGAGCGCTTCGAATATCCAACCACTTAGAACCGGTAGCTGGTCTTGTGATACTGCTGTTTCGAATACCTGTGGAAAAAATAAAATAGCTTAAGGTGTACAGTCTGTAAAAAAAACCTGTCCGACCCATTAAGGGTTTGTTAGATATCGAGATTAGGTTTTATTTGTGCAATAAATTTCATAAAATATTAGAAAAAAAATACCCAAGAAAAAAAATACAAAATTCACTACATTAAAAAAAACGATACATAGCAACCCGAAGGGGGGTTGACGGGGCGCGCGGTAAACTTGTTGACTTTGAAAATCGGTTAAAAAAAAGTTTTAACGAATTACGTAATTTTAATACTTGTATTGATTATGTGGTTAAAGTAACTTTATGACCCTTGCGGGTCAGACAGGGTGTTTAACATATTGTATAGTTGGTGGACGAGATAATTATTCTATTATGAGAATTATTCGTTATTATGAGAATGGGTCTGTCAATGTCACTGCGCGGCGAGAAAAGCGTCCAAAAATTTACGGTCATGACACGAAATGGACGAACGGGGGTGAGAGAGCGGGGACGCAGGAAGTACGTGACATGTTTGACATGTCCAATCTTATGATAACCTATCATGTCAACCTTAACGGACAGCAGCAGTATACGCACACCATGCATCGACTTCAAATGAGTTTGTTATTTCAGTCCTTATAGTGTTTTTTAAGGCGGTAAATAATTTTCAAAATCAGGCCAGCCAGACGCGAGGTATTCGCGGACAACCATACATACATATTCACAAACATACGTTTTTTTTAGATTGGTTAATTTACTATTTTCACGGAAAATATGTGCTTCACTGTTAGTTTTAAATGAGCTAAACTCTCGCCTTATAATGCACGTTTATTTGCCTTTGCATTTAGAATTCTAGATTGGAGACCCTTTGACCAAAGGCGCAGCGTAGGACGTCCACGACCTTGTGAAGATCGCAGGATCAAAATGGATACAGACCAATTGTGATCCGTCGCTGTGGAAAACCGTGGGGGAGACCTATGTTCAGCAGTGAATGTCCTTTAGCTAATAATGATGATAATGACATTTATAATAATAAAAAGTATTTTTTTTTCTTATAAGTTAGATAAAGTGGAATATTAATAAAGAATAGTATATTTAACTTGCTATAAGCTATAAAGTTTGGTGTTGCTATTTATTTCAAGAAAATATTTAAAAAAAAGAACAGCGCAGTTAGACTTACCTCAAAAACAATCTCAGCGTTCAACACCGAACAATCGATCCACCTATCTCTCTCGCCCACTACACCCGTCTCCATCTTCTCCGTCTCTTTGCAACTCTCTATAAACTCTATGACCACCCTACTCAACGTTGCGGCCGGCGGTAGAGTTTCTCGTAAAAAGTATTTTATTGTTGTTGATACAATTTTCTTGTTTTCCGAAGATTTGCACTGGCGTAGAACTTTGTATAGTAGGGTTATACGTTCCATTGAGTTCATTAGGACATCTGGATCCATGTTTGATACATCTGATGTGAGCTTTGGACTTAGGAGTTTGTTGTCAGCTGTTGAGAAATAACATTACCATATATAAACATATATAAAAGAAAGTCATGATAGTTACACTATTTGTAACTCAAGAACAGCTGAACCAATTTGGCTGAAAATTGATGGGGATGTAGCTTAAAATCTGCAGAAGATACTTTTTATCCCGTTAGACGGCTCGTGGCTGGGGTGGGACGGGGCCGGGGCGGAACGGTAGGGTGGTAGCTCAGAACCAGGAGAAGGACATAGGATACTTTGGATAGTGATGGGGTCGGAACTGGGGTGGTTCGGGGCTAGGGCGAAACAACGTTCGCCGAGTCCGCTAGTTATACATACATATATTTTAATTTAACATAGGAAAATATTAAAATTTAAGTAATATTTTACAAAAAAAGTCAAGAGCCAATCATTGCTATCTCTCTACTAGACCTAAAGGTTTTACTGGCAAATAGTGTTTTTAGCATTAAGTCCACGTTTGTACACAATTATTTGTGCCTTTAAAAAATAGCGATTCCATAAAAATATTTTATTTTCACTTACCAGTAAAAAGGTGAACCAATAATATCTGTACGGCATGGTCTTCGCAATAACTCTTCATGTTATCAAGCAATTTCTCTATGACAGAGTTCTTTAAGTCTTTGGGTAACACTTGCTGACGGATTGTTAATGTTATACCCTAAAAAAAAACAATAATTATAACATTTTATTTTTTGATAAAAAAACATAAACTATGAAATTATTTATTACACAGAAATTAATCTTGCCTCCTTAGGGTCTCATATTAATCGTTTTGCAAAGTGCTAGTCCTAGCTACGCTGAGGTTTTAAAGTTAAAATATTTAGCAATTATAAATATTTTATTGGACACCAATCACATACATTGCCCTGATCCCAAAGTAAGTAGCTATAGCACTTGTGTTATGAAAACCAGAAACAGACGGTGGTACAACAACACTCGAGACAATATAGAAAATTTTGATTTCTACATTGACCCGACCGAGAATCGAACCCGTAAACTTGGAGCGGCGACACCTTGAAACCGAGCCTTTAATTAACGAATTATGATATAGAATGGACTGTATTTACAACTATTAGTCTATACTATTTAACTTGAAGTCTTACAATTAAATTTTTCACAATTGTTATACTCACTCTGACAACTAGATCCGTGCAATAATGCCTCGGGTGTAGTAACACGAAGTCCACGGCAATATTTATCAAGTCCGGGTGTCCTAACTCGATCAAAGTGAACAAGACTGTCCAGTACAGACTTTGTTCGTAGAGAGATATCCTGGAAAAATATCAAGAAATTAACTATCAATTTATGAGAGACATAAGTTCTCGAACCCTCCGTCCTATCAATGCCCTCCAGCTATACACAATTCTTCACAAGACCGCTTATGTCTCTAACTTTTTTACCCTCAGTGCTATAAGACTCTAGAACTCCCTCCCTAGTACCATCAAGACTTCATCGTCTAAGAATTCCTTCAAGAAGTCTATTCATGAGCTTTTTCTCAGTGAGAATACCACATGATGCTTGATAAGGTTGATCTTTCTATGTTTCCCCTATAATAATCTCTGTGAGCCTACGTATGGATAATTGTATGTATTCAAGTATGTTTACGTAGGTT
The DNA here is from genome assembly GCA_963924145.1 of Pyrausta purpuralis. NCBI lineage: Eukaryota > Metazoa > Arthropoda > Insecta > Lepidoptera > Crambidae > Pyrausta > Pyrausta purpuralis. The sequence goes on along the minus strand of OZ001660.1, from coordinate 22,212,517 downwards.
TATATTTAATTATTTATGTAAGTATATTAGTAGCTTATAATTAATGTGTTCCTTTACGCTGCCTCAATCGTTTCTGCTTTACCCAATGGTTGACTAGTACAGAATGCTTTAAGCATTAAGTCCGCCATTTGTACTTTAGTTTTTTCAGTGCAAAAAATATTAAAATAATAATAATAATAATAATGTTTAGTATCATGTTTCTTTTAGCACATAGGCAGACTTTTGGTAACAATCTCACTGGTGGTAAGTGATGATGAGGCCTAGGATGGATCATATTTATTTCCACAAGCTTTTGACTCTCTCCTAGGAATAGACAAACTTCAGTGCTTTTACCTTCTGAGTAACGGGGTAACAGGTGTATATACACCTAGTATGCAAGGGTAAATTGATTAATAAAATGATATTTCTTTAGGAAAAAAATATAGTTTCAATTAAATATGTAGTTCTAGGGCTTGAAACATATATAAAGTCCGTTTTAACTTGCTTGAACTTTTTAAGCAATCTTGACATTGCTTTTTAACGAAATGATTATATTTAAAATAAGATTAACACAAAATTCACAACTTACATACTTGGTTTATCTTTGAATACGGGGTTCCTTTTAAATCAAATAGTTCAATTTTATTCACTGATGTTATTTTGAAAGTTATAATAAGATTGTTGTCATTGATGAACTAGCAAAAGAAAACGGACTTTAGGACTATGTTTTTTAAACTGACAACTAAATATTTAACAAGTATTACATTTTAGACCTCAAAACGAGGAATTAAACACCAGGATATGGTTGCGAACCTAATTCTTCCTTTCTTCATACGTACAACTTTGAAAATAAAGTACATAACAATAGTAACCACATTTCTATACGTTTAGAACTATAAATAACTACTAGATATTTACTCACTTAGCATTAGGCGCCAAATAATGCCGTACCGCGACATCTAATTGCGTCAGTAACTCTTTGAATGATGAACTGGATCTTAGCGATTTCCCGCTCAGTTGTAGCAAGCAGCCTTGCAGCGCTGCGTGCCTTAGCGGAGCGTAGCTTGCCGATAAAGACTTTAATAGCTTTTGATGTACTGTTGAGAGCTCCTGTGGACGTCAAGGTAAACACTGTGGTATCTTATGCAGTTGTAATAAGGGCTAGTTTGCAACAAAAGTGGGTAGCCTGATGTACTGGCAACTGTTCTAAGGCTCATAATAAAAAAGAACTCTCTAAAACTTATTTTAAATTTATAAAGATGTAATAAGACACCAAAAATGAGCGCACGCTCGGGACTTGAACCAGCAACTTCTTGGCTAACCGGGCCAAACGCTCTACCAATTGAGCTACCGTGCTGTCAGTCCAACCTTGCGAAATTTGTGGTCTCTTATGGATACGTCTTTGCGTGACGCTTAGCACCATCTAGCCGTTTCTTGACGTTTATTTTGACGATTTATTTTAAGTTCAACTGTCTATTTCTTTGCTACAAAATCTAAAGCTAAAGGATACAGTGTAATTCTATAAAACTTAAATTATCTGATGCTATTACTTTTATTTATTTATTTTTCCCGACTGCGCGGGACATATTATAGTGCACAAGTGTGTGCACAAACACAGGTGCACTCTCTATTCCTTTCACTCTCATAGCCCGATGGGACAGCGAACTGACACGGCCGGAGAGAGATCCGGCGCAGGACCAACGGCTTTACGTGCTTTTCCGAGGCACGGGGGTAAAACACCGCCAAACTTCCAAACTCCGCTACCCTAAGAATTTCTGAACAGAAAAACTCAGGTTAAACTCAGGTTTGGCCCGACCCGGGGATCGAACCCGGGACCTCTGGCGCAGCCGTCGCTTTAAAGTGCAACCCTTTTACCGCTGCGCCACCGGGGCATTTTATACTAGAATTGCTAGAGAAACGATGACAGACGCGACGTCCGCTGGTTAGGCGTATTCACTGCCTAATGTTTTATTTATATATTAACTGTACTTATTGCTCTGGTGGTCTTCATAGTATACATTGGAGACTATTCAGCCTTGCTCTCCGAGATCAGCTCTTGGATTGTCCGGAGACTGCCCTCGACGCAAAAAAGGTCATACTAAGACCTCCCGTCAAAAATGTAATAAAACTCTTTGGAGAATTTTATGAAAAGTTATTGATTTGACACTTAAAAATAAAATAAAATACTATCTTGCTTCTGTACTTTATTTTTTCAACGTAAAAACATTATGTTTTGTTGAAAATAATATATATCTGTTCTAAATGTGTAAATGTGTCACGTGAGTGGAATTTAAACCAAAATATGTAATCGACGGACGCCCGCTACTGCAGCTTGAAGGCTGTCCTCGGCTGATTCTCTGGTGAGTTTATTCTGAATATATTTTATGTATATTGTGAAACCACCAGAGTTTAGTATCAGTTCTCACGTTATACATTTACAATTTAGGCATAACAAAACCTTAAAATTCCTTGGGTGATTTTCCCATTTGGTGCCTGTTAGTTACAAGCGGCATCATCCGCCAACGTTGTTCCTTTTAGTCACTACGAGCGCTGTAATCGATTCGGGATAGTATTACGCTGACGAATGTAACAATATAGACTCGCAACAAGGAAATAAACATAAAAGACAAAACACGAACCTGTATCGGCGAATTGGCATCAATTTCAGTATCCATGTCGACGGTCAAAGCGGCGAAACACAACGATAGTGCGTGTAACAGCGCTCGGGCCGCGGAGCTGTATTGAACGAGCGATGCGTGTGCTGCACCTGTAGGAACAATACATTGTTTTTTTAATTTTTTTTCCTAGCCTATACTGTCCCACAGTAGGGCTAATGCCTCCCCCGAACTATTCCACGTGTCTCGGTCAGCGGTTAGGGCTTGCCAGTCTCTCGTCAATCGTCTCGCCGTCGCTCTCTGGGTTTGCCTCTCAGACGTCGAATATCTTAGTCTTATAAATAAAAGTAGAACCGACTTCAAAACCAAAATTCACTAGCCTTATAAAAAAAAATAAAGACTTCAAAACCAAAAGGCACTAAAAAGTCTTAAATAAACTCTTGACCCTTGAAAGGAAAGAAAGCCATTTTAGGCAAACAATGTCTTATTGGAGTCTACTTTTTTAAAGTTAATTTTATTTATTTATTTTTAGTGATTACATGAGGGGGAGGGGGAGTTGCACCTTATGACTTGTTCTTTACGAAGCTTCAAATTACCTTTCATAAGTTCTGTCATTATAATTACTAAACCAATAAGCATTAAGGAGTTCCACCATCAGCTCAGCTACACAAGATGTTTACTATCAGACATAACAAGACGTCAACATTAAGATTCTAGTAAAGAAACACTATGCGTCCCTTTAATATTTGAGAGTTTCCCTCGATTACACCAAGATCCCAACCTCAGACCCCAAATTGGTAATAATGGGACCAACTAGAACGTATACCCTCTAGGTAAGCGAAAAAAATTTTCGAATCGATCAACAAATTACTGAGATATGAGGTAACATAGATACAAAAAAAACATACAGTCGAATTGATAACCTCCTTCTTTTTTTAAGTCGGAAAAAAATAAAGTATCACACGAGGTGCAAGCGATTCTCGTTCCTTCAGTGGTAAGGCGCCGATGTCCTCGAGTGTACATACCGGTGTGCGAGGCGACGAGGCTGCAGCCCCACCACCACTGACTGCCGGAGGAGAAGGCTCCGGCTGACGCTGCGTAAGCGATCGACGATAGAAGCGCCACTCGCGCGCATGTACCAGTTGGCGCCTGGAACAAGATATTGTTAGATTGAAGTAAGAAATAAAATGTTTTGAATAATTCAACCGCCTCCAAAAACTCATTAAAGGCTATTTTGATGAAAATTGCACTACCTATTCCCTGTATTAGAATGTCAAACTAAAACAAGAATTATCTCAATATGATTGCCAGATATCACGCCTCCAAAAACTAACTATAAAGGCTGTTTTGATGAAACTTGCACTATTTCCTGAGTTAGAATGAACTAAATTAAAAATTATCTTGATATGACTTCCAGATTTCGAGAAAACCGTAGGTAAACACACAGCCGGACATTTATTCACCCATAAAATTTTGTACTTGAGTTGAGAAGCATAAATAGATCGTCATTTTCAAATATTAGGTATCCAAAAAACAAAGACAAAAAGTTTTTTTTTTTAAACTGGGATTCATGAAGAAAATTTAATGAATTCTTACACTGTAATAGGTAAAGCATCTTGCTTTACCAATTTAGAATCCTTATAAAATGCGTCAACTTTTATAGTTACTTGCCAAGATGCATCGTACATTTTTATTGTATTATCGCATCGTACAGTATAATCAGTTAAATTTGGGCAAAATATTATTTGGTCATTCTTAGTTCGGATCAATGTGTAATTTTCTACTGAATTGGGGCGTTTAGCTTAGAATTGAAATACCACAGGTTACAGAAGCACTACAAATATTTTAAAAATAATGAAATATTTTACAAATAGAAAAAATAAATAACACATGGTGTAAATTTTTCGAAAAAAAAGGCTGTAATAAAAAAAATGCTTAGATTTTTTTAATTATTTTTTTGGTAACTCTTATGAGTTAGCCTATCATCCGGTTCCGACTTGACGTTGACTTCTGGGGAACTGTGTATTATTTATCACATTATTGAAAATTAATATCACAAGTTCAATAAATCGCGTACAACTGAATTGTTACATCACTCTTGGTAATACGCTTGCAACATTAAAAAATGTGTTTTATTTAAGCTGTCATTCTGGTCTATCCATAAAATTAATATTCCTATCGGAATAGAAGGACAAGTAAAAGCTGTCAAACGAAACCGATTTAAGATGTCAGTAACTAACATAAGTAAGTAACATTTGTAGCTTTAAATGAGATAACCTTTCTATCAGGTGATTTATAATAGTGTTCCTAAGTTAATTATAGTAGTTTACTGCATGATAAACAATCGAAACAAAATATTAAACATGCAGCTCTGGTGTAAAAATAAATATTATTTCATTATACAAAATATTCGTCGATATACATTCCCTGTGTTATTCTGTCTTTATTTTTTACGTAAATTAACGTTTGTAGAATAGAATAATCAAACTGCGTACTTTAAATTTGAAGCGCATTGGTAAAAATAAGTCGTATATTAAGAGGCTTCGATTTGGACTAATCTACCTGTTGAATGTTTATTTGTCGTGGTTATGCCGCTGTAATGCATAAAAATCAATCACTGATCAAGTCACCATGTTTCAGACGCATTATTTCTCCAAAATATACACAATTTCACTGTTAAATAAAAAAAATCAAATGCACGTAATTTTCAGCGAGCTTCTGCGGGGCGGTCAACTGTTTAACATCTGCCAAAAATGGTTCTGCTATCCATCTCTTTTTATCACACAGTTTGCTGCTAGTGACATCTCGCTTTTGTCGTTCTATTCCAAAGGGATAATAATTTTATGGGTCTATCAAATTAAACATCAGAGTTATAAACATATGTTTTGCCCTTCTATCACTTTCTTCGCGCCGCCAGCAATTTCTCTGTATAGATCTATGGTTGACTGGTAGAGAATGCTTTTAGCATTAAGTCCGCCATATGTACCTTTTGTTTGTGCATGAAGTGTTTAAAAAAAAAAAAAAAAAGTGTTACTTACCTTTGGCTCTAACATCTGTGACGTTACATCCATCAGTAGTTGAAGACAGCTGTTCAGGTCGATGTCTTTGTTTCTCTTTAATCTTTTCAGTTCTTGGCGCACTTTGAAGGATGCTTGATTCGTTATACCTATGGAAAAATGGTACCGTTAATGAAAAAAGGAATAAAAGAGTTTGGAGTAGACACCATAACCTTCACAAGATGTAAAGTTGAATACCACGGCTTGACTTCGTGGATTACGAAAATTACAAAAAAAAAAACGTTTTAATAATTACTTAAAAAAACTTTAAAAAAAAAAAGAAAAATCACTACTATATTTTATGTTACTCTCCTTTTACACATCTTGGTTTTTTTAAGGCCGTTTTTTTCCAACATCAGACAAAACATCAGTCTGAAGAAGTATAAACGACTATTTTAAAAAGTCATTTACATAAATAATTTCTGACAAATGGGTAACGTTTCCAAATTAGGCATTTTTTATTGTATTTACGTATATTTTTTATCGGACGAAAAGATTTTTAAGAGTGCTGTTTTTTTAACTAATTCTGTTATTTAATTACCAAACGTATGCATGAATATGTAACTAAGTAGAACTTTTCAGAAAAAGTTGTAAAGGTAATTCCTTTAAAACTTTTTCTTCGTCCTAGTTACATAACAAAAACAGATCATATCTTACCTGCAGCAGCCTTCAAATACTCCATACTAAGCTGAGCATAATGGTGTCCTTCGTACCCGTCGTTCAAAAGCGGGATCCTTTCAAGATTTACAGCGTCGAAGATTCTGTACGCCGACGTACCGACTAGAATGTTGCGGAGGCGCTGCATTCTGTTAAAAAAAAACATATAAATATTAAACTCTATCATAAATTCATTATTTAGGTAGTAAAAATAGTAGACCGTTGTTTTACTGCAAGATATCATAACTTAGTAAATAGTAGTTTTTTAATAAGAGAGACCATAATGACATTTGTTGGCATGCCACTTGATCGTAATTTAAAAATAGTGTTGTTCCTAAATAATCAACAATTTAAATTTTATGCAATCGTCACTTTTAAATGATTACGGAATAAATTAACAGATTCAGTTTGAATTTGCGTTGTGCAGAAGTTAATTGGCATGAAATAAAAGAATGTTATTACAAAAAATCTACAAAATAAAATATTTTTTCCTACAAATACCATCATTTCTTATAATGTATTTATAGAAAGTAGTTTTAGTAAAATAGGTTAAAGCCATACAAGCATACTATTGCTATTTCATGTGAAATGATTGTAATTTTTATACACATTACAAATTTTTATTTATGGCTTACGTTAGTTTAAAGCTGAATTAAACGTATTATTAGTAGAATCACGTGACTTTAAAATTATGCCGCAAAAATTTAATTAATCGCCCAGAATTGAATTGTTGCAACATAAAAATAGTAAAAGTGCGATTAAGCTGTCATTTTGGTCTATGAATTTAAAAATCAGAGTGTAAATATTTTAACATAGGGCCGATTTTATAAACGTCAGATAAGACTACTCCAGTTAAATAAGTATAACACGACCGATTTTGAAATGACATTTACATACATGATTGCTGAGAAATAGGTGACGTTTTAAAATTACACTTTTTGTATTATACCTAGTCTTACCATAAATATTGTCACAAAGAAAACAAAAATTAATGCAAATAATATTTCTTTCTTTTACAGTGTGTTAGTTTTGTAAAGAAATATAAAACAATTTAAAATATAAAAAGCTTATTCGAAGTGGTCTCCATTAGCTGCAATACAGTCCTTTAAACGTTGAGGCCAGTTATCAATAGAAGCACGCACTCTTTCCATGGGAAAATTCTTCACTGCCAATCGTATGGATTGTTCTTGGGACTCCAAATTATTATAGCGTTAACATCAAGCCGTACTCTCTAAAACTGACTATAAATCATAATCCAGCGGATTAAGATCAGGACTAGACGACGGCCAGTCTTCAGCTCGAATGAAGTCTGAAACGTTTGCTTCTAACCAAGAGTACTGCACGTACCCAGATGTTTGGCGTAAAGTTCTCGTCGTACCTCTCCCCAAAGTTGCCAATCCCACTTCACCGAGCCAAAACCGGCCGATTTCTATTTTGCCATTTCTTTCCAAAATAACAGATTCATGTGCTCTTAAACAGTTATCCTCCCACCTTTTTAAGAACAAGCTCTTGAATCCTTTTCAGTCTGGGTTTCGCGCAGGCCATAGCACTACCACTGCTCTGCTGAAGGTAACTGAAGACATAAGAGATGGGATGGATTCCTCTAAGGTAACACTCCTTGTTTTAATCAATTTTTCTAACGCATTTAATGCTGTTGATTATGATCTCCTTCCGGCTGTCCTATCTCACTTAAAGGTGTCTCCCTCAGCTCTAGATTGGTTTTCATCCTACCTGCGTGGTCGCCAGCAGTCAATCAAAACTTCGAATTCATGTTCTGACTGGCACAAGCTGACTTCTGGTGTTCCACAGGGTGGGATAATATCGCCCCTTCTTTTCTCAATTTTTATAAATATAATCACCCTCAACCTTCGCTGCTCGTATCATTTGTATGCCAATGATCTTCAATTGTATGTGCAATCTGAAATTGCTGACATATCCACTGCAATACAGTTAATGAACGATACACCTTAGAATATATTTCATATTGGTCGCATAATTTTGGAATCTCAGTTAACCCAACCAAGTGTCAGGCTATCATCGTAGGCAGTCCAGGACTGATCTCTAGGCTTAGTTCCGTTGATCTTGACCCGATAACATATGATGGCACGACAATTCCTTTCTGTTATAGTGTCAAGAACTTGGGTCTAATCATTGACACTACGCTGGGATGGACTGATCACATGGCAGAGGTCAGCCGTAAGGTTGTTACTTGTTTGAGAAGTCTCTACCGCTTAAAATTCTTTCTCCCATTTAAGACAAAACTTCTGCTTATGCAAACTCTTGTAATACCTATCATTGACTATGCTGAATCTCACTGAAGCCTTCATCGATAAACTCGAACGTCACCTCAACAGTTGTATCAGATTCATCTTCGGCATCCGTAAATACGAACATGTCTCCAGTTACAGAGCACAACTGAATTGGCTTACCATTCGTCAACGTAGAGACTCTCGAGTTCTTTGCATTCTACACGCTATTCTTTATAAAACCTATTCTCCTTCTTATCTTCAAGATATGATTCCATATCTCTGTCAAACCCATGATCGGTCTCTCCGTTCATCTGACAATCTCCGGCTAGGCACGCTGTCTCACCGTTTCTCGTACGTTTCCAAGTCTTTTACAGTGACGGCAATACGACTGTGGAATTCTCTTCCCGTGGATATGAAGAGAACCGATGCAAAGTTGTCTTTCAAGAATAAAGTTCGTACATTTCTGAAAGAGTGAATAATTGCATAATATTATTATTATATGTATGTATTTATGCTTTATTTATGTTTATGTATATACTTATATATATTTTGTAGTTTATTTATTTATCGATATAGTTATTTATTTAGTTAATTTAATTCAATAATTCAATAATATATTTATTAGATTCTTGTTACTATTTTCCTATTTTAATTTGTGTTTTTTTTTTCACTGCACCCGTTGCTATCTTTCTGCATGACCTAAAGGTTTGACTGGCAGAGAATGCTTTTAGCATTAAGTCCACCTTTGTACTCTAAATTTGTGCAATAAAGTCTTTAAAGAGTGCGTGGACCGAGCTTTATGACCCGGCGCCGATTCTTGTTGGAAAGACGATGCGTGGTTATTGAACATGGTGTAGTTCCTTAACAACACCATGTTCAATAACCACGCATATTGAAGGTAGTTAAGCCCCTTGGCTTAACTACCTTCTCAAGAATGGTATCTTGATACACTTGTGCCGATGTTTTGATACCTTTTTCACAAAAATATGGCTCAGTCACTCCTTCATAGCTAACACCCCACCAAACTATCACTGAAGTCGGGTAATGCCCACGTTGCACTCTGCCGACTAATTGGAAAGCTGCCTTAGAGGTTTGAGCATAAATACGGTCATTTTGTTTGTTAAAATGTTGCTCAATTGTAAAGATTTTCTCATCCGTAAACAAAAATTTTCTGTGACCTCCCTTTGCGCACCGCTTCAGTATTTTTTCGATTTTATCACCCTATTCTTTTTTAAATTATGAGTTTAAAAATGACCAGTGCTCTTATAGGCTGCAAGTCCTAAGTCATATTTTAAAATACGCCACATGGTTCTGTCTGGGTGCTATCTTCATCTCCCGAGATAATCTTTTGCTTTCGGACAGGATTTCTGCGAATTCTTTCCCTTACTGCTTTGACCACCTTTTTCGTACGAACACTACGTGAACGGCCAGATATTTTTCTGTCACAAGCAGAGGAGGTCTCATTGTACCTATTGACAGCCCGGTACACAAACATTTGACTAATACCAAGCGTATGGAGAGTTTAAAAAAATTGCATTTGGCTCCATACCAACTTTGTGTAATACAATCACAGCGATTCGGTTCTCTTTATCACCCCACTCCATTTTAATATCGCAAAATATTATAAAATGTATTGGCGCCAAAATTAGAAAACACAACGAGCAATCGTATAAAATGACAGATTCCAAATTCAAATGTTATATCTTTCTTATTTTTAATTGTAACAGTATTTATGGCCAGACTGTGTATTCGACGAATGTTCCTTAACTGACGTTAGTTAAACGGGCCTTATGCAAACTATCTCATAATTAAGGTAAGGCCTTTGCCCAGCTAGCAGTGGCTGTAACGTACAGGCTGTCTTTACAATAAAATTTATCCCAATGAAAAAAGTATCGTTTTCAGTTACTCAGTCCTATATTAATGTTTTTTTTTTGTGAGTGGTTAAGTCCTAAATCTTTTATTGCGACCTAAGTATAAATAGGAAGGGGAATGCCAAAAAATTTGACGTCCGAAAGGTCTCGATTTTGTGGTTTATCTACTTCCTGTTCCTAAGCATTACGTCAAACATATATCACAAGGGAAGTAGTAGTTTTAATATCATAGTTTGTAAGTTATCGCAAAGTTAAGTTTTACTAATTTAATTATGTTGTGAAGTGAGATAGAGTCCTTGTTGCCACTTTGTGCAACCAAAATTTACATACTGAATTTCTTAATTTTCCTCTTTGCCAATGGTGATAGTCTTTTTTTGTCAAAATTTTAAAAACAAATTCTTAACGTAAAGAAATTGTTTGAAAAGTTTATGTGGACATGTTGACCAAAGTTTCAAATGCGACGTTGCCAACTCAGGTAAAGAATATTCATATAAGATTAATTACATCTAATCATTTAGTTTGTATGAAAATAAATTAGAATGGATGGAATTCATAAAAGTGTCCAATGTAGTTAAAAATCATCATCGCCCAGTGCGGCCCGTTGCCTTGCACAGCTACGACCAGACCCGCCCATAGCCCTTCGAATTGTTTCTTTAATGACCAACCTAATTCAATAGTCTGAATACCACAGTGTATAGCAGTTCAAAGCGTACGGTATGATCTGTCAAACGCTTTGTTCTTTACCGTTTGACAGCTCATATCGTACGTTTTGAACTGTCAAATGAATACGATTCCCTTACACAATTCCACCTCAGACCCGCCCATAGCTCTTCGAATTGTTTCTTTGATGACCAACCTAATTTAATGGTCTGTATAACCTCAGGAACGCGGTGTATAGTTGCGCGAGGTTTGTTTGTATGCGTGTCTGTTTAAACACTCGACTCACCCGCACCCTACAGCGGGCGACGCGCGTGGCACGTGCGGCGCGCGCGCGGCTCCCGCCAGCAGCCGAGTCAGGCCGCGCACCGCCCAGTGCGGCCCGTTGCCTTGCAGAGCTCCGACCAGACCCGCCCATAGCTCTTTGAATTCTTTGATGACCAACCTAATTGAATGGTCTGTATAACTGCCTCGGTGGCGCAGCGGTAGAAGGGTCGCACTTTAAAGCGACGGCTGCGCCAGAGGTCCCGGGTTCGATCCCCGGGTCGGGCCAAAAATATGTTCCTGAGTTTTTCTGTTCAGAAATTCTTAAAGTAGCCCGGAGTTTGGAAGTTGGCGGTGTTTCACGTTGGTCCTGCGCCTAAACTCTCTCCGATCGTGTCAGACTGCTGTCCCATCGGGCTATGAGAGTGAAAGGAATCGAGAGTGCACCTGTGCGCACACACTTGTGCACTATAATATGTCTCGCGCAGTCGGTTAGTCGTTGTGACTGGCCACCGTAGTCGAAATCGGCTAGGGGGACTATTACTACTACTATTATAACCTCAGGAACGCGGTGTATAGCAGCGAGGGGTTTGTTTGTATGCGTATCTGTTTAAACACTCGACTCACCCACACGCTACAGCGGGTGACGCGCGTGGCACGTGCGGCGCGCGCGCGGCTCCCGCCAGCAGCCGAGTCAGGCCGCGCACCGCCCAGTGCGGCCCGTTGCCTTGCAGAGCTCCGACCAGACCCGCCCATAGCTCTTCGAATTGTTTGATGACCAACCTCATTTAGCCGTTGGTCCCGGCTAATATCGGTTGATATTAGTCGTTAAACGTAGCCAGAGGGCTTATGGGCGGCTTGATAACATCTGCCAGCAGGGTTAGTCGCTTGCCTTGCAAACTACCCTCCACCAACCCGCACTGAGCCCACGTGGTGGAGTATGGCTCAAACTACCTCATAGTTGAGGTAAGGCCTTTGCCCAGCAGTGGGATGTTTCAGGCTTACTTTGCAATCTAATTTAATGGTGTGAATAACATGCCGCTGTATCTCAGCAGGAACACGGTATATAGTTGCGCGAGGTTTGTTTGTATGCGTGTCTGTTTAAACACTCGACTCACCCGCACCCTACAGCGGGCGACGCGCGTGGCACGTGCGGCGCGCGCGCGGCTCCCGCCAGCAGCCGAGTCAGGCCGCGCACCGCCCAGTGCGGCCCGTTGCCTTGCAGAGCTCCGACCAGACCCGCCCATAGCTCTTCGAATTGTTTTTTTGATGACCAACCTATCAGGTTTGCTCTAAAAGAAAAAAATGGTGAGGTATATTCCCACTACACCAACCGTGCTAGGAACTAGAGCTGGCCAAAGTGTGTCTTCGTTGAAAATGGATCATTTGTATATGTATCACTAAAAAGATGCGACTCCTTAAAACGTATCTGCATCATTTGGAACAGCGACTCTCGGGACAACCATTCTCTATCACTGTCTCATCTGCATCATGATCCGCGTAGCAAGCGATACCGCTTGCTACGCGGTACGCGGTACGCGCGTGGAATACATCGGGGATTTATTCAATTAAGATACGTTTTATGCGGTGATTATCTGATGCAGCTGCCTCACAGACTTCATCAAACAACCTCTCTCTCTGGTTGGCTTATGTTTGCAAATGTAAATACTTCAATTCAATCAAGTTTTTCGTGTTTCATAAGTCGCGAACATTGATTTGATTGATTTAATGTATTTGTATTAACAACAATTTCCTAGTATATAAAAATAATATCATTGCGTAAATCATCCCTCTCAACTAAGCACGCCGGTGGACCAGTGTGTGTGAGAGAGAAGGCAAACGTGCGCGCTCGGGCCGTCCAAAGCGAATCGATCAAAGTGCTCGCCATCTCTCTCTGCGAAAGCTTCGGGTCTTTCTCTTCCTAAGCGACGCGTGCCGAACTCGATCTCAAGTTGCAAATGATACAGATACGTTTTGACGCGGCGTTTTGGTTTCGGAACAGTGAATCATCTTGATTTCAGTAAAAAGTTACACAGGTCTACTAGGAACGTGTTAGGCACGAAAAGCAACACGATACGCTCTGCCCTACCCACTGAACTGATTGACAGCGTTCATGAAGACGTGATGATATTTTAACACTGAGTTAAATGGTTAACTCTGAACTACTGTCGTTTATATTAAACGCTGTTACACTGAAAACTTTAAGATATTTGTTGCACGACCAAAGCTGCCACTCACTGTTTTAATTTATTTAAATGTCTGATATTGGACTATTTTCCTTAGCATAAGGCTGAAATTCCAATCACCAAAACGGTAATGAAAAACAAGAAATAAATTATTAAATTACCTGTACAAAAACGACTCCAAAACGTCCATATCCTGCAACGCTTGTAACGGTAGATCTATCCTTTGTATTTGGTCGTTTTTAGACACGACCTCAACCGAGGACCACGCGATTGGAGGTATTAGGGCTATGTTGCTTACTATGTCTAACCTGAAAAGAACGTAAAGTTTATTTGACATTGCTATTCGGATATTGTAAACAAATTTGACATTCCTTTTTTACGAAATCATTAATTTCAAAATAAGATAAATTTACAATACCCACAACTTACACTGGTGACACATCGTAAAATACCGAGATCTTTTTAAATCAAATAGTTAATTAATTGTATACACCGATATTATTTTAAAAGAATAAAAAGATTTAAATTATTGGACTAGCAAAGAAAAAAGGGAATTCATATCGTTAAATACATGTTTAGACTACTGTATAGCTATATTATTTTTACTTCACTAACTATGTATTAATGGAGAAAAAATCTTTGAAGAATCCTTTTTTTTGCTTTTAACATTATAACATCAAAATGCAACACTAATCCTGGGAATCAAAAGTGTTGAATTTTGATGTTGGAAGGAAGAATATCATTGAAATAGCACGGTACCAAATTTCGCATCGAAAGGACATTATTGAAGGTAGTCAGATCCCCCAACAATTTATTGAAGAGCTGAAGATCTACTGCCGATTGGGTCATGGATACCTTACCATATACTTTAAATGTCATCGGCGCCTTATTTCGATTCGATCGAACAACAAAAAACTACAAAAGAGCTCATGATCTTCAAACGGCTGATCAGATTTTCATGAAACATGGCTAAGAATACTCGGGATAAAATTATCTATGACACAAAAAAAACGTTCACGAAAATCGTTTCACCCGTTATGGCGCTACGATACCACAGAAGGATACACAAATACACAGACAGACACTTTATAATTATAACACCCCGCTCTTTATACATCGAGGGTTCTATATAGGTTTTTAGGGTTACGTAGCCTAATGGCAAAAAGCGGAACCCTTATAGTTTCGTCAAGTCTGTCTGTCGGTCTGTCTGTCTGTCTGTCCGTCCGTTTGTCACAGCCACTTCATTCTGTAACTATAAGCATCACACCGTTGAAATTTGGTAGGAAGATGTATTCTGTTAACTGCTTTACGATTTTTATACAAAAAATAAAATATAATGATATAATTTAAGGGGGGAAGTTAAGAGGCTCCCATACATGAAACTAAATCCGAATATTTTTTTTTTGTCTATCTTATGCGTGTGAGGTGTCTATGAAATGAAATGAAATGAAATGAAATGTTTATTATTTGCGTAAGAAAAAGGTTACATTTTTAGATGGAATTCAAGGCACAGTTTCGTTTGTCTTTTTCAAACTATATATTATAGCATGCAAATATTTAGGTACACAATTATAAGTTTCTAATTCATATATGCAAGAATAGAAGAAATTAAACCTTTTACTAACAATAATGAGAGTACAATTTAATTATTATATATTATTCAAGTCAAGTACATATTAAAATCATGGTATGTCAGGTTAATCAATATTTTCATATGTCAAGTATATTAAAATCACATATCAACTAAATTTATTAAAATAAATCAAAATGCAAATTAGTCATTTATTAAAAAAATAAATACTTATTAACTGTATAAAAGCACTGTTCAGTTAACCAACTGTAGAGGGCACGCTTAAATCTTGTGAAGGGTAACTCCTTTTTTGTTTGGGGTATTTTTATTTTATTGTTTTGGATAGGTCTTTTAAAAGGACATAGAAATTTTTAAAACCGTATTCTTTTTACGTCTAATGTTTGATAAATAGACTCTTTCAAAGTGGTAAAATGGGCATCCAGGCCACACTCTAAACTCACTTCTAAACTTAGAAAGTGTAAATTTTGAAAATAATATATAATGTAGATCTTAACAAACTCTTTCAACGAAAATCTAAGTAGTGGTTTTTGAGATATAGCACCTTTTCAACAACTGCAAACATAACTTTGTTCTTCATACAAACACTATAAAAAACAAAGTTATGTTTGCTGTCTACAAAATATTGTGGTATTTTAGCTTAGTGGAAGTAAGTGGATCCCCAATTTAGTTAAAGTTGGCACGGAACCCTCAGTGGGCGAGTCCGACTCGCACTTAGTCGGTTTTTTATTATTATATACCCCCGATGTATACTCTTTATACATCGGGGGTTCTATATAGGTTTTCAGGGTTACTTAGCCGAATGGCAAAAAACGGAACCCTTATAGTTTCGTCAAGTATGTCTTTTGTGTGTATGATTTTTATTATTACTTACCTGCACAAACTAATGAGCAAACTCTCAATCGGTTTCCTATAGCACTTGGCGATACATTCGTTACAGCTGTTGTTCTCCCAATAGTCGATCAGTGTGACCAGCTTATCCCCGACTATTAGTAAGTCTGGTTGCGGGCCGGTGTCTTGGTGTTGGATTAATTGTTTGAGAATCAGCGGTTTTGTGTCCTGAAAAACATAATAGTTCTGAGGTGGACTTGTGTAAAGCTATCGTATTCATTTGACAGCTCAAAACGTACGGTATGATCTGTCAAACGGCAAAGAACAAAGCGTTTGACAGATCATACCGTACACAATTCCACCTCTGGTTATTTCAAGGTAAAAACGAAGTTAGTAAATATGTAAGAAGGCACACATTGAAAGCTAGTCGGTTTTTCTTTGGTTGTCGAATAATGTATGCAATCTTTACATAACTTTTAAAATAAGTGAGTGACACTGATAAGTGTATAAAATAATTTACTATTCGATTTCAAAAGATCTCAGTGGTCAACAATGAATTTTCTTTTTAGGTAGTAAGTTCTATGTTTATCTTATTTTATAATAAATCATTTCATTAGAATGTATTGCCAAGTTTTTTTACCATATTCGACAAGCAAAGAAAAACGGCCTTAAGAAGATCAATTAACCGAAACAGAAATGGGAAACAAAATCGATAGCCTTCAATCAATATTCGAGTCTCACTGATCGATAGGACGTAATAACAATTTTTTAGATAGACAAAAATAATGTTATGGGATCAAAATTAAACCACTAATATAATATTGGATATGATTCATGCAGGGTGCCAAGCGATCTTAACTAATACAAGAAATATAGCTTAGTCTTAGACCTTATAAATAAACAACATTCCTTATTTAAAGTCTTATGGTTTACAAGATAATGTCACTATTGTATTAAGAAAAAAACAGAATTCTATGGATAAACTTTAGTTTATGTTTAGCATTCTCTTTACGGGATGTCTTATACAGGGTGTTGTTTTGGTCAGCGATGAAAGACTCAGACGAGACACTTACTGTACAAACGATACTGATGCCAAAAAAAAATTTTTTTTGAAATAGAAAAAACCCACAAAATCATTTTTTTATCCGGTACAGCGATCGAGTCAAATCTACCAACACCAGGTAGCATCTTCGTAGTTTAGCTTTCGTAGATAAGCGCTAGCTACGAGCTATGGTATTTTTTTGAATGTTGTGAAGAGGTTTTCTTGTATAAAACTTGCTCAGAATTTAAAGAAATCATTTTTTTAGACATTTAACTCATATAATCATCCCTGAGTTGGATGTCACTGACCAAAACAACACCCTGTATATCAGAGTTAATCGTTATTCTGACCTTGACTAAATACTTGACTACGGCATACAAACAGCTGATCGCCGATTGCGTTCTGTTCACATTGCCATCTGAATTTAACTCCGTCCAAATATGCTCAAACGTCAACGCCTTAGCCACATTCTCCATAACCAACTGTATGACGTTGTCAACTATGACATTTTCTGTCACCACAGACGTCACTCGAAACGACACATCAGTTGGAACTGGGCTCTCGACTAGCTTTTTATTTTTGATCAAAAACGAAAGATATTGCAACGATATGACACAGAATGTAGATATATTTTTCGATAAAGTCGACGGTAGAATGTTCTCAATACATTTGTCTAGTAAATCACAGTCAGTGTCATCTATGATACCTATGATTCTGTCTAACGCATTTAGCAAGCCTGTCATGACAGTTTGTAGTATTACAAATTCTTGATAGAACAGTTTATCTTGGAAAACTTGATGACATCTTCTTGTATATCTGTCTATGGTTAATTCCACATTTAAATTAAAGTTTTCTGACTGGCTCATTGGCCTGTTTTGCTTGGGAAACAATCTTATGACATCAGTAAGACATTTGTCAAACGTTGATATTGATACTTGGTATAAAGTAGGTATTTCTGGTGGAATGAATTCCACTTCGTCATCAGATAGTTCGAGGTTTCCAAACTTTTCTTTTACTTCGTCATCAGTTATTGGAATGAAAAATTGAGATTTTGACTCTTTATTGTCACTTTTCTTGAACACGTGTAGTGTATTTACAACGTTCAACTTATTACTGTCAATTGATGACGTCATTTCTTCTTTTCTCTTAGACATTTTTCTCTGTGCTCGTATTTTATCTCTTTCCGCTTCTCGTGTCTCTTGTATAGACACTACATTTAAAAATTCTCTTACAAAATTATCACAGGCGACATTGAAACAGGGACTGAGAAGTTTTCTGTCAAACTCTGGGCATGACATGACAATTGTCAGATCCTCTTTTGACAAGTTTGATAGTAGATGCGCTAGTTCGTTGTGTTTGGCCACTTTTGGTGATGAACAGTCGATTTGACAGCATCTGAAAAGGACCATATTGTTTTTTTACACTTTTATAAGCTTCAGTAAAGTTTATGGAAAACGTTAACGTCATCATTATCAGCCAAAAGTCGACCACTACTGAACATAGGCCTTAGGTCTAGAATGTCATCCACGTGTGTTAATACAAAGCATAACTTTATTTAAGAATAAAACTTAAACTCCTAATGACCACAATCAGTACGATAAATTTAATTTTAAAAAAAAAACATACTGATTGTGGTCAATAGGAGTAAAAGCTGGGTGACCAAATGCAGAGATGTGAGCAGCAGTGCATTCTGATGCATCAGAAATATTTCATTTAAAGTTAAAAACCGTAGGAGTGAGATTCTGTTATGTGACTACTCGTATGGTCAAGAATGACAAAGTGACTTTAAAAAAAATACCGAATGACATCATATGAAATGAGATATTTCATAAATGGCGAAAATAACGAGACTATAGTCAGGAATGACATAATAAAGTGACTTTGGCAAAAAAATCTATAGACTATGGTCAGGAATCTATACTAATATTATAAAGCTAAAAAGTTTGCTTGTTTGTTTGAACGCGCTTATCTCAAAAACTACTGGACTAAGTACCTACAACTGCTAAGTTGCTGGCCTCCCATGATATTATTAAGTGACTTCGGTACAAAAAAACTATAAACCCATAGATAACTCGCCTGCTTTTAACTTGATTCAGTAACCATTGTCCTTCCACTTTAGTCGTTATAACGTATTGTGGGTTGATAGCTCTGTCTTGAGATAAGTCGAGTGGTGATAGATCGTGGACGCTTGAAGCCAGCGAATTCAGTTCCATGACTAAAGTTGAGTAGCTGAAATTGAAGTTTTGTATAAATTACTTTATAAAACAAGGCACGATTTCATAAAACAGTATGTATGTTTGTGTCCAAAAACATCTATAAAAATATTTTGATTACTAATTGCTGCGATACTTTTGGAGATACAGATATAAATAACTTCTTTAATATAAGTGATACAATCTCGAGGTCACCACCACCTTACCATCTTAATGTCCTTAATCGTTTGCACCTCGCATCGACTTACTTTCTTTTTGAAAGTGGTAAGGTGGCAGAGACCTCGACCATACTTGAATACAAAACACATAATATTTATAGTTAGCATAAAACTTTTCTTACCGAACATGTACCTTATCCCTTTGTAATAGTTCCAATGCAACTTGGACATCCTCTTTGGCTAGTTGCACGTTTATTTTCTCAACTGGCATTTCTTTCAGCATTCTACACCTTTCCTCTGCTAGTTTCGCGAACCTAAAATAAGCAATAGTAATTGATAAATGGAATTCATTCTTAAAAGAACAAAAACAATGGAAGTCGTTATGCCAAATGCTGCTGGTTCAAATCAATAGTAAAGTTGATATAAAATCCCACCTAATAGCAATCGATGGCTCCAATTTCCCGATGATTCGGCATATTAGAAACACGAGCGCGCCAGACTGACTTTCATGGCATAGAGATAAGATTTTGTACGTGTTAAGAGCGAATTCATCCTGAAAAAAGAAATTTTGTTACTGCGATTTTTTGTATAAGAATTGAAAATTCCAATCATCTACGGTGGATCAAAATAAATGTTATTATTTAATAAGGCATTGTTTTATTATATTTTGGCAGTAATATCAAAATTTAATTTTATTTACTTTGTAAAATATTATTGTGTGTGTCAGTCAAGAAATGTCTAAGTACTCATCATAATAAAATAACTACGATTAAATTATGCAAATAGCATACGATCTAGCTAGCTATACTATTAATTAAAGCTTCATGATCTCCCATGGTTAACGTATCGATAAATGATTACTGTCAATCATAAAATTAATATTCCTATCGGAATAGAAGGACAAGTAAATGCTGTCAAACGAAACTGATTTAAGATGTCAGTAACTAACTTAAGTAAATAACATTTGTAGCTTTAAATGAGATAACCTTTCTATCAGGTGATTTATAACAATGTTCCTAAGTTAAATATAGTAGTTTACTGCATGATAAACAGTCGACACAAAATATTGAATATGCAGCTCTAGTGTAAAACTAAATATTATTTCATTATACAAAATATTCGACAATATACATTCCCTGTGTTATTCTGTCTTTATTTTTTACGTAAATTAACGTTTGGAGAATAGAATAATCAAACTGCGTACTTTAAATTTGAAGCGCATTGGTAAATATAAGTCGTATATTAAGAGGCTTCGATTTGGACTAATCTACCTGTTGAATGATTATTTGTTGGGGTTGTACCGCTGTAATGAATAACCATCAATCACCGATCAAGTCACCATGTTTCAGACGCATTATTTCTCCAAAACATACACAATTTCACTTTTAAATATAAAAAATCAAATGCACGTAATTTTCAGCGAGCTTCTGCGGGGCGGTCAACTGTTTGACATCTGCCAAAAATGGTTTTGCTACCCATCTCTTTTTATCACACAGTTTACTGCTAGTGACATCTCGCTTTTGTCGTTCTATTCCAAAGGGATAATAATTTTATGCTGTCAATAGTCTATTATTGATGCGCACGCGAACTACCAATTGTCTATGAATGGTACTAACCTTCAAACAAGTTTGGCATCTAGCGGCAACTGCTTGCAATAGCAAGCCTGACGCGCCACTCGTTTGTTGGACCTAAAAGTAAAAAATCATTTGTATCCAAATGCTATGCTGTCCAGTTTGGTCGCCTTTCTACAAAAAAACATGCAGATAACCTGGAGAGGATTCAGAAGAGATGCATGCGATATGTATCCCGCAAATACTACCCCTTAATAACTACGGCGAGCGAATAACTAAATTCGACGTCATGCCCCTCAAAACTCAACGTAAAAGATACGACCTTCTGTATCTTTATAAAACTCTCCATTCTACTGTCGGATCATCGAGATGTCTCGGCTCTAAACGTTCATATTTGGCATAGATCTCGCAATCCTAACACATTTGACATCCAGGTCTACAGACATAAAGTAAAAAATATATAATATATTTATCTTTTTAAATCACTATAGACTTTATCAAGTGTACAGTAACTTCTGTACTTGTGCATTGACTACGTGATTGCAAAATTAACTTCTCTAATAAACTGTTTTGATTGGTTGGAGATCTACCGCTTAACCAATCAAAGCATTTGTTTTTGTATTTCTTGAAAAACACTCATAATTATATAGGCTGTAACAAAAAGGCGAAATAAAATTTAAAGAACGTGTAGTAAAGTAAATGTGTAGTTCCTATGCAAAACCACAAACTCGTATGAGTAAAAATTACTGAGTAAATTGATGCTAAAGTTTTAACAATAAAAACCGGCCAAGTGCGAGTCGGACTCGCGCACTGAGGGTTCCGTGCCAACTTTAACTGAATTAGGGAATCCATTTACTTCTACTTAGTAAAATAACACAATATTTTGTTGACTACAAATATAACTTTGTTTTTCATAGTGTTTGTATGAAGTACAAAGTTATGTTTGCGGTTGTTGAAAATGTGCTATATCTCAAAAACTTTTTGTTTGATTCCGTCCGAACCAATTTTCGTTGAAAGTATTTATTAAGATCTACATCATATATTTTTTTCAAAATTTACACTTGCTTGGTTTAGAAATTAGATGGGGGGACGCCCATTTTACCACTTTGGAAGCGTCTAGCTATGAAACGTTAGACTTTAAAAGAAAATGATGTTAGAAACCTCTATGTTATTTTAAAAGACCTATCAATAGACACCCCACATGCATAGGTTTGACAAAAAATTTTTTTTTGGTTGTAGTTTTATGTATGGGAGCCCCCCCTTAACTGTCATTATTTTTTATTTTTTGTATGAGAATCGGTAAGCGGTTAACAAGATACATCTTTCTACCAAATTTCAATTGTGTAATGCTTATAGTTACAGAATAAAATGGGTGTGACATACGGACGGACAGACAGACAGACAGACTTGACGAAACTATAAGGGTTCCGTTTTTTGCCATTCGGCTACGGAACCCTAAAAACTCATCGGTGAAAACCTTAAATATCAGCTGTTAGGTGTGTGTGTGCGGCGGGCGAGGGTTGCGGGCGGAGGTTCGCTAACGAATGACCGCAGATTCAGGGTTGTCAACACTTTCGGTAAAAAAACAATTTATTTACTTAGTATGGGAAAAAAGTTGTTTACTTTTAACTTAAAGTTTTACTACTTACTGTTCACATTACATACATACATACCCTTAAATATTATTTCGCCTTATTGTTACACCCTGTATATGACGTTTTGGGTTTGATTTAAAACTTAAAGATTTCTGTGAATTCGACATAAATTACTCACCTTACAGACTAAGCTCTGAACCACTTCCTCGCGATACTGGTGCGCTAGGATATGTACCCTGTTCACTAGAAGCCAGGTTAAGTGCACCGCTTCAGACAGGCCGTTTTCTACCTGAAGAGATTTGAACATTGAGATTGATCTTTTGGTTTCACATCGGACATTGCGACGAATTACGTTAATTTATTTTTATGATGATCGCTGAGACGTTGTCATTTCGTCATTTTTAGTGATGTAATCTAATAAAAGTGAACCGATATTTTTGGTGAAAGTAATCGATTAGTGTCTGACGTTTATTTGTTGTAATTCAATGTTTTATATTATGCGTTTATTTAAATCCTTTTTTAGGCTCAGGGCCTTTTATATACATATGATTTATAATATTTTTCACAAATCATTCTGTCGAAAACAAGTAGGAAACCAGTAGTATAACAATAACAAGTAGGATACCATTAATAGGCAATAGTAGGCTAATTAATCGAGTGATTATTATATTCCATGCGGTTTTCATAAATAAATATAGTGATGGATTATTAAAGCCTTACCGATTATTCGGACATTGGTACACGATTTAAGACCGATTAGGTTTTTTAATTACTATAGCGCAAGTTTCGTTCCATGCAAAATTTACGTTATTTTATAAGAAAATTACAAATTATTCACGGTGGATCAAAACAAATGTTTAATTTTAATATGATAAGGCATTATTTTTTACATTTTGGCAGTAATATCAAAATTTAATTTTATTTACTTTGTAAAATAATATTTTCCTTTGTGGAATGTAGTATACCGTAGAATGCTGCAACTTTGCCAAGTAAGCGCAGATTTGCCTAATTTTTTCCGATCTTTATATCTCAGTCTGCTTAATTTTTTATTTCTTTCTACCATTTGTTAGTAAATTTACATAAGTATGGCAACACATTTTTGTTTTTTATTTTATGGTAACTATATGGATTTATCCGTTAGCAGCGCACAAATTGAGATTGTGTGAGCGAAAAATTTTACGGTGTCTCAAAACTTTTGGGATTATGTCGCCAAAAAATAGTATTTTCGTGCTGTGATAACGTCCCAGGGTAAGAAAATATGTTCTTTTTGATGTATGGTTTTATATTTCGATAAAATCTCAGGTTTTATCAAATGTTCTCACTAGGCAATGTTGGGCAGTGTTTTGAAAACTCAAGTGACACATCTTTGCCTGGGTCTAGGGTTGTCAAATATTATAATCAGAAATGAATTCTTAAATTATCCTTTGGTAAATAAAAATAAGCAAATGTGATTATTTCCCTATCATATAAAAGATTGGTTGTTTGTTTTTGTGTTTATTCATTAGTAATCGTAATTATAAAATTACGAAGAGAATGAAGTCCCGGGCAAAGCTAGTTGGTTAGGCTACTTACCTAAAATAAGCAACTTATTTTTTTCTTATGCAAATATATATATTTTTCTACACGCTTAAATGATATAAATAAATTCTTATACCTAGACCCAATCCGATGATGAACTAATTAAAACAAAAGTAATTCTATTAATGTCGTCCGTTGTGACATCCATCTGTCTTTTCTGTATCAATCTACCGTTACTTATAACGGTTCGTTGCATATAGGAACGGGGCATAAGTAAATAAACCTTACTTTTATTTCAGTTACTTATACAAAAATGGGGTTTGACAAAAATAGAAAAAGAAGAAAACCAGGAGCTCGTAAATATTCTGATTATTCTCAGGAATCTTTAGAAGTTGCTCCAGACCTACTGCGTGATAAAGTTATTTCGTCGTATGAAGCACACGATTTTAAGACAGTAGATTATTTTTATTTTATATACCTACCTACTGTCGCCAAATAACAATTAATCTATAAGAAGTACTGTTTGCATATTTTTTATACCTACCTTTTTACCGTCGCCAAATAATAATTATCTATCCTTTATCCTTTCCTTTCCTTTGGACATTCCCACACATCGCCATCTAGTCCCAAAGTAAGCTACTCAAAACTTGTGTTATGGGTGCCAGACTACGGATATAATACTTAAATACTTTTTGTTTGTAAATACATACATGATATACATAGAAAACACTGAGACCAATACAAACAGACATGTTCATGCACACAAATGTTTGTATTGTCGGGGATCGAACCCGCAACCCGCTGCGTAGTAGGCGATTTCTTAACCACTACACCAGACGGGTCGTCAATCTATAAGTGGTACTGTTTGTTTTTTTTATGTTGTTAATAATATTTTTATTATATAAGTAACTAGGTTGGTACTTATGATTTGGAATAAGAATTGTATTCTATTATTTTGATATGACAATATTCTCACTAAAGAATTTGAAATAATTTTTTTGTGTATTTTTGGCACAACCCTACATCCAACTTCTTTTTGTATGGGAATTCTGCAGTACCTGCTACAACTTTGCCTGTCACTCGCTAAACAAAAACTATTACATTTATGCCCGTGATTTGACTATTAGAAACAAGAACGGTATTTTGTGATAAACAGAAAAAATAAACTACACGATTAATAGATAACCTACAGAGATATTCTTCTAGGCAAAGTTGTGTCCTTGAGATTCAACATTGCCTACGATTTTGTACGGCTGTAATACGAAAAATTTACTTGATTTAAGAAAATTTGGCGCTTATTTGGCATTGCATGAAGTCTGTTTTCCTACTTAAACATTTTAAAATGTATAAAAATTATTACGTTCAATGATATTAAGAAAAAACGTCAAAATCCAGGCAAAGTTGCAGCATTTTACGGTACGTAAAACGGCAGAATGTGTAATATCAAAATATGTCGCAGCACTCATCATAAAAAATTGACTATAATCACATAAAGCTTGTCTAAGCTAAAATGACGCGACCCGCTTTTTCATTACTTCATTTCGATGTGTGTGTGCAAATATTAATAACGACACTACAACTGTGTGGAAGCGTCGACTGCTCCGCGAATTAAGATCTGTATGCCTACGTCACGGTCGACTAGTCGCGTGATAAATCCAACAACTCTCCTTAGAAGCAGCGCTGGCACATTGTATGAAACAAGACGTCCGCTCTCTCGCGCGTTCACGTCAATTATGACAAGTTGGACAACAAATCGTTTGAGTCTCATCGGCAACTGAATGACCAATTACAACGGCGTTTGTATATGTATGGCGTCCATATTATTATTGACGACCTCCGTGGTGTAGTGGCTAAGCACGCTGATTTCAAGGCGTCGCTACTCTGAGGTTCCGGGTTCGGTTCCCGGTCGACTCAATATAGAAATAAAAAATATCTATATTGTCTCTGGTCTGGGTGTAGTGTGAGACCACCGTTGTGTCTGATTTCCATAACACAAGTGCAATTAGCTACTTACTTTGGGATCAGAGCAATGTATGTGATTGGTGTCCAATATTTATTATTTATTATTACTATATTATAAATTTGCTTGTGTGCGATAATGCGATAGTGAGCGTTATTTCAGTTTAGACGAGCTCAAACACTTTATGGATAATATTTTCTTAAACAGCCGTAAGTAATATTCTATAAAACACTACACTCCTGACTGATCATTAGTAAAGTAAAGTAATATTGGACACCGATCACATACATTGCTCTGCTCCCAAAGTAAGTAGCGAATGCACTTGTGTTATGGAAATCAGACACAACGGTGGTACCACAACACCCAGACCCGAGACAATATAGAAAATTTTGATTTCTATATTGACCCGTCCGGAAATCGAACCCAGGACCTCGGAGCGGCGTCGCCTTGAAACCAGCGTGTTTAGCCACTACACCACGGTAGGTGTATTAGGTTAGGTTAAGTTAGGGCCGCTCTTGATATCCCGTCATTGACCGCGGCAGCGTGTGATCTCTGTTCCTTTTTGCTTGTCGAATATTGTATACCAATCTTGACATATCCTTTACAGACATATATAGTTTTAAATAAAATAAACACTAAAATCACCGACGACATATGTCAATCAGCGTTTAAACACTGAGATCTTTTAAAATCAAATATTGAATGAATTTTATTTCCTGACATTATTTAAAAATTTATAAAAAGATTGTTTACATAATTCGACTAGCAGAAAAAACGGATTCTTTAATCTGATTTATCGGTCAGATACTTTGACCGACAACGCTCATTTGCTATTCGGTGTCTAGTGGGTATGTAGTCGATAATTTTAATCCTTATCACGACCTCCGTGGTCGAGTGGCTAGCACGCTGGTTTCAAACGTCGCCATCTCGTGAGGTTCCGGGTTTGATTCCCGGTCAGGCCAATGTAGAAAACGATCTTTTCTATATTGTCTCGGGTCTGGGTGTTGTGGTAACACCGTTGTTTCCGATTTCCATAACAGAAGGGGTTTACCTACTTAGCTTGGGATCGGAGCAATGTATGTGATGTTGTCAAATATTTATATTATTATTTATTTATTTATAACTATAAAATATACTCACAAAATACTCGCAATAAGCCATAACGCAGGCTATCTGCAGAATATCAGCGCATAATAATCTGGTATCACCACTTTGAGCGCTCAAAGGTAAGTTGCGCGCGAATCCTATCAGCTTCTGCCAGTACTTGTGTGAGAGGAAGTTTAGTCTGAAAGAAAGGAATAATTTTATATTTACATGTAGAGTTATAATCAAGGGCGTGCATTTCATATAGGTAGTTAAGCAGTGCCTACCTCGTCATTATAATGCCAAATCAATATTACAATATATCTATAAAATAAACTTAAACTAAAATCATTTTTATTAGCAACTTACAGACATTAAGTACTAACGCTCAACTTTAAAACGAAAATATTTAGGTAGTAGGCTGCCAAGCGGCTGCTTGCTAAATACACGCACACTCTTGCAATCGCCCCTCGTACCTACAATGTCACACAATGATGATATAAACCCGACCAAATTGAAAATGACGCTCTGTTCATACAATTCAAGGTGGAAGAGGATATTCGCATCATAGACTCCTAAAGTAGGCATGCATACTATCTTCTTTCTCTATCAGTTCCCTACTGGAGAGTGCTTTGTCCTACTCGCGCGCAAATGACGTAAAATTCTTCGGAGTCTAATCAAAACACATCTCTTATGAGAAACTTTGATTTTAAATTAGGGTAGAAACATGGTTTTATATTAATAAACCATGGTTTTATTTTAAAGTGATTATGATATTGATAAACTAATGTAACATTAATTAAAAGAAATAATTGTGTGCAAGCGGGAATTTCGTCGTTACTCGTCTACCCGTTACTAGATGGCGCGACGTTCCAATTTCCTGCGCTATTTTCCTAATTCATAATCTTAAATAAATCTCATACTCATGATATTATGAAAGTCCGTAATTTTATGTAAAATGATTTTTCTTATGCAAGTAAGTCAACCCAGCTAAAGTTTTGGTTTAATTGAATATGCAAACATTCTTTCAAAGTTTGCGGCAGCCATTTTTATCTATGGAGTTCTTGTTTTGCTTTTCGCTTGCTTTCCGCGAGTGTAAGAAATCTTAAATTTCAAGTATACAATTGTATTTCGATAGAATGAAAGTGTTTTCGGGGTTTGTATATTTTGCATTTGAAAAGATAGTGAAATTGCAGTGTTACTTTGAGTGCCATAAAAGTGGTATTGTGTGTGATGAGGGTTCGAAAGAAGATTCGTGTTGTTTTGAAAGTTTAAACTGTGCGCTGAACCCCTAACTAAAGGCAAGACGTTTGCTTGTGAATAAGGAAGGTTAAAAATATCGCAAACACAGTTTATATGCTTCCTTCATAAATGGCACAGAAAAAACTAGGTAAGTTATTATTTGCTGTTATTACACCGTCATTTTCATATTATATCCTTTGAATATCCTTTGGCCATTCCCACACATCGCCATCAAGTCCCAAAGTAAGCTACTCAAAGCTTGTGTTATGAGTAGGTACCAGACAAAGGATATAATACTTAAATACTTTTTGTTTGTGAATACATACATGATATACATAGAAAACACCCAGACTAATACAAACAGACGTGTTCATGCACACAAATGTTTGTATTGTGCGGGGATCGAACCCGCAACCCGCTGCGTAGTAGGCGATTTCTCGACCACTACACCAGACGGGTACGGGTGACGGGTACTACACAGCTCTTTACTAGACACAAAATCCAAGATCGATATTGAATTTGTTTCGAAGTTAGGACTCAAAATTAGTATATGCCTACTTCATTAAATTTTTTATGCACGCCCCTGGTTATAATGAGTTGTAAAACAAAGACAAGACAGGTGTTTAGTGAGCCTTTTATATTCGTACCGAATCGTTGACGAATCCTGCATTTTCTAAGCAGTTAAAGTTGTTTTACTTCTCTTGTCGTTTCTTTGTAAAAATTGACAGTTTAAACTTGGTTAGAGAGGGTTATTGAAAATCAGGCACATGGTTATAAATAAAAGTATTACAAAACAATTAAATAATATATTTTAGATAACGAACTAGTGCTTGCTATCCGAAAAAACTTATAAATAATGAATGGTACCTTACCAAACTATACAGGCTGTTGTTTAGGTCAGCGACACCCGACTCAGTGGCTGTAGAAACGATACTAATGCCAAAAATATATATTAAAAAAACCACTTTTTTTTATTACGATACAAGCGAGCGAGTCAAAACTACTAACGCTAGGTCTTCTCTTCGTAGCTTAGTAGTTAAGGCGTAGTATTTCGTAGACACACATGAGCTAGGCGCGCGTGTTTCCCCATTCTTTAGGCATTTTTTTAGAATGTTGTGAAGAGGATTTATTCTATAAAACTTGCATTATAAAATATGTTATAAATACATTTTTGTTTTTATAGTATTTTGTCACTAAACAAACTTACTAATATAAATTGCACTTGTAAAAAGCAACTTTGTCTGTGTAACAGACAAAGAAACGAACCCCGTGTATCGTATAGGCGTATGCCTGTTTCTCGTCTGTTACACAGTCAAAGTTGCTTTTTACAAGTGCAATTTATATTATAAAATATGTTTTTTTAGAGTGAGCATAACCCATATTATCATCCCGGTGTTGGACACTGACCATAACAACTCCCTGTATGGTAAATGTATACTTAGTCAACATGTCTGCTACCTTACCACTTTCAAAACGAAATCACATGCACATACGAGACAAAAACGGGTATCATATCAAACAAAAGAAACCGCGAGGTGAAAGCAATTTTAGCTGTTACAATGGTAAGGTGGAAGTTACCCCGATAGTCTCTTAAATAATTTATAATAAACTAGCCGTCCCGCCCCAGCCCCGGCCCCGTCGAACGGGATAAAAGTATCCCATGTTCGTCTCCTGGTTCAAAGCCGTCCCGACCATCCGTCTGACGACCCGTCTGGTGTAGTGGACGAGAAATTGCCTACTACGCAGCGGGTTGCGGGTTCGATCCCCGCACAATACAAACATTTGCGTGCATGAACATGTCTGTTTGTATTGGTCTGGGTCTTTTCTATGTATATCATGTATGTATTTACAAACAAAAAGTATTTAAGTATTATATCCGTTGTCGTGCACCCAAACACAAGCTTTAAGTAGCTTACTTTGGGACTAGATGGCGATATGTGGAAATGTCCAAAGGATATTATTTATTTATTTATACCTTATCAGCAAATGTGACCAGTGTACAGTGAGCAACGGAGCGCGGTACGCCGATCTAAGGCAGACCAAGTTGAGTGCGTCCAAAGGTATGTTCTCTTCGGGACTGTACAAGCCTGTGTTGAGACCGCTTTGCTCGTTGTGGAGTAGGGTTTGCGCTGTTTTTGATGTTAGCGGGAATAGGCAACCATCTGTAAAATAATAAGAATAAGACCTATTCCGCAAGCATTCGATCCTATTATATCGTATTTGAACAAGTGCCTAAAAATTCATATTTCTATTCAGATGGTCAAAATTGATCAGTTTGTCTTTAGTTCTATGACAATACATATTTTAAGATAACTTAAAGAAAAAGAGGGTGACGATTGAACAATTTTATGATGTAGTTTATTCTCCAGATAAACTTTGAAAATCATTTTAAGAAGTTGCGGGTTTGAATGCCATGGCTTTGAAGCAAGAGTAGAAAAAGAGATCGTTATTATGATAACTATTTTCTTGGTACATACGAAACTTATAAAATGTATTTTGAATGCATTGGATACCCTCAACATCAAAATATTAAATTTAATCAACATTATATCGCTTTTGAATTTGTGAACAGTATTATTTCGGTAAAATTTATTAATTGTTTTTTAATATTTTTTCTATCGTAAATAATTCATGGGATGTTATGTAATTTCATGTAAACTCTATAGCTAAAAGTCTAACACCCTTACTTAAACAATCTAACAAACCTATTTAAGCTATAACTCTGTTTTATCACTCTGTCAAATGATGGCTCTAAGAAAGAACGAAAATAAACAGTGTAATAGTTCAAACTGGTTTATTAGACCGGTTTTATCATGAATAAGGGGGCAGTTCTATGAGTGTAATATTACAGTCGCCGTCAGACATATTGGAGCAGACCAAGTGACCAAATACTTCTGAACAGTTTAAAATGTCAATAAGTTCCATACACTACAAGTCACCATTAATATCAGAACATTCCTTGCTTCATAAATATCAGAGCAGATGTTAGTCAATAACTTCTATATACACAACTAACCAATAATATCTGAACACTTACTTGCCTCAATTTATTTATTGGATGACAATTTCATTACAGTGATGACAATACTGAAAACTACAAAGCGTTACAAATTGCCAGCGTCATCTTTCTATAATACAAACTAGGAAAAGAGTTTTTTTTTCAAACAGTATTTATAGTTAAGTTGGAAGCACTTCCGGCTGCAATTTTCCTCGATTGCTCAGATATTTAAGACCGACTGCGTAGATACATTTGACGTTATGAGTGTTCAGATATTATTGGTTAGTTGTGTGTATAGAAGTTATTGACTAGCTTCTGCTCAGATATTAATGGAGTAGTGTAGTGTATGGAACTTATTGACATTTTAAACTGTTCAGAAGTATTCGGTCACTTTGCTCCAATATATCTGATGGCGACTGTAACTCACTGGTTAGTAACCGGTCTGTGTACTGATTAATATAAAAAAGCATGTCTACAACTCACACACATTAGAAGTGATACAGAAATAGAAAAAAGAAAAATAATTCAAGCAGTTCATTCAGACTTACTCGTCAAATGCAGCATATGCTTCACTTGCACAATGATATTCACGCAGACCGCATACAACAAACCATGATTCTGGCCTCTATCCCCCACATCTTTAAGGTCCAAATCCGCGCAACCCGCTTCGTTACAACTATCCATCTCTATAATTGCATACGTCAAAGTTTTGAACAAGAATCTGACTAGAATCACATCAGGTGACAGATTAGCGCAGTTTTCGTTGACATTTTGCACGTTTAACGGGTCTGAGTCTTGTTTGACGTTGAAAAATATAGAGTGGGGAGATATACAAGTGGCTTTTAGATAGTTAATTGATAGGAGAATTTCGCTCTCTGGTATAAGGATGAGTACTTTGCGTAGTAGAACCATTATTATTGAGAGGTAGCGGAGTTTTAGTTTGTAGGGTGTGGTTGCCTGAAAAACAGAAATAGTATTAATACAAAATTTTATGCTGTACTGTTGTGGTAATGGTGCTAAGACATTTTTGTGACTAGATAAGATGGAACGCTGTAGTATTGTGGTTGGGTTTCAAAATTAAATTGAATTACATTTGCGGTCGATAACGTTTTCCAACCCGTAAACCACTATGGATGAGACAAATTTGGACCAGAGTGTAATAATTTGCGATTTTCGTGAAATATGCAAGTGTTTTTAAGGCGTTAAGAGTAACCTCGCTACATTGAAATAGTGACGCAGATAACGCGTTAAAGAAATCACTTGCAAATTCCAACAGGCTTAATAATATAAATATAGTGACAAAACACTAAAAAAACAAAAAAGTAATTATCCAACAGGCTAGCCAATGTACAGGTGGCCGGATGGCATTGCCAGGCGCCTGGATAGTGCAGTGGGCGGAGTTCGATTCCTCACATAATACTGTTGATTTTTCAATGCAATCTATAATAATAGCACAATGAAAGAGTGCTCTTATACATGCATGGCCGATCAAATAGTAAGTATAGGGTTAAAAAAAAAAACACTGCATTCTTTTTTGGGGCTAATTCTGATCCTCAAACACAACAACTTTTTGTATGGGACCAACATCGTAATCCCAAAAAAATTTTCACTTTCCCATATTAGAGTGCCGATCAGCTGATTCTAGTTTGTATGGACAAGTCAAAAAATATCTTGGGATTTCGATGTTGGTCCCATACAAAAAGTCGTTTTTTTAGCAACAGAGTCACCACCTGTAGATATTGAAACGCATATTATATCGTTATCGTCATATCTGATATCGGTCCGCATCAAAACTATATATTTTAGAAACACCATATTGCTGTATCTTTGTGATATGATAAACCTTCGATCGCGCTCGATATTCATTATTCATAGATATAGGATATCAAACCGTATTCCGATACTATACGGTTTACTATGCACTGGCGCTACGGCGAACATGTATTAATGAGAGGGTTTGTTTGTGTGCGGGTGAAACGGCAATAATTGGGTATTTGTAGGATTCTAAACCTTAAATGAATATTGTAAATCCATTAGTATCATTTTCCATACACTTGAAGTTCGTAATCCAAACAGATTTAAGAAAAAAACATTATAATGATATCACGTTATGATACTGTTGTAGATATCGTTTTAGTTTCAATATCCGACATCGAATATCGATATATAGTTTCGATTTGATATCGTAAAAATCCGATACTACACACGTCTCATCATCATTATCAGCCAAAGGACGTCCACAGCTGAACATAGGCCTCCCCCACGGCTTTCCACAGCGACCAATCACTAGCGGTCTGCATCCACTTTGATCCTGCGATCTTTATATGGTCGTCTGTCCATCTTGCCTACACACGCCTAAAGTTCTAATATCATTAATGTATACCTGGTCAGGCGGCGCCTTAAACAATATCTTCAACAGCAACTCCACTCTACTCTGTTCCAACAGCACATCGCTGTACACCGAATCAATTAATCTCTCCAAAGAGGATATAGCTTCAGAAGTGTCGATCTCTACCGATCTCTGGTTGAGTAGATTTAGTAACGTATCGCAGGCTAGCTCAGACCAACGGTAGTAGGACTCTGGGTGCTCTTGAGAGAGAGATAGCACGCAGGCGACCAGATCTAGCACCTGTGGAGAGATATATTAAATATAATAAATAAATATAAATATAAATATTGGACACCAATCACATACATTACTATGATCCCAAAGTAAGTACCACAACACCCAGACCCGAGACAATATAGAAAATTCTGATATCTACATTGACCCGACCGGGAATCGAACCCGGGACCTCGGAGCGGCGACGCCTTGAAACCAGCGTGCTTAGCCACTTCACCACGGAAGTCGTCAATATTGAGGATTTATCTCACCAACGTCACACTAATAAATGAATATTCATAAAGATGAAATAAGAAGCAAAAAATTGTGCACGGGCGGGACTCGAACCAGCCACTTTCTGGCTTAACGGGGCAAACGCTCTTCCAATTGATTTACCGTGCCGTCGGTCCGACCGTGCAAAATTTCTGGTCTCTTATGAATACCTACGTCATTACGCGTGACGTCAGCGCAATTTTTGGTTTCTTATTTCATCTTTATGATTTTTAAAATATGACACTGAGTGTTTAAAACATTATAAACTATTGGCTAGCGAAGCGTTTTCAATTTCTAAGAGCTGATTTCTCAAAACCCAATACAATATGGCTAATTTGAAAACGTCACCTATTGTCAGCAATCATAAGTACCTGTCATTTTTTAAAATCTGTTGCTATATAATTTATCAGTCTGATATTTTTTATCTGACCATTGAAAAATCGGCCCTAAGTTGAATTTATTCTGTAATGAATAACTACTTGGCCCACTGCTGTTGTAAAACAGTTGGGGTGGATAGCGCAGACGTCACGCGTAATGACGTAGGTATTCATTAGAGTGTAGGAACTTCGCACGGTCGGACCGACTGCACAGAGCTCAATTGGAAGAGCGTTTGGTCCAGTTAGCCAGAAAGTTGCTGGTACGAGTCCCGCAAGTGCGAAATTTTTATTTTCTCATTTTATCTTTATTAATATAAAAAAAACATTCTAAACCAATCAAACAATAATTAAAATATAGGACATCGATTTGTATGGGCAAATAACGTTGAATAGAACTTATCACTGTGAAACATGCTGTTAGTTTATTAGTGAACATTGGACAACGCAGGGCCTAAGTAGAGTGGACAGACAATAAACTACTGCGTGGAAGACACTAGTTTGACTTTTGTCCCTTTCGGTTGATGTAAGTAAATGATCACTGTGAACTATATTTTATATTATTTTCCTTCTAAAAAGTAATGACCATTTTGGGTCAAGCTATGGACAGAAAACAAATTCCTAATTTTTTTTTTTTTTGTATGCTCAAAATGAATATCAGTATTCTCTGGGATTTTCTCAAGAATTTTAAGTGCCGTCATTAGTATCCGCTGTCCAAAATAAAACCTTTTTATATGGCGATAAAAAAAGAAATAATCGTCTGCTAGATTGATTTTGACAACATTGACATGTTTTTCGCTTTTTTACGCACCATGAATATTTTTGTAGTGTGTAATTCGTTAATTTCGATGTAAATCGCTACGATCTATATCAAAATATTGTACTCACAACAATTGACGATGATCGCCTGCGAATGAATTCTGAACTTGGAACCCATACCGTAGGTATACATGGATTGAACATTGACACTACATATTAGGGTTAATTACCTCGGTGGCGCAGCGGTTAGAGGGTCGCACTTTAAAGTGATGGCTGCGCCAGAGGTCCCGGGTTCGATCCCCGGGTCGGGGCAAAAACATGTACCTGGGGTTTTCGGGGGGAGATTGGAAGTTGGCGGTGTTTCACCCCCGTGCCTCGGCAAGCACGTGACGCCGTTGGTCCTGCGCCTGTTCTCTCTCCGGTCGTGTCAGATTGTTGTCCCATCGGGGTATGAGAGTGAGAGGAATAGAGAGTGCACCTGTGTGTGCGCACACACTTGTGCACTATAATATGTCCCGCGCAGCTGGTTAGTCGTTGTGACTGGCCAGCGTAGTCGAAATCGGATAGGGGACTATTTATAGGGTTGGTGATTTTATCTAGCTAAAACTTTTGTTGGGGAAGTTTAGCATAAATTATACTTCTCTTATATTTAGGGTTAATCTACTATGGCCAGTGGTCAATTGCCTTTTAATTAATGAAACTAACCTTCTTTTGATGCATTGTTTTTTGTAGCATGTAAAATAGCACCTCTCTAGTAGCTTGAGCTTCTTGCTGTTGGGCCCTCCCTAAAATACTAGTACCTGTAAACACACAATATAATTAATAGAAATATTTTATTATACATTTATTCAATTCAATTACGTTAGTCTATAATGTCGATTTTTACTTATTAATAGAATACAATGATACGTAAATTTTGTTCTAAAATTGCTAGAGAATTTATGACAGACGTTTTCCAACGTCTTTTTTTCCACTACGAACGCTTCGGTTTCCCTACCACCTACTTCGTACACAGCAAATAGCACATTTTAATAATTGCTTCAACGTTTGTTTCGACATATTTACCTCCCATGTTGCTAAAAACTTTGACAGCAACCGGTTCCAAACCCGCTATACATTCGGCATGAGCACCAGACGCCATTAGGCCATCACATAGCTGTATTAACTGTAAAAATATATACACCAAAATGAATAAATGTGAATTAAATCATACAGGTATTTGATAAAAACACGTACTATCTTGAAATATTCCATTTAACAAGATCGGTCAAAAAATCTTTAAAAACACACTTTAATCTTGTTTAAACTACTTAGTATAAAAATTGAAGTATTCTTAAAAAGTATCTTTTTTTAAATTGTTTATTTGACACACACAAAGAGACAAAAACAAATCATGAAAAAAAACATTTAAGAAAATATCCAATCATACTGTAATTTACCTTTGGTATTTCAATTATTTGTTTCGTATGGTGTTTAGAAGAAGACAGTTGCACCAAAAACGTCAAAATACTGTGCACGAGATCACAGCAATCACTGAAAATAATAATACATATCTATGAAGTTACTAATATAATCTTAAATATTCAATATTGTTAAAGAAAATTACATTTATCCGGTATGAAGGACAAAGTTTATTTAAACAAATGAAATAGTGTTGGATACATCTCATATTAAAAATATAGGACACCAATCGTATATACAGGGTGTTGTTTTGGTCAGCGACGAGCGACTCAGGAGTGGTTGTACAAACGATACTGATGCCAAAAAATCAATATTAAAAAACTGAACAAAGACCCACAAAATCAATTTATTGTTGCGATACCGCGAGCGAGCCAAAACTACTGACACCAGGTAGCCTCTTAGTAGCTTACTAGCTAGTATTTTGTAGATAAGCGCTAGCTACGCGCTAGGGTGCGAGTTTTCCCGTTAGTTTTGTATTTTTTTTGAATGTTGTGAAGAGATTTTCTTATAGAATAAGCATAACTCATATTATCATCCCTGAGTTAGATGTGGCTGACCAAAACAACAACCTGTATTGCTCTGTACCGTTACCATGTGTAGCTCGACTCGACGATAGCGATGACGGTTATTCTCGCTAGTGACGACGTCACTTTTTGTATGGGAAATTTTAGTTCTGTCAGTGGCCGCTAGAGGCGCTGTGCAATTTTCCATAGAC
This sequence comes from Pyrausta purpuralis, assembly GCA_963924145.1. Lineage (NCBI taxonomy): Eukaryota > Metazoa > Arthropoda > Insecta > Lepidoptera > Crambidae > Pyrausta > Pyrausta purpuralis. The sequence continues at coordinate 22,175,000 of OZ001660.1, read as the reverse complement.
TTTTTTAAGTCGTCGCTAGCGAGTAAAACCGTCGTAAACTCATGGTAACGGTACTGATCCCAAAGTAAGAAGCTTATGCACTTGTGTTAAGCAATCAGAAATAACACATAACCAAAACTTCCAGACCTATAGAAAATCTATACGTTATAGAACATACATAATAAGTTCCTACATTGACCCGACCGGATCAAACCCGGAGCAGCGACGACGCATTGAAACCCAGCGTGATTAGTCACTACACCACGAAGTGAAGAGCTACTGTTGTGGTTTATTTTTACATCTTACAAAAGGTTAACGCACACTTATCCGAGCTGAACGCGTCAAACGAATCGAAGTCAAGGAGGCCTCGCACACATATCCTGACTAGGTAAATCGACCGCGTCGAGGAATTTTTCATGACATTAAATTATATTGTTGAGTAATGCAACAGAATAACGTTGTTATTTAACCCAGATAATACGGAAAAAAAATGCCTCAGAAACATAAAGTATAGGACCCTACGTTTCTGAGGCATAATATTTTAGGTACAAAATAGGAACAAACCTTGTTTGGTAAAAATAGTTTACTTATACTTTATCGAATATCGAACACATAAATGTATATATTTTTACTAATTTGCATTTGAAAATTATGTTAACTGATAAATAGTAAATTACTTACAAACACTACATGTCCTTTGTTATAACTTAGGTGTCCTTTATAAACAACAGTAGTATAAACTGGGATACTGAATTAACGCAACTTTAACCTTATCACGAAAACTACCACAGATTATGTCCAATTACAGATTTCTCATGTGATAGCACTATGAGTGACAGCTAAAGATGGAAGTCAGTAAGAAGATTTAATATTGAACACCCGGCGAGCAGTCCAAACTGACCGCATCAGCCGCACCTAATCTGATGACGACATCCGAATTTATCTGGGATTTCTGGGGTTCTTTCAGATTCGGTCGATTCGACGTGGAGAAGTGTGCGAGGTTTCATGAGATTTTCTACACAGAATTCTAAAACTCGTTTCGATCGATTCATTCGACGCGTTCGGCTCGGATAAGTGTGCGTGTGCCTTAAAAATGATTAAGTAATATTGGACACCAATAACATACATTGCACTGATCCTAAAGTAAGTAGCTAATGCACTTGTGTTATGGAAATCAGACACAACGGTGGTACCACAATACTCGACCCGAGACAATACAGAAAATTTGGATTTCTATATTGACCCGACCGGGAATCGAACCCGAGACCTCGGAGCGGCGACGCCTTGAAACCAGCGTGCGTAGCCACTACACCGCGTAGGTCGTCTAATGATATGAAATTATTATTAGAAATATTTTTTATTCATAGTCATAAACTCACGGAATCTCATGTTGCTCGACCAAATCCAGTTGTTTCAGCAAAAACCCGATAAACACTTGGTCACTGTCCAACATGCAGTAGTTGACCCGTAACGTAAGCAGCTGATTAAGTAGACATAGCACCTTGCATTGGAGCGGTATGTCGTTTTGCATCGTATAGCTCTGGGGATAAAGTTGTTTTCTATTTGATTTAAAATTCACAGCTAATTAAATGATGATTTGGAATGTTTTAACACTCGGTGTTATTTTTAATCTTATAAGATGAAATAACGAACCAAACATTGCTCAAGGGCGGGGCCCGAACCCGCAACCTTTTGCTAACCGGGCCAACGCTCTTTCCAATCGAAATACCGTGTAGTCGGTCCAAACACGCGAAACTTCTGGTCTCTTCCGGATACGTCCTTATGCGGGATGTCAGCGCCATATACGCGACTGTGTTTTGCAATAGTGAGCCAAGCAGTTATTGATTCCAGAATAAATTTAACTTTAACCCGTCGTCAGCTTAAGGCCGTATCCGGGCATGTCCCTCTAACTGCTGTGTGCCGGATCCGTCCAAATTCAGTTTGGCACAAATTTATCATTTATATACAAGAAATAAGGTGTTTTATTGTTTAAAACCTATTCATAATAAATGGACCTATGATCGACAACTGTCAGTTATGAATTTTATCCATCCATAGATGTGTCCATCCATGATCCATGATCCATGTTTGTGTGCGTGACTTGCTTGCCTTGCTCGTGTTCTGATGCCCGTATCTGGGCAAAATGGCGGCATGTGGTGAATGCCTAACTGCTTATATCCCGTATCCGTCCATTTTCAATATACCTCTAACTGCTTTAGGTCGGATCTGGGTATAGGATGTTTTTTTTAAATAGCATGAAATTTGGAAAAAAAATCTTGAAGAAATAAAACAAAAGTTTGTTACAAATTAACATATTTTATTAGAGGACCACGAAAAACTTCAGTTGTCATCAGCAATTGCTCACTGTGACCAATCTTACGAGCTCAAACACGGTGCGATACGGACAACCAGAGCGTAAATCCTGTACACCACCTTCCGGCTACATCATCAGACCCGAAACATCATGACATCAGAAAGTGCTCACTGAGACCAATCTAACGAGCCTAAACACGGCGCGGTATGGACAACCAGAGCGTAGATCCTGTATATCACCTTCCGGCTTCATCATCAGACCCTCATCAACATGTCATCAGAAAGTGCTTACTGAGACTAATCTAACGCGCCTAAACACGGCGCGGTACGGGCAACTAGAGCGTAGATCCTGTATGCCGCCTTCCGGCTCCATCATCAGACCCTGAACATTATTTCATGAGAAAGTGCTCACTGAGACTAATCTAACGAGCCTAAACACGGCGCGGTACGACAATCAGAGCGTAGACCCTGTATGCCACCTTCCGGCTCCATCATCAGACCCTGAAAATCATGTCATCAGAAAGTGCTCACTGAGACCAATCTAACGAGCCTAAACAGCGCGCGGTACGGACAACCAGAGCGTAGATCCTGTATACCACCTTCCGGCTCCATCATCAGATATCCTGAACATTATGCCATCGAAACATTGAGACTAATCTAACGACTCTAAACACTGCTCGATATGGACAACTAGAAAATCAATATTTTGTGTCTTCAATAAAAAAGTTTCGATCTATGAAATAAATCACGTATTACGTACCTACGCAGGTTGCTAACAGCATGCTGTATATTAGCGTCGCCAGGCGGTGTACGATACAATAAAGATGGCGGAGATGTTGCGTATGTGTGCGTGCAACGGATTCCTAGTCTTGAAAAAATGAAGAATATTTACAAAAACAATGCATTTATCGTAAAAAAGTTCGTGCAATTTATAACTATAATAAATTTGGCGGCTAAAACATATTCTATCCATTAGAAACTTATTCGATATTATGTATAAAAACACAAGAAACATGTACCGCTGAATCGACCAACTCTATGAATGGACTTTTGAAGCGGCTAAAAACCAAAAACCATCATTATTTTAATAAAACAGCATACAAAATGGCTTCCATAGTATCTAAATAATAACGAAACAAAAACATTTATTTATCTTTTTAGTAATTACACCGAAAAAGTTGAGTTTTCACACACGCACTCCAGTCACTTTGCAACACTATGACGCTGCTATTTGAAAACAGTCTTTTAGACTTATGGATGGATAAAATTCATAACTGACAGTTATGAATAGTTATCATAGGTCCATTTATTATGAATAGGTTTTAAACAATAAAACACCTTATTTCTTGTATATAAATGATAAATTTGTGCCAAACTGAATTTGGACGGATCCGGCACACAGCAGTTAGAGGTACATGCCCGGATACGGCCTTAAGCTGACGACGGGTTAAATTAATAACGCTTCGCTATTTAATGGTTAGGAATGTTTTAAACATTCACAGTCCCGCCCGTGCGCAATTTTTGTTTTTTTATTTCATCTTATATGGACACGAAATCAAATAGATTATAATGTTATTGTTGTAAGTAACAAAATTAATATTAAACTGAAATTAACACGAAAATAGTGACTAAAATAAAAATATTATAATAGACAAGAATTGTCATAGGTTTTTATAAACACAGATTTGACAATAGTATGATGCTACTTTGTTATGGAAACTTTTTGGTGTCAACTTTTATAATCACTAGTGAATATTTAAGTAATAAAATATGCAGGAATTAAATAATAAAGTAATAATTGCAGCATTGACGTATTAACAAGGTTTCAATATGTATTAATAGGTACATAATTATAATTTTACGAAAGACATTCTGGTCATTACGACCCAACACATAACATGTTTCACAACTTCGCGACGGTACCGCGTTTGTATCGCTAATTTTAGCATACACATGTCCAAAATTTGTAACTTTATAAACACTGAATCGCGTTTATATCGTGTGAAAAAGTCGCAATATACAGGGTGACTTTGTTATCACTACCGAAATTTTGTGTTAAGACTCAACTGATGAATATGAACAACTTTTACTATGGGGGCAATAGTGAAATCGAGAAAAAAAAACAGCTGTTCCATACATTTTGACCGCGCGCCAATTGAACTTTTGTATGGAACAGCTGTTTTTTTTTTCTCGATTTCATTATTGCCCCCATAGTTAAAGTTGTTCATATTCATCAGTGGAGTCTTCACACAAAATTTCGGTACTGATAACAAAGTCACCCTGTATAAAGGCATATATTCTTTAAAGAAAAATATAATCCAACTCACCTTCAAAGCCTGTATGACAACCGGTTCAAATAACCTTATATACCTTTCCAATTCTTTCTTATTCGTACCCCACTTTCTATCTGTTTTATTCTTCATAAAATTCTCCATACTTATCAAAAGCTGTCTTTCAGCCGTCATTCTAGGATTCTTACTATCCAGAGACAACTTCTGACTAGCATTTGAACTTATGCTACTTCTCCTAGACTCTTTATCTGGTATATTAAAGTCATTTATCAACATAACATCATGGTAGAAACTCGTTTTCGTATTTATTTCAATTTTATCAGCAATGCTTTGGAAATCTAAGTATTGATTGATCATGTTGGTTCCAAACAGACATTTTAATAACTGAGTGATGCAGTACACAGTTTTTTCTGAGCATAAAGGCATGATGACTTTGAGGTAGTATAGAATTTCTTCGGTGACGTTTCCGAATTCTTTTTCCGTGGCCAATTCTAGTTGGACAGCTAAGCAGTTCAGAACAGTGGTAAGGAACTGGTGGAACATACTGCTTTTTGGGTCTAAGTTTATCTGAAAAAAGATAAAATGTCAATTAAACTAATACATTGTTGAGACGCTTTCTAGCTTTTTAATAGGTAGTGATTAGTTTCACTAGATCAAATTCACCAATTAATACATATAATATATCAAAACGATTTAGGTGCGTTATTAATACTGGGAATCATCAAGGAAAAAAGTTCTAATCGAAAAATCCGCCAATTTCTGTAACTGGCAAGTAGTTTGTTTACTATTATATGTTCCCCCTTTGCTTTTATAAGTTCCATCTTAGAGAAAGAGTTCAATTCAAATTCCAAATTCAAAATATCATAAGATATTTTCATATCAAAAAGATATCACCCAATATCAACCGATCGAGTTGATAAGTTATTTCTCTGTAATATCGAGTTACTGTTATGCATTTTAAACCACAATTTTGCTTACTATATTTAGTTCTAATGATAACGGCAGCCATGTGGACTATCTAAGTAAGTGCTGGTTATGGTTATCTGCCAGACAATCAATACGAATGATATTCTTAATATGAATTATTCGTTGGTTAGTGCTCATTTGTGTATGTGAAACAGGCCCTAGGCAAATTAAAAAAAAAAAAATCAAAAGTCCAATTTGAGAATTAACAATCATAACACGACAAAATTTACCTTGTGGTTAGAATACGTAGCTCGCAAGTTTTCATAGAACCTCATATAAAAGGGTTCCGTATAAAAGTGCCCTGTGAAGTTGGCCTTCAAACTGTTGGCTGGAACGGGCGTTTTCTTTCTTAGGGAACCCTTTTCTTCTACGAGGCCGTCTGATGCGTTGCTGCCTTTGCGGGGAATCGAATCTGGAACATTTAAAAAAGGTTTGTCGTGGAATTTGGGCATGATATGAAATGAGAGTGTTACTACCTTGGGGTACAATAGTGCACGCGAATAATCTAGTCACCGCCTAAGGTATAGAGGGTATAGACGACCTCCGTGGTCGAGTGGCTAGCACGCTGATTTCAAGCGTCGCCATATCGTGATGTTCCGGGTTCGATTCCTGGTCGGGTCAATATAGAAAACTATATTTTCTATATTGTCTCGGGTCTGGGTGTTGAGGTATCACCGTTGTGTCTGATTTCTATAACACAAGTGCATTGGCTACTTACTTTGGGATCAGAGCAATGTAAGTGATTGGTGTCCAATATATTTATTTTAAAAAAGGTATGTAAGCATGAAAGGTGTGATACACAAATACCAGTCTATTCGCTATGTGCGAAGTAGGTGGAAGGGAACCCAAATCGATGACAGCGCTCGCAGTGTCAAAATTTGACAACGTTGTCGGACTTCTGTCACAATTTCTCTATCCATTTAAGTATAGAATTTACTTAGCCGTGCATTATATTTTATAAGGGCCCGATTTAACCAATGTCAAATAAGCCTTAGCCGACTGAATAAGTATAAAACGATTGCTATTATAATGTCATTGAAATACAATTCGCCTAGTTTGAAAACGTCACATGTTTGTCAGCAAATAATTGCTGAGAAATAGGTGACGTTTTCCATCCATACAGAAATATGTAGTTCATGTATTCTAAAAACTACACGTTTAGAACTGGCAAGGCCATTTTTGATCCTTTTTAAAACAAGTGAGTACATTAAAGATTGTAATATCCCTTTTTAATAGGATAAAAAAGTCGTTTCTTGTCGTCGTTATGATATATTATAAAGGATAAAAATTAGTGTTACACTGGTACAACAATTACAAAATCCATGTTTATTTTAATCCTTTAAAGCCCAGTGTGTAATAAAAAACCAATAAATTTAAATCAAAACATAACACTACATCGGTAGCCTATATTTCAGTGTCAAATAATTATGACGACGTGTCACTACTGACTTTTGCAACTTGAATGTTGGGTATTTATTAGGAAACGACTATAAAAGATGACAAAAAACTTACCTTGCGTTTTCCTTCTAACCGGACTACCAGGCAAGGCAATCCCGCCTTTATTCAGATGCACATTAGGATTAACTTCCTCTATCAAATGCACTAATACATTCAACATTTTCAACGTCACTTGCAGGAACTTCTCCGCTAAATTGGCAACCTTCTCACTCTCAAGGTGTTGCCATCTCTCTCTGACGTTTTGTGAGTCGCGCTCGAATATGTCACGGTTGGTTGTCTTGTGACGCATTATGTTGTGGATTTCAACTGTGACCAAAATTGGAAATTATGGTTACCGAAACCAAAAAAAGCTAACGCCAGAATTTCAACCATGCTGTTTTGTAATAAGACTCAAAACACAGGAAGTGAACACTCCAATGCTAACAATGTAGGATCTAAGATTAGTATTTGATTGAACGCGCTTACCTAGTACTAGGGATATATTTTTAAATCATTTGCGTGAATATGGCGTGCTTTTTTTTAATTAATTTTGCGAATTTCAAATGGAAATAGATTGAAATCTAATACGGTAGTGATAAAAAAGTGAACTACTTGTGTTTATATTTACCGTGATTTTCGTTGACTTTTAATTATTTTTCGAAGGAAAAACACTCATAATATTGACGAAAGTGACTAAAAATAGTGCCCCCTGGTCCTATTTAAAAAGGTATTTTTGTTTTAGATAGCTTGTTTATTGAAGAAGGCTATTACGGATGGGATGTACTAAAAAACAACAAGGGAGTTAAATAAAAAGGCGCGAACGTAGTTTACCAGTTTAAAGGCGTTCCTTTTCGTTATAGCATACGAGTAATATTCCCCTTCACATATTCTCAATTAACTTACCCGGATAAATTAAAGCACACAGATCCAACAGAACTGTTCTCGCTGCCACAGTACCATTGCAATAGTCAAGATTATCTAAACAGTAACTTAGTAGACCTTGTTCCGAATAAGCCTGTATGTGTTTCCATGGCGACCAGAGCTTGCATATCGATCTGAGGGTTTCCATAAGGCCTTGCTGAAATACGGGGAAGTTTATAGTTTCCAATTATTGTAAGTCTTAAATAAGGACTACGTCTTATAAGACGTAATAGAATATACTATGTCCGCCAGTTTTCAATTTCTGCTAAAGATAATATTTTAATAGTGTGCTATTATAACTTTTTTTTAACTTATAAAAAAAAATAACTAACGAAAACTTTTAGTCTCCTAATTAAACTGTATTAATTTAATTAAACTGTTTTAATTGTAGCTACAGTTTGCAGAAAATAGTGCTAACTAGCATAAGTTACGATCGCAGAGCCACAAACAGATTGTCGGCTCTGAAACTTTTCGATAAGGGTCGTCCATTCCATTTTGCTTATAGCACTTGAAAGCGATGTTTTCTTCCAAACACAGACTTTGATTGAGAGACATCAAACTGATAATGCATAACCTAATGGTTTGACTGGCAGATAATGCTTTAGCATTAAGTCCACCTTTGTACACCATGATTTGTGCAATATAGTTTTTAAATAAATATATAAAAAGATGATAATTATCAGAAGTTCTGAATATAAAACGAATGCGTCCTATTTCCAACTACGTTTACAGATTATTTGACGTTCTATGTAATAAACAATCAAACTTACCGAATAATATTTACAATTAGCCGTCATCAATCTCCCCACCAAATCTCCCACAACGCTCCTCAAGCCATCAGATTTCTCCATCACCTCCCCACTTCTAAACTGTTCAGGCAGATCATTGTAGAAGTACATATCTCTGACCAGGTCTAAAGATAGTTGTCTATGGTCGAATATGAACCGTTTGCTATGCTGTTTGGCTATTTCTGCAGCCATTGTTGTGGGCGTTTCGCGGGAAGGCGGGAACAGTTTTGGTATTATGCTGGAAATAGATAATTATTTAATTAGTTATGGTTTTAATGAATTTTATGGTTGGTAAGGGTAAATCATATAAACTAGACACGTATGCCTGATTTTTATAACAATATATTCAGTTTAGTGTACTTTTAACACTTACAGTGTTATATTTTATACTAGCGGTCCCCCGCGACTTCGTCCGCGCGTTTTGAGTTTGCTCCCTCCCCTCCCGTCGTAGCGTCATGTTTTATAAGTATCCTAAAGCCTTTCTCGATAAATAAGCTATCCAACACAGAAATATTTTTTCAAATCGGTCCAGCAGTTCCTGAGATAAGCGCGTTCAAACAAACAAACTCTTCAGATTTATAATATATAAGCGCAAGCGCACGTTGTACTTAAGCTGCGAACATTATTTTGGTGCGGAATTATGTTAAAACTGTGATAGCTCCTAAGATATTTATTGGAATCAAATGATATAAAGGGCAACTTTGTTCTAAATGAAATGCTCGTGATGATGAATGTATTTATTTTGATAAGAATAAATACCTGTGTGTATAATACACCTCTAAAAATAATGCATATTTTTTTACAAATTTATTAACATAAAAAAGGTTGTAGTAAGTCAACCATAAAAGATAGACATATGCTGTTGAGGACTTTATTATAGAACTTTTAATGCTGAACAATCCTGTCATACATGATTTTTGTGTAACTTAAGCGGTTTCCGCAGCGTATGCAGCGGAAGCTCTCAAAAGGAATATCTTTCTCCCGTTTTCGCAACATTTTTCATTTCTGCTGTGGTCTTATGAGTCGTATCTTTATGTTCTATAGCCTAAAGCCTTCCTCGATAAATGGACTATCCAACGCAAAAAAATAAATTCAAATCAGGCCAGTAGTTTTTGAGATTAGCGCGTTCAAACAAACAAACAAACAAACAAACAAACAAACAAACTCTTCAGCTTTATAATATTAGTATTTTATATTCATAAAGATGAAATAAGAAACCAAAAATATGCACACTGGCGGGACTCGAACCAGCAACTTTCTGGTTAACCGGGCCAAACGCTCTACGAATTGAGCTACCGTGTTGTCAGTCTGACCTTACGAAAATTGTGGTCTCTTAGGGATACGTCATTATGCGTGACGTTTAGCGCCATCTACCCGTCTGTCATCTACATTGCGTTCCGTTTTACACTAAATTTTACAGGTTCATTTAAAATACTCACTTTGTGATAGTTTGCGAGGCAGCATCCCTTACTTTTTGGTCTTGATCTGCGAGCAAACGAATCAACGTGTCCATTATCAGTTTGCTCTTTGTACGGTAGTTTGGATACAGCATGAATAGTCTGTAACAAATAATAGTGTTAACAATTTTTACTTAACTTTAGCCTTCCACAATAAGGGTATGTTCCTGCCATAAAGATAATCTGTACTCGATTAATCCTACTAATATTATTAATGCGAAAGTTTGTGGGTTGGATGTATGTTTATTACTTTTTTACGCAACAACTACTTGGTGGATTTTGATGAAACTTTGGCGCAACTGTGTTAGGAAGGCAAAGGGAAGCGCTTCCTACCGACCGGGTGTTATGGCCGGGGACCAAGGTCCGATATTCACCGTCTAGGTTTATTCATATGTAGTTAGTCCGCTCTAAATCTCTAATATCGCGGTTCAGTTTCCATACTTCGACTATAGCGCCATCTAGACGCGTCGAGCCGAGTCAGCGTGTTGCGTTGTAATGTAGTGACAGTGGTTGAGCATAGATGTCGCTACAAAACTTAACGTTTCGAATCCCGCAAGGGGCAAATGTTTGTGTGGTGAGCACGAACATTTGTACCTTAGTCATGGATTCTATATGTATTTAAGTATTTATGGGAGACGCCCCCGTTTTAATCATTGTCTGGCACTTCGTAACACAAGGAAGAAAATTCCTTACCAAGAAACCGGACAATTGGTGTGTTGTCTGGCGTATATTTATATTTTTTACTATAAAAACTATTATATCATCAGAATAACACACAGCCAATAAACCATAGTGATATTTTTTGAGATCCGACACTTATGCGGGTGAAGCTGCGAGGAACCGATAATAATTTAAATAAAACCAAATTTGGTGTGAAGTAAATTGACAGTTAAAAGGAACGAGACTTAAGGCCTGTTTCACAATTCAAAAGTCAGCAGTGTTCTTTTTGTTTTCCGGAAATTCAAACCAAGGGTTCTTCAAACTCTAGGTAGTATTTTCCCGAAAGATTTCATCCTAACAGAATACTTCTGCTATGATAAATGAATATACGAATATAAATCAGATCGTCATTATTGGCTCGCAGTGTTTTTGATGCGAATGAGCGCGCGCATGACATACCGAGTCCAAGTTACTTTGTATGAAACTAGAAAAAATGCTAAAATGCATTTTTTTTTTAAATCTTTGAACACGACCTTTATTTATGTATTCTGATTTATGTCCTTAATTATCCGGTAAACAAAAAGGACACGTTGTATAGAACGTCATTTCTTTTAAAGTAAATGACAGGTAACAATAACTGTAGACGGCGCGTCAACAACCGAGCCGTGAGGCTATAATGTCAATAGAGATTAGAATATGCAGCACGCTACTTTAAGGTGAACTCACACTTATCCGAGCCGAACGCGAACCAAAGGCCTCGCACACATATCCGCACTAGACGAATCGACCGGGTCGAAAAAATCATGAAATAGCTCTATGAGTGACAGCTAAATGTGTGAGTCAGTATGAAGATTTTATATTGAACACCCGGCGAGTAGTCCGAGTCTACCGCATCAGCCGCACTGAATCTGATGACGTCATCCGAAATTATCTGGGATACTTCCAGATTCCGACGATCCGGGGAGTGTGCAAGGTTCCATAAGATTTCATATACAGAACTCTAAAATTAGTTTCGTTTGACTCGTTCGACGCGTTCGACTCGGATAAGTGTGCGTTCACATTTAACGGTAAGTGCAAGCGTGCAAACATGACACTGACAGCACTCAGTTGAAAACACGCCATCTATAGAAATCACATGATACGTTGTGGAACAGACCTTACTTAGCGATTGTGAAGTTTAGCCCTACACTATTATTTTTCAACGCTATCGCTTATTTATAGTGATCGGATAATAGATTCATATTTAACTAAAGTAAGGTGTTGGCTTATATCGAATGCACTTTTATATCGCAAACTCCCTGTATTTCTGATTCGACAAATCTAGTGTTTTTATTAAAGAACCAAATGGGGTGTACTACTGTGTATGTATGTACTGTCTGCTACTCTTCTTACACACACCATACTCATAAATTAATGGGGAGCTTAGAATAAACTGCCCATTAATTTCCCTCAGATTAATAAAGTAAGTGCTTTTTTTTTTAATAAATACCACATGCTACTCGTAAAGATGTCGTTTCCTCACTATGTTTCAGACTAATTTCGCAGTCCCGATTTTTATGGAATCCCGGATTTATATTGAAAGTTTATATTCTAAAAGCCGCCTTCATAATATCTTAGCGAAAAACGAACTTTAGTTCAATATTTATCTGATTATCTGATGAGTGCTTATGTATCACGTGTTTCCTTTTTCAAATTAAACTACTCCACTTACTTCTGATAAGGGATCTTCTCGTACAGCCGACACAGATTGACTCTACACAGCCAATATCCATTATTCTCGACACTGACCAGCGCGTTCAAGGCCTCAACGACTAAGGGCCAGTGCACACTACTGCATAACGCTGTGCACATACCAGATAGGCTCGATAAGGTGTGGTTCACAGTGGAGTGGATGTCGTCGGAGAGACCCTGGATCATATTAAAAAAAGTAAGATAAGTGTCGATTCAAAGGTTATTATTTCAATCGTTTTTCGGTATAAATGTATAAAAAGGGCTAAAAAAGTTGAAAAAATAATATTTTTCCCGTCTTTTTATGTGTTTATGGTATCAAAAAGATATTTGAAAGAAAGAAAAAACGTTTATTGGTTTACATCACAAACACACACATTCACAAAATTACACATACCTAATTAAAAAAAAAACCAAACATCGAAAGAGAAGAGAAGAGAAGATATTTTATAGGTAAGGTCGCGGTCTCTCTTTTTTTTACCAAGTTTCCAATGTCAAAAGTTTAATAGCGGTACTTCAAAACTAAGCAGCGGCTTATAATGCGATTTAATAAATAATATTATAAATTTAGAAGAAGGTAAGTTTTTGAGATATGGGTAAAAAACTTTATATCACGAATAATCAAAAAATATATATTAAAAACAAAATTACCGACTTTAAATTGAATAAAAAGCTTTAAATCATGCACTCGTTTTCTATTTAGAACAAACGGTTTCATTTGGAGTGCACGGTGCACGATGTAAAACATACCTATGCGAACAGTCTACACACCTAACTTAAACTTCCCGAAAATTTACCGTGAATTAACGGGTAATGTACTCAAAGTTCCCGAAATTCCCAGGAACGCCATATCAATGGGCGCGATAGACCAGGACCGTACATCTTAGGAAATCTTACCTTCAAAACAATCGTAACCAACTTCTCCGTACAAATATTATCGCTCACATCTTTAGGCAGCATACTAAAGTTCCTCCACCTGTGATAATCTCCGTGTGACAACTCCAAAGCCGATGTCAAATAACTCCCTATACATACTCTCACCAACCCTCTGATTTGCGGATCATTATGCCCTTCGAGAAGCACAAAAACATCACTCATATGCTGAAACTCAAACACTTTATTATCATCGCTTTTCGCGTCCACCCCTTTATCAACCATTTCTGGGCAATCTTTACTTGTGACTTCATCTGTCCTTATTAGAGGCCTTTTCGCTTTTTCTTCTCTCTTTTCCAAATCCCTCAACGCATCTAGATTGTCCAAATTTGTTGTGGATTCACCGAAATGGTCAAACTTCATGTCAAGATCAATGCTAGATGACAATATATCTCCACTACTCGACATAGGGTAACCAGTTGTGGCATTACTACCGGTCATATTCGAATTAGTAGTAAGAATACTTGTTGTCATATTCGGGTTTGTACTATCAGCGCTAATTTCGCTAGCAATAAGATCTTTGGTATAAACTTTGCTGTCTAAAATTGCGCTTTGTACATCTTTAGACGAGCTTTTCTGTTCTAACGATTCTTGTGATTTGTCCAATGATTTTGAGTCTTTTTTCGATATTTGGTGAGAGGAATCGCAGCTTTTCAGTAAGTCTTGGCTAAGAGAGTCTGTTAAGGAGTCCTGGTAGCACACGTTTCGTTCTAGTATGAAGTCGTTTATGTGATCTTGGTTCGAATCTGTGCCTTCTGAAGACCCTAAGCAGAAATGGGACGGAGTTAGACCAGAATTAAATAGATGCCTCGGTATATAAATAATAAATAAATAAATATTGGACACCAATCACATGTATTTCTCTGATTCCAAAGTTGTAAGCTAATGCACTTGTGTTATGGAAATCAGACACACCGGTGGTACCACAACACCCAGACCCTTTTGAAGAAATTGTTTACCTCTATATTGGTCCGACCGGTAATCAAACCCAGGAAACCCGGGTCTTAACACGAAATACAAACAAATAAAATAAGTACATACTACTTACTGCTCGACTAAACTGTAATTCAACTGTATTGTGGCTCATAAACTATTAAAGATTTAAAACGGCATTATAACATGTTTTGCCTACAGCTCATAACAACTTAACACACAGAGAAAAGTTTATTTAAATCAGAAACGGACTCACCAGAAATGTTATGAGATTTAATATCAGCATCTTTATCCAGATATAAGGTCATGGCTTGTGGAAATACTCTCAGTATTTCAGACAGACAATTCAATGCCGATGACTTCACTGATACTTTTACAGTCCTGAAAAATAAAAAATGAAATGTAAAAACATACAAATTACAAACGAAAGTTATTATTATATCTTAACATTTTTGATTCATCACATTACATTTGATATTTGACAAGTCGTGCACTGATTATAACAAAATAATGTTGTCTTTAATTAAATGTAATATTAAATGATTGTATTTCGTACCTGAAAAACTATCTGTATTCATCTAGTAAGTCAAAAGGTCATAATAATCTTAGTAAAATTTTAGTTATAAGCCATTTAAGACTAATGTGTCTGTGTAAACCATAAAATTAATATTCCTATCGGAATAGAAGGACAAGTAACAGCTGTCAAACGAAACCGATTTAAGATGTCAGTATCTAACATAAGTAAGTAACATTTGTAGCTTTAAATGAGATAACCTTTCGATCAGGTGATTTATAACTATGTTCCTAAGCTAAATATAGTAGTTTACTGCATGATAAACAGTTGACACAAAATATTGAACATGCAGCTCTAGTGTAAAACTAAATGTTATTTAATGATACAAAATATTGTTTGATATACAATCCCTGTGTTATTCTGTCTTTATTTTTTACGTAAATTAACGTTTGTAGAATAGAATAATCAAACTGCGTACTTTAAATTTAAAGCGCATTGGTAAATATAAGTCGTATATTAAGAGGCTTCGATTTGGACTAATCTACCTGTTAAATGATTATTTGTTGGGGTTATGCCGCTATAATGCATAACAATCAATCACCGATCAAGTCACCATGTTTCAGACGCATTATTTCTCCAAAATATACACAATTTCACTTTTAAATATAAAGAATCAAATGCACGTAATTTTCAGCAAGCTTCTGCAGGACGGTAAACTGTTTGACATCTGACAAAAATGGTTCTGCTACCCATCTCTTTTTATCTCACAGTTTGCTGCTAGTGACATCTCGCTTTTGTCGTTCTATTCCAAAGGGATAATAATTTTATGGTGTAAACATTGTTTTGACGTTACCTGTCATGAATAAGATCGCCTTTATTCCCAGTCAACAAATATTTTGAAGCTAGCAGTCTGCAACAGTATTTCAGTGGAATATCGTCGTCGGTAGAAGCACCAATGTTTATCTGCAAATGAATGTAGGTTGAAATAACATTACCATAAATTTGAAATACATATTTTCATAGATGAAGATAGCAAAGAATTTATTCTGTAATAAATAACTGCTTGGCCCACTGCTGTTATAAAAAACATTTGGAGTAGATAGCGTAGACGTCACGCGTAATGACGTATCCATAAGAGAACAGAAATTTCGCGTGGTTGGACCGACGGTAGCTCAATTGGAAGAGCATTTGGCCCGGCTAGCCAGAAAGTTGCTGGTTCGAGTCTAGCCCGTGAGTTACTTTCGGTTTCTTATTTGATCTTTATGAATATAAAATATAACACTGTGAGTGTTAAAAACATTCTAAACCATTGAATAGCGAAGCGTTATCACTTTTCCAGTTGGCGCTACTACTAGGCGCATTGCTGTTGGAAAAAACAGTAGGAGTACATAGCACATACGTCACGCGTAATGACGTAGGTATCCATAAGAGACCAGAAATTTCGCCCGTTCAGACCGACGGCACGCTAGCTCAATAGCGTTTGACCCGGTTAGCCAGAAAGTTGCTGGTTCGAGGCTTGGCCGTGCGCAATTTTTGAATTCTTATTTTTATCTTTATGAATATAAAATATGAGACTATTAAAAACATTCTAAACCAACATTACCATAAATTTGAAATACAAATTTTCCAGTGAAAAAAATGCCAGGTTCTTTTTTTTATTGTGATGTTGATACTCTAGCGACATCTATGATCAACCGCTGTAACTACATATCATCATGACACGCTAACTCGGCTCGGAACGACTAGATGGCGCTGTAGTCGAAGTATGGAGATTGAACCGCGATATGTAAGATTTAAATCGAAATTTACTACATATGAACATTGTACCTTGGTCCTCGGCCATAGCTCCCGGTCGGTAGGAACCGCTTCCTTTTGCCTTTGACACAGTTGCGTAATATTTTCCCGTTACGTCACAGAATCATTTTTTTAGATGAGGTGACAAACCGATTCGTTAACTGCTTTACTTTTTGAGATTTTAATTATGATTTAAGTTTTCATTTTATATGTGAACTACATTATATGTATATATTTTTTGACAGTTCCTTAACACATTTGGCATAAATTGTCATTAAAGTTAGTAAATATAGTTTTGAGACCAACCTTAAAACCACTCTCGCCCACTCCCATTGGATGATCCCCATCACACTGTTCGCTCTCTTTCTCACTCTCCTCATACTCTTGAAGCTTCTCGCTGAGATCCTTTGACAACTGTTCAGCAGTCGGTATAGGTATGTCTGCTTCGCTTGCTGGTGAATCCGGCGTCTGTAAGAGAATCGTCAATGGTTAATATCTATTGTCGACCCGTCTGGTGTAGTGGTCGAAAAATCGCCTACTACGCAGCGGGTTGCGGGTTCGATCCCCGCACAATACAAACATTTGTGTGCATGAACATGTCTGTTTGTATTGGTCTGGGTGTTTTCTATGTATATCATGTATGTATTTACAAACAAAAAGTATTTAAGTATTATATCCGTTGTCTGGCACCCATAACACAAGCTTTGAGTAGCTTACTTTGGGACTAGATGGCGATGTGTGGGAATGTCCAAAGGATATTTATCTATTAATTATTTTTGTTGTGATAGTGTTTTGACACTATACAAATTTAATAATTTCAATTGCTCTTGTAAAAATCAACTGTGTCAGACAAAGAATCGAACCCCGTGTCTTACGCTATCCACGCGTATGCCTATACCACTCGGACACCGACATATTGGCAAGTCTGTTGAATTTTGCAAGTTCTTTTTTTAGCACTTGCAATTTATATGGTTTATATCTGTTTTGAAGTTTAAATGTAAATTTTTGCATGATGTCAACTGTGAATCATGATACTAAGAATAAAGAAGATAACTTATTTCCTTATTCAGGTCTTCAGAAACTTAATAAAGTTAGGCCAACCCTTTATAACTTACTTGAAAGATTAATAAAATAATTGGATGCACAAATATTTACATGGTGATATATTTGCTTAGATGGCTTGTCATGAGATTACATATTTTCAGATTTTTACACACATATTCTACATTATATCTCATAAGTATCAACAGATGGTAAGATAAGTTTTTATAACAAATAAACAAGCTGATGTTTTTTCGTAACTCCTAACCAAGGACTAGTGCCACCGATAACGCCCGAAGAAGTCTTTAATAGTCTTCGTCGCATGAAGAATCGGAAAGCTGTCGGCGCCGATGGAGTCCCCATCGAGGCCTGGAAGGCGATGGGTTCTCGTGGTGTGGACATCTTAATCTACCTTTTCAACCGCATACTCCTCACCGGTAAAATTCCAAACCAATGGAGGCTGAGTATTATTACTCCAGTTTACAAGGGCAAGGGGTCGGTACAGGAGTGCGGCAACTACCGCGGTATAAAGGTCATGTCCCACACCATGAAGCTCTTCGAGCGGATTGTAGACTCTCGGATCCGGCAGGAGTGCACTGTCTCGGAGTGTCAATATGGGTTTCGCCCTGGGAACGGTACCATGGACCCTATTTTTGCCTTAAGAACCGTCATGGAGAAATACAGATCGAAGAACACGCCTCTGCATCTATTATTTCTTGACATGCAGAAGGCCTTTGACTGTGTTCCTCGTGTGGTGATCTGGTGGGCACTGAGGTCTAGAGGGGTTCCAGAGGCCTATGTTGACATCATTCGGGACATGTACTGCAATTCCGATTCTGTGGTTCGGACTGCAGTTGGTGACTCCAGACCCTTCCCCATCACCGTTGGTGTACACCAGGGTTCCGTCCTTAGTCCGTTTCTGTTTAGTGTGATATTGGACGTATTGTCAGACAGCATCAGAGACTCGCATGAGCAGCCTCCATGGTTGTTGATGTATGCTGATGATATCGCACTGGCGGACGCGGACAGGGGACGATTGGTTAAACGTGTAAATGCGTGGAAAGAGTCGCTAGAAAACGGCGGCCTGAGACTAAACGTGGCGAAGACTGAGTACTTGGCATGCAACTCCACAGACCCCATGTCCGTTCGCATAGGCGAAGACATGGTCGAGCGCACGGACCAGTTTAAATACTTGGGATCTGTACTTCACGCGTCTGGTGACATCGATTACGACGTCAAGGCACGCATTGCTGCTGCGTGGGCAAAGTGGCGTGAGGTGACTGGTGTTATTTGTGACCCCAAAATGCCGGTTAAGTTGAAGGGACTGGTCTATAAGACCATCATTAGACCCGTCCTTTTGTACGGTAGTGAAGCGTGGCCGGTGCTTGAGCGACACAAGCAGGAACTGCGTGTCACGGAGATGAACATGCTGCGATGGATGTGCGGAGTCACGCGAAAAGATCGCATTAGAAACTCCCGCATCCACGGCAGCCTGCATGTTCGTGACATAGCGGACAAGTTGCAGGAAAGTCGCCTTCGCTGGTACGGTCACGTTTTGCGGAAACCGGCGAACTACGTGGGTAACAAATGTCTAGCCATGCCGCCTCCGCCAGGCCCCGGCAGAAGGGGCAGACCCAAAAAGTGCTGGCTTGATGTCGTGAAAGACGATATGCGTGCCAATCAACTGTCCACAGAGGATGCCCAAGACCGTGCAAAGTGGAGACGGAAAAGTAGGAAGGCGGACCCCGGGCGTCACCGCACGCAACTGGGATTAACGCCGGGATGATGATGATGTTTTTTCGTAACTACAGCATTCATACATTTAATTAAAAAAAACAACTCTAACAAAAAAAACAGCTCTATACCTGTATACTCAAGTCTTCAACGCTAAAACTCGGCGTATTAAGCTGCAGAAGGCTGCCCAACTGCAATTCTCCTCTAAAGGACAGCTCCATTTGATCTCTTTGCTCTAATAACGGACTGGGCACATATCTTGCTGATATAACGCTTGTCGAACCTGAAAAAATATGTTTTTGTGATATATTAATAAGCAAGAGAAGCGGACTTAGGAGTGAGCCTTGAGGTACTCCTTGACTAAACGGCTTAAGGCAAAACTGAAGTATCCCACCTCTTAAATATTGTAAGAGATTAAACTGGCACAGAATTTCAGATCTAAATAGAAAAAAATTCAAATAAAAAGCTATCTAAATCTGAGCATTTCTTTATCTGAGGTCCACGCTGCATCAATTCGAAGTGTCCTTTATACATATAGATGAAGTAAATCTGCTCTATGAAGTCACGGGTACTGACAAACACACTTTTTTCAATAATAACAAAACATTATTTACAAGAAACTCATACAACTAATTTTATTCTCAAAACCACTTTTAATACTTACTAATATTCCTCCTATGCCCTTTGTCCGTCTGTCTATTGTCCAGACTGATGTTAACCGGGTGTTTCTCTAATAATGCTTTTCTATACTCCCCGGTGGCTTGAGATAGTATCACTGTAAGACATTCTAATACAGCATTCTGTATGTTGTGGTCATTTGGAGTCTGTTCTATGTAGTTAAGGCAGAGATGGTAAAGCTGGAAATAGAAAGTGTTATATAATATGACGAATAGGATTCAGACTGGTTAAGAAAGCAATTTTTAAGACCTTGAATACAAATTAATTTGAAGCTATAATTCACTCTCCAAATTACACATTCCTAGTAATATGGTAATAACGGAATTAATTCATTTCTCAAAATTAAGGCTACATTTTTGTTATATACCATAAATTAAATAGAGTAATAAATTGGCAACACTTTCAAGTATCTGAAATTCAGTTTTGCTAGTTTCAAGATTGTGACAGGCCACTTATATTTATTTATTTATTATTGAATTCAAAGAATACCCATGTTCCGTAATTGAAGCAAAGGTTAACCAAATACCTCCAAATAATCATGTACAGAGAATAGTTCGTTTTCATTAAACTTCGTTATGTCGTTCAGTTGGAATATGGCTTTGACGACGCAAAACCAGCCCATAACAGATGAGTGGTCCTCTGCTGTTGGCCAGAGTTTTTCTGAAAAAGAAAATATTTTTAAATTAGCAATGTAACAGACATGGCTCTGTGACTTTAAATAACGACAATTAACTTAAAAGATCACACTGGACGCAAAGCGTTCGTAACTAAATGTCACTACAAACTAATTGACACCATGTGGCATTTTTATATTATTTTATAAATTTGCTGATCCATCAATAGATTACTTAAATCCACAATACAATCCATAGTTGTAGACCGGCAACACTCATGGTATACGTGGATGTAATTAACTAGACTGAAACGGATGGTAGCAAACGCTACGGTGACACATACTCGTACGTCTATCGATACTAGAAATATTAGGTCCCGGACCAAATCTCGTAGCTTAAACAGGTGTAGACGGATGGAAACTAAACGCGCTAGCGACTGAGATTCGTAAGGATCCGCATAACGCCAGTATATGTGTATTCCCTTCCCTTGGGAACTAAACTGTCAACCTCTACCTTTATAGCTACGCGGATCGAATCACTTCGCTCGAAAGTAATCTCCCATTTCGGATCGCCGTTACCCGCTTAACTTGGCACCTCTCTCGCTACGTATCTTAAAGTAATCCGCATGCATCACAGTCATCTTGATTATTTTGTGACTTTTTTTAACCTGATGTCACCGATAAACAGTCAAGGTACACGGCAGAGGTTTTATTTCGTGATTTTTAAACAGGTTTTCCTATCGAATACTCACCAAACACCCTAGCCAGCACGTTTGTAACGAGCGGCTCTCGGCGCGCGCATAGTTGCGGAGATGAGCGCTTTGTAACGATGTCAAGCATCGAGTTCGCAAGGACACTAATAGATGGCGCTGTTCTTAATTGACTCGCGCTAGCGACTGTGATTTCTAAGAATCCGCAAAACGCCAGTATATGTGTATTCCCTGCCTTTGGGAACTAAACTGTCAACCTCTACCTTTATAGCTACGTGGATCGATTCACCTCGCTCGAGAGTAATGTCCCACTTCGGATCGCCGCAACCCGCTTTACTTGGCACCTCTCTCGCTACGTATCCAAAAATAATCCGCGTGCATCACAGTCATCTCTGATTATTTTGTGACTTTTTTAACCTGACGTCACCGATTAACAGTCAAGGAACACGGCAGAGGTTTTATTTCGTGATTTTTAAACAGGTTTTTCTATCGAATACTCACCAAACACCTTAGCCAGCACGTTTGTAACGAGCGGCTCTCGGCTAGTTGCGCTACGCAGGCGGACACGCCGCGCCGCACGGCTGGTCCCGACGACTCCACGTGGGAGAGGAGCGCTTTGTAACGATGTCGAGCATCGAGTTCGCAAGGACACTAATAGATGGCGCTGTGCTTGTTTGACTCGCGCTAACGACTGAAATTTCTAAGAATCCGCAAAACGCGAGTATATGTATATTCCCTGCCCTAGTGAACTAAACTGTTAAACTATACCTTTATAAAGATGCTGATCGAACCGCCTCGCTCAAAAGTAATGTCCAATTCCGGATCGCCGCAACGGTTATCTCTAATTATATTGTGATTTTTAACCTGACGTCACCGAAATACTGTCCCGGAATACAGCAGAGTTTTTATTACGTAATTTTTAAACAGGTTTTCTTCCGAATATCAACCAAACACCCTAGTCAGCACGTTTGTACGACTACTCCACGTGGGAGGTGAGCGCTTTGTAACGATGCCGAGCATCGAGATCGCAAGGACACTAATAGATGGCGCTGTTCTTAATTGACTCGCGCTAGCGACTGTGATTTCTAAGAATCCGCAAAACGCCAGTATATGTGTATTCCCTGCCTTTGGGAACTAAACTGTCAACCTCTACCTTTATAGCTACGTGGATCGATTCACCTCGCTCGAGAGTAATGTCCCACTTCGGATCGCCGCAACCCGCTTTACTTGGCACCTCTCTCGCTACGTATCCAAAAATAATCCGCGTGCATCACAGTCATCTCTGATTATTTTGTGACTTTTTTAACCTGACGTCACCGATTAACAGTCAAGGAACACGGCAGAGGTTTTATTTCGTGATTTTTAAACAGGTTTTTCTATCGAATACTCACCAAACACCTTAGCCAGCACGTTTGTAACGAGCGGCTCTCGGCTAGTTGCGCTACGCAGGCGGACACGCCGCGCCGCACGGCTGGTCCCGACGACTCCAAGTGGGAGAGGAGCGCTTTGTCACGATGTCGAGTATCGAGTTCGCAAGGACACTAATAGATGGCGATGTGCTTAGTTAACTCGCGCTAGCGTCTGAGATTTCTAAGAATCCGCAAAACGCCAGTATATGAGTATTTCCTGCATTTGGGAACTAAACTGTCAACCTCTACCTTTATTGAAACGCGGATCGAATCATCTCGCTCGAAAGTAATGTCCCACTTCGGATCGCCGCAAACCGCTTCACCTCTTTTGCTACGTATCCGAAAGTAATCCGCGTGCATCACAGTCATCTCTGATTATTTTGTAACTTTTTTAACCTAACATCACCGATAAACAGTCAAGGAACACGGCAGAGGTTTTATTTCGTGATTTTTAAACAGGTTTTTCTATCGAATACTCACCAAACACCCTAGCCAGCACGTTTGTAACGAGCGGCTCTCGGCGCGCGCATAGTTGCGCTACGCAGGCGGACACGCCGCGCCGCACGGCTGGCTCCGACGACTCCACGTGGGAGAGGAGTGCTTTTGACAGCTCTGGAAGAAAGAATATATGGCAGTTTAGTATGGGAATAAAGAGCTGGGTATTTAAAGTACTTTGGATATGGGCATCATCAAAGATACTTTAGTAGGTAGATACACAGATAGATACTTTTTAATCAAACCAGATACTGAATGTTATCTCATAAAAACCGACTTGTTCAGATGAACATTGAACTCTTCGTCAGCGACCTACATGAAGCAACTGCAAGAAAGTGCAATGTTATGCATCTCGCGACGAAACACTAGTTAGGTATTATGAATGTGTGTGTAAACAAAAACAGTATAAATAGATTGTAAATTTGTTAATAAAGGGCTTTTTGACTCTGACAGCATTGATTTATCATTGCTCCCTGGTAACGTATTTCCCCTCACTGTGGCCAAGACACCTTTAGCCATCAACCTTGATCAGTCTGGTGAGTCTGCTGGACTGGCAGTGAGAAATCCAACCCTTCACCTTGTTCCTCACCACCTTCCGTCTGCCACCTTAGGTCTCATGGTGCAGACTTCCTGTACTTATCTATATATTTATTTATTACACATTTTTACTGTAGGTTAGGGCTTTAGGGACTCAGGGACGTAGGGACTCTTAGGCTTATAGGGTTTGAATAGGAAACTCCAACTCTATCTCTTACAGTATAATTTTCATGTGTAGTCAGCCGGTGCCTTACAAGAGACCACACTTACATTCACTTACATAAATACACTTTACAACAACACTAGTCGGCGGCTGCACACGACTTCAAAACCAAAATGCACTAAAAAGTCTTTTAAAACTCTTGACTATTGAAAGGAAAGGTGGGTTCTAGGCAAACAATTTCTTTTTGGAGTCGGTGCTGTGATAGTTGATGCTTGATGGTCAAAGTGATGGCACCGACTCCAAAAAGAAATTGTTTGCCTAGTACCCACCTTTCCTTTCAATGGTCAAGAGTTTATTTAAACTTTTTAGTGCATTTTGGTTTTCTTTTTACTTTTTTTAAAGTTAATTTTATTTCTTCGTTTTTAAAGATTATAGGAGAAGGGGGGGGGGGGGGAGTTACACCTTATGGCTTTGTTCTTTAAGAAGCTACAAACGACCTATTATAAGTATAAGTCATTTCATTATAATTACCGAACTCCTAAGCGTTAAGGAGTACCACCATCAGCTCAGCCACACAAGATGTTGACTATCAAACGTAACAACACGTCAACATTAAGATTCTAGTAAAGAAACACTATACGTGCCCTTGAAATTTGAGGTTTTCCCTCGATTACACCAAGATCCCATCATCAGATCCCAAAATGGAAAAAATGGGACCAACTAGAAGGTACACCCTCTCAGTAGGCGAAATTTTTTTTACATATTTTTTTTAAAAAATAATAGATACAAAAAAAACATACAGTCGAATTGATAACCTCCTCCTTTTTTGAAGTCGGTTAAAAATACTTTAAGTACTTTATATAATTAAAGTTGTACCAACATTATAAGGCTGTAGAGTTCGTTAACACTGAAATAGGCCGGCAGTTAAGTTGCACCACAAAACTGCTTAGCAACTTCAAAATTTAAAATAGCCCTAAAATACTTAAAGACAGAATTTTCAACAATAATGTTTTCAACATACTTGCTCAAAATGTCGTTTTTATTCCACCGATTTTTGGCTCATAATCATAGCTATTAAACACGCGTGCTTTTTCAGTATATTATTGCACTAGTGCCTTTAGTTTATTAACCCGACCAATTTACATTTGTACCCTAGTACCAAGTCGTAAGTAAGATGAAGAAGCGATATAATTTAGTCGGGTTATACAATACTTTTATTTTAGCAACAAACAGTATTTATGCGAAAAATAACAGTATATACATATTTATTTCAATAAATGGTAGATCCAGATTTATTACTTAAAAATAACTCAAATTCATTTAACATTTTCTGTGATTTGTGTTTTAAACACGAATTATTACATTTTTAATCTTGGCTTTTGGCCGATCTAGTTCGCGCCTAAGCCTTGCGCGCGCATCTGTATCGCGGCAAGAAAAAAAAACAATGCGCCGTTTTTCGTAAATAATAACTGTCGGCTGTGACGAAGTTTGGATTGAGAGGTTTAATATTAATGAAAATGTCTACTTCAAGTGAAGAAAATGAAGAAAACCTAATATTAACTCCGCCAGACACAGTAACGAGGTGAAAAACGCGTGCGAAACTCTTAGCCATCAAAATCGAGTGAAATGTATTTTTACTAACTGTTTTAAAAATTAAATACCTACTTAGTAAATGAAGAGTTTTGTTTTTTCTCGCCAGTGTGTTGTTGACGTCGTATGAAACACGTGTGCCTGTGACCATAATATACGCGGCTTTCTTATGGCGCACTCGCTTTCGCTCGTGCGCACACAATATCGCCTTGTATATAATGGCCAACTTAGCACACTTGTATCATAATGTACTATTGTTAAACACTGAGCTTCTTGGCGATATTTAATTTCATGCACTTTTTTAGTTTAAGAAGAATTCACATATACCAAAACATAGACAATTTTCAGAACATAAGCTATCTCAACAGATTTTTTTTACCTGAAATCTCCTCATCCGTAGTATACTCAGCCAACGCAGTCAGTATGCGAGGCAAACTGCTCTCTAACGCTTCCACGATCAGTTGAATTTCGTTTGTCTGCCGTACTATTTGACTGAGCTTCGGGAATAGAGTCTGCGCTTGCGAACGAATCTTCCCCGGACCGGGGCGGAGCCAGCAATCGCCGAGGCAGACACGGGAAAGTGCGGCACGGATCCATCTAGATTTTTTAAATAATTTATTATGTGTAATGTAAAGGCTTTTGTGTTGATCTTAGATAATCTAAAATTTGATATCTAAAATATGATACTAGACTACATAATATATTAACTGAGCATAGCTAAAAAATCTGTTTTGGACCAGCTGCTCGAAATATACAATTAGCACACATATAATCCTTCTCTTTAATATATATACAGTGTGTTGATTTCAATCCGAGCGATATTTATAAAAACAATTCATGATCACATTTTAGACAGGTCAAGGCCTGATCAGGTCAAATCATACATAAATATGATACTGAATTTTTAAGAGAACATTTTTTGTAAGACCCTTATTGTTCTGTGGCGTCAGACACTGCATTATGTTTACACTGTAATCATAGCCCGCGCGGCTCGCGTAGACACGCGAAACCAACCAACCACACCAACTACACAGCTCACATTGCTGATTTCTCTTTATCTTCCGTCATATGAAGAATTCTAAAATTCGTTTTGTTCGACTCGTTCAATGTGTTTGGCTCGGATACGTGTGCGTTCACCTATATTCATATTAACGCAAACAGACTAATGAACCTGTTTTGCTTATTACACTGTTTTGTCTCGTTCTTTCTAGGCGCTGTCATCATTTGACAGAAAGTGGTAAAACAGTGTAATAGCTAAAAAAAAAGGTTTATTAGACTGTTTGAGTTATTATGAATAAGGGGCTTAGGATGTTTGCACTCAAACTATTGTCACTTATTGCATATACGAGGGTCAAACTGAAAGTTCTTAGAACTGGCCACTTATAAACAATATAATAAAAAATATATTCTAAAATTTGAAAATAGAACTCTTTGCCAATATTACTGAGTATATATTTCATTCATTTGTCATTTGTTTTACGATTTGGCGGCAAATTGAAAATTGTCTGTGTCATGTCAACATGAATTTAACACGAGAAAATTTTCGTGCAATGATTTTTTATGACTTTCGATGTCATTTAAGTCAACAAGAAAGTTATGATAGACTACGATTGGCCTTTCACGATGAAGCCCCATCTCGTGCGACTGTTTACAACTGGTTTAATGAGTTTAAACGTGGTCGCACTAATCTCACTGATGATGTACGTGAGGGACGGCCTTCTACGGCGACGACTGAAAATAACATCTGTGTTGTGCGGCGTATGATAGAGACTGACAAAAGAGTGACCTATCAGCAGATTCGGACAAGCTTAGGCATCGGTATGAGTCAAGTGCACAAAATCCTCCACGAACATTTAGCGGTCAGGAAGCTTTGCGCCCGGTGGATACCTCATAATTTGACTAAGGCTCAAAAACTCCATCGTGTGGATTGGTGCCGTAAAATGATTGAAAGATTTAACGGAGGTGACTCAAATGCTGTGTTCGACATACTAACAGGTGACGAAAGCTGGATTTACTGTTATGATCCTGAAACCAAAAGACAATCTGCTCAGTGGGTGTTTCCTTTCGAGGAGTTGCCAACTAAAGTGAAGAGAGATCGAATGATCGAAAGATCGATGCGGGAAAAAAAATGGTGGCCTCGTTCTTTGGAAGGATAGGTCATTTCGCAACAATTGTGTTAGAGGATC
This sequence comes from Pyrausta purpuralis, assembly GCA_963924145.1. Classification (NCBI taxonomy): domain Eukaryota; kingdom Metazoa; phylum Arthropoda; class Insecta; order Lepidoptera; family Crambidae; genus Pyrausta; species Pyrausta purpuralis. The sequence goes on along the minus strand of OZ001660.1, from coordinate 22,147,130 downwards.
AAAAAACAGTTTCTGCAGAATGGTACACTACCAATTGTTTGCCACTTGTCTTGGAAAAAGTTCGAGACAAACGACCTCGCAGTAAGATCCTCCTTCACCACGACAACGCCTCGTCGCACACCGCCAAGCGAACGATCGACTATTTGGCGACATCAAACGTTGAATTACTGGGTCACCCGCCGTATAGCCCCGACCTCGCGCCTTGTGATTTTTATTTATTTCCAAAAATTCAAGAAAAACTTAAAGGAAAGCGGTTTATGAATGCTGAAGAAGCGGTGGCTGCGTATCGCGATGCCATTGAAGAGACCCCTAAGGACGAGTGGGCAAAGTGCTTTTCCCAGTGGTTCCATCGCATGCAGCGGTGTATTGACGTCAATGAATAATATTTTGAAAAGATATAATAAAACTAATAACTGGCTAATGTAATCAGTTTTTGATTTTCTAAGAACTTTCAGTTTGACCCTCGTAATCCATCAACATTAAAGCATTTTAAAGTGGCGCAAGGATAATTCTATATACGAATATATAGTTGTGTATTACGACACTCAGCGCTAATAGAGACAAATGATGGGGCATGCTTGTTGATAGAAAGAGATAAATATATAACATTCGTTACGTACTGATTGCTACTGAGCGCTCATTAGCGCGAGCGCGTGAATTTCGCTCTTTATTCTAATGCCAGCCATTGCTAAATTATGGTAAAACTAAATACGTATTATTCTAAGTTTTAATACTTTTAAACGAAAAAACTATACTTATGAATGTTATGACACGTTTTTCTTGTCTCTAACAGACGCAGTGCGATTAGTACAACTCCTAATCACACAGGAAGCCGTTTTACCCAGGAAACAAGAATAATTTTAGGCCAACCAAACCCAGTGCCCCCAGTGCCCAACTGAATGCACTCCGGGCAATTACATGTCTTTCGTGTAGCCATATTCGAACGCATACGTCGTATCTATAATTTAAAATCATCTTAAATACAATCGCACTATTTCGACTAGTTCAACGTTGGAACTGGAGTAATTTGCGTCAATTTCTCTTAAACGCGGACAAGTTGCATACTCCATGATATTGTCAGGACTGACGCGTGATAACGGCGAGAACGAGACGGGAGCGGGCGGCAGGATAAAAGGAGATAGATTATTTCGGCAGTCGGAAACATAAAGGATTGTGGTGCCTTTGTAGGCATTGTTTGTTTGCACGCTAGACTGCGCATTGTAGAGTCGGGGGACTACTACAAAAATCGATAGGGTCTACTTTAAAAACCATGATTGTTTAATTACAAATTATTATTATTTCTATTTTTATACGGATCGATGATCGGAACATGATCCAAAATCACGTCTGAAAATCCCGCTCGTAATGAAATCAATACCCTGTATAGATTGTTCTTATTGATTAGCATTAACATGTTTGTACGGACAACAGCACGTCAAGGTAAACACTGCAGTATCTTATTCCGTTGTAATAAGGGCTAGTTTGCAACAAAAGTGGGTAACCTGATGTGCTGGCCACTGTACATTCATAGGATAGTTGTTCCTACTATGTACCTTAGTAATCTGTGGTTATCATGTTTGACATTAGTAATATTTAGTGTTTTTAACACTGTGATGTTGTTTGTTTGATTAAGGGTTGGTTTTTCAATGGTCAGATAAAACCTATCAGACTGATAAATTATAAAGCGACAGATTTAAAAAGATGACAGGTACCTATGATTGTTGACAATTAGGTGACTTTTTCAAATTAGCCATATTGTATTTTGTTCAACGAATATTTCTTATCTGACTATTGAAAAATCAGCCCTTATCCAAATAAAAGAAAAAAAAAGTTTTTGGGTAATAAAATGCAATATTCCTCCTTTTTTGTTGTGGTCATGGACTTGCGATTAAAAACTGGTTATAACATACTTTTACACCTGTCTATGGCAAATGCACTGGTCATGCAAAGATACTAAAAAATACAGTATCTATTAATGGCTGTTTTTTGGAAATTGCATTGATCTTTACATCAAACTGTCTGTTCAATCTGTTATACTTTAGTAGGTGCGACCACAGGCGAAATTTTGATCCGTGAGCGTAAAGTCTGTTCAAAGAACCAGTTTATATGTGTGAGGTAGTGTTATTTCTCTATATAGTACTATTAAGTAGTAATGCTCATAGATCAAAAGTTCGCCTATGGTACATCTACAAAACAGTTTTTGTTACCAGTTTGTCTGTAAAACAAATAAAATAAACCAACTGTGATAAAATCCAATAAATCACAACTAGTCAAACTTACCTCCCATTCCTTGTAGAATCAATCTGATTTTGTAATATGATATTAGTCTTGTGGGAATGGAATGCAAAACCCCCCACTACTGCTCTGTTCAGTGCCTCGTCACCCACCAGCCTTACTTCTGCCTAAAATATAGAAAAACATCACTTTTCATCAGTGTAAAATTATTCAGCCTTTCCTTAATGCTTCAACACCCGAGCGGTTGCAGGCAACTGCATAACAATAGAATTTGCATTGTGTCTCGTTCACATACGCTTGAGGGATTAATGTACTAAGTTGAAAATATTTTTTGCTTATAATTTCTGCTAGAGATTGCCGGCACAGGCATCCAACCACATGAATCAGTGTTGAGTATTAGTTCAGGTAGCTGCAGGATGCTCCGCCTGCCCTCCCTCAATACAGCTAATGCAATTATTAGTACCCAACACCAACATACAAAATACCTCAATGCATTTTACCACTATATGTGGCATCCCTTACTATATTATTAATTAAGCTACCACTCCACAGAATCTGGCTGTGAAAACAATTGTCGGTAAAACAAATCAATAATTTCAAATATTTAAAATGAAGCTATTGATGATGCTTATGATTTTGAAATTGGCGTGATTATAAATGTAGATTTTATATTACTTTTAGATGATAAGAATACATTATTTCTAATTAATTCCAGGATTTTTTTGATAAAACAGAATGTAAAGCTTATAATGACTTTACCTAGGTTTGTAAACTGCATCAACAGAGCATAATAATGAGTCTTTGTTAACACTTACACTATTATTGCTCGCCAAAGATAGCAATGTAGGAATCGCCGTGTGCAACAAATTTGCATAGTGCCTGGCACAGTTAGGCCGGCTTCCCAAAGCTCCTAGGCACCTTCCAAGGGTCCCAGCAGCTGTCTGCAACTCGTGACTCCTACAAAAAACATCAACATCACAACCAAAACACTACAAATACCTGAACTTCACTACAAAATCGAACAACTCACTTGGCTGAACCTTCATTGTTTTTCAAGTATTCCAAGGCCTTCTCAGCCTTTTCTAACACATTCATAGCTGCAACGTTGTCAGCTGATGTTTAAATCAGGCAAACAAAGCATAGCTCTGTGTTTATTCCATCACAAGCAATACGATCACGGAAAAAGCAAATAGAGTTAAGGAAAATCAATCGTGTTGACATTAGAGGCTCGTTCAAAAACCGCAAACGCCATAGACAGAAATTGCCGTACCAAAGGGGAAACACTAGTATAAAAAGGCACCTTAAATATAGGTCGTCCTCCCTCATTCATTCATTCATTCATTCTTCTGCTGAAAACTCGCTTCGCGATCCTCCTCGCTAGCACACCAAGCGAACCTTTTCGTCTACTACCCTCTATCTATGAGCCATAAATTATTATCATAGTACTTCTATGCTATGAGCATACCATAAACAAAGAAAACTCGCTTCGCGATCCTCCTCGCTAGCACACCAAGCGAACCTTTTCGTCTACCCTCTATCTATGAGCCATAAATTATTATCATAGTACTTCCTTATATCACTTTATTTGGTACCTACTCTTTCTTTGTTTTTAGCAAGGTCTTAGGTTATCATTTATTACAACAAAACATATCGCTCGCTTACGATGCGCTAAATAACCGTTCCGAAATGAAATCGCGTCAACAACAGCGCTGTCAGCACGCTAATCAAATCGGAACGGCTTTTGTCGGCGTCGCTCACAGTGCTAACAGTGCTATTGGCGCAAAACGGAACGCAGCATATATATCTTGTCTTCTTTCTTTCATATCACCGCACCGTATCGTACCCCTACTACTAATCTGTGCTTGCTTATCACAACAAATTTAATGTATGAATGAACAGATATAAAAGCAGAAAGCAAGCTTCTTTCTTGCAATTATGTCGGCTGAGAATGATCCAGAAATCGACATAATGCATGGTCTCAAAACTGTACTATCACAAATTGAAGCAGCAGTGAGCCGGAGAAGCAAGGTAGGTTTGATACTCTCCTGATATTTTTACAATCATGACGATCGTATTTTAAACACCCAAGTTCGACGAATCTTTTAGAATGTATAACCTCACCTCACCTAAATTCAAACAAAAGCAAGCAACCAACGAACTATGACAGGAAATAGATATAATTACATACAATCATGTTTGTTAGTGTTGGCATGTTCCTTTAACCAGTTTTTTTCTACGTCTCCAGGAACTACCCCAAGTTGCGCCCAGGCTAGTGGCAGTGTCTAAAATCAAACCACCAGCTCTAATCATACAGGCATACGAAGCAGGTCAAAGACATTTTGGAGAAAACTATGTCAATGAACTAGCAGAAAAAGCAAGTGACCCAGAAATCCTTGAAAAGTGTAAAGAAATCAAGTGGCACTTCATAGGGCATTTACAGAAAAATAAAGTCAACAAATTGCTCGGCAGTCCTGGGTTGTTTATGGTAGAAACTATTGACTCTGACAAATTAGCGGATAGTGTAAACAAACAGTGGTTAAAATTCAGGCAAGATGAGGAAAAACTAAAGGTCATGGTTCAAGTAAACACAAGTGGAGAAGAAGGTAAAATTGACAACAAAAATTACAGAAACCATTTATTTTTATTTTTTTATCATCAGTACCTTGTCTGTTCAATATTTGTATGAAGCCTAATGGATCAAAATGACAAAAAATGAATGGCAGTCCCATAGACCAAAGTAGGTTGATAAACACTTCTGTGAGGGGTGAAAATGCCAGTAAATTATTATCTTGTACAATTTGTAAGATTTTTCATATTTTCTTTTGTATTGTTAACAGCTAAAAATGGAATAGAACCATCTAAATCTCCAAAACTTGTTGAACATGTACTGAAAAACTGTCCAAATCTAGATTTTGTTGGCCTGATGACCATTGGTCAGTATGATTATGACACATCAAAGGGGCCTAATCCAGATTTCCTATCCTTGGCAAAGTGTCGACAGGAGGTCTGTGAGAAACTGAATTTGGATATTAACAAAGTCGAGCTATCAATGGGAATGTCAAGTGATTTTGAACATGCTGTAAGTATAAGATATTTTTTAATTTTGATCATAACATAAGTTTTGTTGGAGTCTGCAAACTGCGACTTTTAATAATGATGCATTCTTATGTCTAATACTCAATGCTGTAAGTATTTTTTCTAAAATAGCTCAAGCCCTAAACTAAGTGAGATCTTTATTAAAGAAAATGTCAGGGTAATAAAGGGCTAGCAGGAATGCTCACACAGTCTGCCCCCCTTATTTTAGAAAATATCTTTTTAGATAATAATGTTTGTGTTCGCTATTGCTCAAGGTCCACTTAGTTTTGAACTAGGCTAACTTAACATCTTATTATTCATGTAAAAGTAGACGCAAGCAAAGATACATAGAAAATATGGCTCACGTTTACATTGTACGGCCACGATATTTGATGCACAGTTACTATCATTGGAAAGGCAGGTATTTTTTGCATCTTATCACGAAGTTTTAGCTCTCGTTCTGGTTCTAAGTTTATTTTCGAAAATCACTAGAATTTTGTAAAAAATCCGATCTTTTTTTTTATCGACGATTGATCTGTCATTGCGTTTAGTTATTTTTATGCAGGTGTTTGATACTAAGAATTCCTTACATTTTTGTCAGGGTTAAAATGAATAAATCATTTGTTAACCCCGACTTGCCGTGGTCTTTTGTCCGTGGTACAGTCGCCGTCAGATATATTGGAGCAGATAAAGTGACCAAAGTGAGCGAAGTGAAATACATCTGAACAGTTTAATATGTCAATAAGTTCCATACACTACAAGTAACCATTAATATAAGAACATTCATTACTTCATTAATATCTGAGCAGAAGCTAGTCAATAACTTCTATACACACAACTAACAAATAATATCTGAACACTCATAACGTCAAATCTATCTACGCAGTCGGTCTTAAATATCTGAGCAATCGAGGAAAGTTACAAAAGGAAATGCTTCCAATTTAACTATGATTACTATTTAAAAATAGGAACTCTTTTCATATTTAATAATATAGTAAGATGACGCTGGCAGTTTGTAACGCTTTGTAGTTTTCAGTATTGTCATCACTGTCATGAAAGTGTCATGCATTAAGTAAATTCAGGGAAGTGAGTGTTCAGATATTATTGGTTACTTGTGTGTATAGAAGATATTGACTAACATCTGTAAGCCTAACATGCACGCCCCAATACCGTTTATCGCGTCGATAAAATAATTTTATTTCCTAAACAACATGTTTTGACACATATTTTTCACTTGTATATCAATCCTTTTTGTTTTTTAGCACAAATAAATACAACAAAATAACTAAAAACCTTTTTAAAAATGATAAAAAAAGACGTTTGAAATTTATCGATAAATGACAAATAGGCGCGCATCTTAGGCCCGCTGCTCAGATATTAATGAAGTAATGAATGTTCTGATATTAATGGTAACTTGTAGTGTTTGGAACTTATTGACATTTTAAACTGTTTAGAAATATTTGGTCACTTTGTCTGCTCCAATATATCTGACGGCGACTGTACTAGTCTGCCCGATACTAGAGTGTAATTCCAAAGCCGGAGGCGCGGAGGGAGAGCAGCCTCCGCCCACTGTAACAAAGCACAGGCACCCGTGCGAGCCGTAGCGGCTGAGGCTGGTCGCTGGAGGCGACCAGCAAGCCGTGGCAGCGGCCGCCGAGCGCCATTTTCTAGTGCTTCGTTAGCGTCTTGTATGGGGGAGGTGGGGTAGGCATACATGAGTTGGTTAGCCTGGGGGAGGTGGGGAGCCTGTAACCCCCCCATTTCATGACTCAGAGGGATATTTGGGTGAATTTATTGCATTTTTAGGTCATTTCTTTGTATTTTTTCAAAAATCTATTTCTCCCAAACTAGGCCCAATCGAGGGGGGGGTAGTGGTGCAGGGGGGTAGCCCAACCCTCGACCTCTCCCCTCATCCCCCCTCCCCCCCTAATTCGTGGCCTTACAATGCAAACTACTACCGAAAATATATTATAAAATTATATTTTTCTTTTTGCAACAGATTGAACTTGGGGCGACCACAATACGAGTTGGTTCTAATATCTTTGGTGCTCGGCCACCTAAGAAAACCTAATGCCATAAAGGGTCTATATACTCATGTTGTAATTTTAAGATCAAAAAGCTTTGTAGATCTTTAAATAAGTAGATATTTTTATTTACCGTTTCATTATTGTTTAAGCTTATAATAAGACAATAAACTCTAGCTCATTGTTTTTGTTGTCTATTCATTTTGGAAATGATCAAGCAAAAAACTTACTTCAAGAAATAAGTTTAATTTCTTCCCTTCCCTATGTAGCGTTGGCCTTTGGCATATTATCTGGATCAATGTTATCTGCAATATATCAAAAGGAAGCATTCGCCCATGTGAGTGAACATTTTGCATAAAAAATCTTAATACGACAGAAATAGCGACATCTGTTATAATTCACACGAACTAAGCGAGTGCTGCGGTGCTATATATAAGGTTACCTGGTTTTAAGTGATAATATTTTAACAGAGCATCAAACAATAACATAGAAAGAGGACCCAATAATTATTTTTTTTGAAAACTGGCCCGTTTACGTTTTTATTTTTCCTAACAAAAAAAATATTATTTTTTAAGAGCACCCTGTTCCGCGACATCGCCTTTCGTCTCTTACATAAGTACTACATTGAGCGAAAACTAGACAGACGTATGGGCCTGAGTGTGACGGAAGATGGACTAGCTAAGCGAGAACGAGACAGACGTGTGGGCGTGAGCGTGACACAAGATGCCTATCTCATTCATGCGGCGTGCCGATGCGCGGTACTCGGGCGGTAGGGGGCCCCGCTGCGCGCCTATTTATTTGGTCCTACATAATAATAATAATAAAGGTAACTACCTACTGCATTCGATTACCTATTATAACGAAACACTAATATGAAAAAAACATTATCAACGTGTATCAGTACCTAATAAATCAAACAGATAGATCAGTTAGATAAACGCTAAACAAACAAAACAGCTGGGTATGAAAACAAAGACAAAAACTTAAGAAGGTATGTGCCCATTTATCTGAGGCCTAAAACAGCTGGGTAGGTATGATTCTCTGAAACAGAAACTCAACTTAGGTAGGTATGTGTTCATTAATCGTAGGCCTAAAACCCTAACATCTGGGTATGTATGATAAACTAAGACAGAAACTCAACTTAGGTACCTATGTGTTTATCGCAGGCTTAAAACATGAACAGCTGGGCAGGTATGATAAACTAAAACTACCTAATTGTGTTGTGTTCCTTCTGTTTATTTAATAATAATAAGACAAATCTTATGTGAAAGTAAACTTTAAAAAGAATACCTATTAAAATTCTCAAATCTTACTAAATTTAACTTAGACAGATGTTGTAGTTACCTACCTACCTACCTAATGAGTACCTATTGATTCCTTTTGATTCAGAAGATGGATATGCACTTAAAATTGCGTGAGTAAATTTAACACAGTTTTGTTTTAAATTTCGTTTATTAGGTACCGTAAATTAACATAACACATAAAACGCGAATAATCTTTGAAAATTACGTACATTTTTATTATTTTTTACTTTTAATTATCACACTTGCTCAGTTGTTGTACAGATATGTGGATACAAGTCTTATTTCACAATAAAATAAATTAAAACTAGGATTTCTGCATTGGTTTACAAATACGTTTTCTTTATTAGCAGCGATAAGTTAACATTTGAAAACAATAACGTCAAAGATTTGAAGTAAAACAGGTTACTATTTTTACGGTAACATCTTATTTTACAATTGCCAATTGAGGCGATACCTCCTAACCTTATTATTATGCAAACCGGGCCTCTATTTTTGAATCACTCGCTTGAACATGGCGTGTGAGTTTTGTTTGAAAACAAATTAAAAATCAATAAAAATCACGCAAAATATTCGCGTTGGTACTCAAAAAATTCATTAATTATTTTTGCAAATCACTTCCACGTGAGATTATACTAATTTTCATAGGAAAATCGGACATTAAACAATGAATATCACACACCATCTTGACGCGAGTGATTCAAAAATAAGGGCCCTGAAGCGAGCACTAGACAATCTAGCTATCACGAGCACTGCTTTTTTTTCACTAGTCATCACGGCATTCACTGTTCATTCACACACGTATGCACTGAACCTTTGCTGGAATTGGTGGCGAATAACTGCAGCATTGTGTTGTGCATGCACGTTATCCCAACAACGTGCAATTGCGCAGTAGTCAACGGGAGGACTCGAGCTCGAGCTGCTCGATCTTCGTCGCGTAGTCCGCACCAGCAGCAAAACTTGGACCCTCAAGTGATAAAGGCGTAATCCCCGCCAACAGCAAATCTTGGACCCTCAAGTGATAAAGGTGGAGGGCTTCGTTGTGCAGAAACCGCCATATAGCAAGCGTCTGCGGTGTTTGGCAGTCGGTGCCGTACCAGGTCAAGGCGCGGCGGGAAACTATGTGATGCTGGTCACACGACCCAGGCTTCGGAAAACGCACCGCAGGTCCGCGACGCGCGCGCACACGACATACAAACGCGAATTTTTTGGCAGACTGACTCGCGTCGCGCGCGCCGCGCGCGGCCGCGGCTATCCGGTGGGGCCCCCGCCCCCGCTCCCCAGCGGCCGCGAGCGCGACACGTGTAGGCAGGCAGGCAACACGGCGGCGATGGGCGGCGCGTATGACAATACCTACAAAGAAAGACCGAGAGCTCCGCTCAGCAACACGCGGCACGGGGTGTTTTATTTTACTCTTTTTTCTACATGTTTAGAGGCGATTTTCTCGAAAACTAGCGTATAAAAAATTTTTTTTTTCGTACAAAATATATTTCATTTATTTTTCTGAATCTGCCTTTAAAATATTATCACTTAAAACGAGGTAGCCTTATAGACTACGTCACTTTTTTGATTTTCGTGTTTTAGCATGTCAGATATTAAGTAAAGGTGAACGGACATCTATCCGAGCCGAACGCGCCGAACGAAATGAAGTCAAGCCGGCCTCGCACATTTAGCCGATTCAGCCGAATCGACCGCGTCGAAGAAAGCATGGGATAGCGCTATGGGTGATATCTAAAGGTGGAAGTGAGTATGAAGATTTTATCCGGCGATTCGACCGATTCGGCCGAATCGACCACGTCAAAGAAGTTATGAGATAGCGCTATGAGCGACATCCAAGGTGGTAAGTAGGTGGAAGGAGTGAGTAAGAATTGAACACCCGGCGAGTCTTACCAGTCGACATTAGCCGCGCCGAATCTGATGACGTCATCCGAATTCGTCTAGGATTTCTGGGGTTCTTCCAGAATCGGACGATTCGACGCGGTTTAGTGTGCGAGGTTTCATTAGATTTCATACAAAGAATTCTTAAATTCGTTTCGTTCGGCTCGAGTAAGTGTGCGGGTTCACCTTTAATGGAATGCCGATTATAGGCCCAGAGGGCCTAGTTTGAGTTTTTCCTCTCACGTTCGATTGCGAGCGCGTTAGAATTTTGAAACATTTTGTATGGGAAAGACAAAGTTAAGGTAGATGGCGCTGTAACTTCTCCATACAAAATTCTAACGCGCTCGCAATCGAACGTGAGTGGAAAAACTCAAACTAAGCCCTCAGATAATATAACACTAATCTCTGATTTTTAATTAGCTAGACCAAATTGTCAGCTTCAATCGCACTTTTTATTTTTAATGTTGCAAATATAGTGCAATAGTGTTGTAACAATGCAATTGTGAACGATTAATTGAATTTGTGATACGATTTTTCAATTTCGTGATTCTACTTATTTTGATAAATAATACATGTAAAACGTTGAACACAATTACAAAGAAACGTAATACATAAAATAAAATTTTCTAATAGGTAAAAAAATAAGTCCCTTCACATGAAATACCAATATTTTGTATGACTTCAACCTATTTTGACTATTTACTACTTTCTTTAAATACACTATTTGAAATTATGATATTATTTTGCAGATAACATGATCTTAAAACAAAACTTGTTTGATATTTTTTTTGTAATACATTATTATTTTATTTTATGCAAATATTTTTCTGCACAACACAAATTCAAACTATATCCAATTAATTATTCTATAATCATTTAAAAGCAACAATTAAATCTAATTTGAATTTTTCGAATATTTAGGCACATCACTATTTTTATATTACGAAACAGTGGCATCCCACCAAATGTCATTTTGGTCTATCTAATTAAAAATCAGAGTAGTAGGTAGCTGCTTTTTTGCGATGATGATTTACAGGTCGCGATGAAAAGGTAAGTAAAGCAAAAATCTGTCTTAATCAGTTTAATTTGCAATTGTAATCAAAAATTTAAAAATATTACTACTTATAATAAATTATAACTTTCCTTTTGTTTGTTTTCGTTTCTACTGAATTTGCTTTTTAACACTTGAAGTCTGTACCTACAGCTCTGCTATTTCGGCATTTGTTCAAGGAGCAGACTCACGGCCGGTTTCTGAAACGCTTGTCAAATAATGAATTTGTTAACAGTCAGTCATAATTGACAATCTGTTGAACAACTGTGGGTTGCTGAAAAGCAATTCATCCTAAAATTAGCGAATCGATTGTTAACAGGTGATATTTTTTTTGGTCTGACCACCCTTGCTTAAATCAGTCACCTTCATTCAATCATTCATATTTTGTTTCTGTTTAACGTATACCTTTGTCTCTATTTTTTGACATCAACGTGTAATCTGAATTTTTAACCGACTCCAAAAAAGGAGGAGGTTATCAATTCGAATATATGTTTTTTTTTTTTATGTTTGTTACCTCATCATAAGGTGCAACTTCCCCTCCCCCCCCCCCTCTCTTGTAAACTCTAAAAATGAAGAAATAAAATTAACTTTAAAAAAGTAAAAACCGACTTCAAAACCAAAATGCACTTAAAAGTTTTAAATAAACTCTTGAACATTGAAAGGAAAGGAATCCATTTTAGGGAAACAATTTCTTTTTGGAGTCGGTGCCATTACTTTGAAAATTCAGCCTCACCTGTCGCAGCACCGACTCCAAAAAGAAATTGTTTCCCTAAAATGGATTCCTTTCCTTTCAATGTTCAAGAGTTTATTTAAGACTTTTTAGTGCATTTTGGTTTTGAAGTCGGTTTTTACTTTTTTCACAAGTCTATTTAATTATGCGGCACGCTGTCGACTTGTGTACTCGAACATAATCTGCCACAGATATTTGAAAGCCTCCAGAAGCATAAAAACTTATGGCCAGCAGCACTTGTTCCGCAGCGCTGATGGCTTGGTTACGTTGGGTCATGGGTTCCAGATGTGACAGTAATCCCATTAGTTCAAAGAAAACAATTTTTGAAATTCCATAGCGGGCCCTAAATTCCAAATCATTATAGTGATCAATTAGATGCATTCGCTCTCTAAACAAGCGAGTTGGCATCAGATCCTCCTCGTCACTTGTTATGGATATATCATCAGCAGATAAATCAGATGACATTGTATTTTTTCAATTCAGTTCATAAAAAAGCAGTATGCAAAAGTCTTTTGACACTCCGTTAAGTGATCGATTTTCGATAATTAGCTAATTTAGTATCAACAAGAAGTTGACATGCAAAAAACGTTTTCGGAAACCCAAATCTTCCATAATTGGCGATTAATGAGAGATGTGACATTTGCAATGACTACCTGTCAATTGGCAGGTTCAGAAACCCAAACTGCGTTTAAATAGAGATTAACACCTTGTTACGTAATTTTTACGATAACATGCGTTTCAGGAACCGGGTGTCAGTTTCTTCAGTGATTTACTTCTTCTGTTTTATATCTTTGATTATATCTAGCAGTGAATTGTTTTTCGTTTTTAACCTAGCATTCTGCTTCTTAAATTTTTTTATTTTCTTTGCTGCATCTCTTTGACGTTTTTCTATTTTTTTTTATTCTTGTTTTTAGGTAACTTCCTTGGTGTGTTAAATATTGAATTGAGGTCGCTAATATAAACATTAATTTCTTCTACGTGTAAATTGTGTGCTGGCGTTGAAGGCTGGAGTTCTTCATTCTCACAAATCTGTAAATAATTATATAGGTAGGTATATTATATTAAGTATAGTCCCCCCTAGCCGATTTCAAATACGGTGGCCAGTCACAACGAGTAACCGACTGCGCGGGACATATTATAGTGCACAAGTGTGTGCGCAAACACAGGTGCACTCTCTATTCCTTTCACTCTCATAGCTCGATGGGACAGCAATCTAACACGAACGGAGAGAGATCAGAGATTATATTAAGTAGAAAGAATTAGGCAAACAAAATGTTTTTAGTTTTATTTAAGAAAAATAGGTACATCTGAGGTCAGTACATAAATCTCAAATCGCGGTATAGCCGATCCTTTTAGTCTCTGGAGCCTGGTTTTTGAAATATCAATATCATTGTCACAAAAATAAATTCTCTTTGCTCTGAGAATATTCTCTGTTAAAGAGAAAATTCCAGAATATTATCGATTGGAGAATATTCTTATATTAATATTCAATTCATTTGGCAAAACTTCGTATTAAGGATAGTTCCGTCTGCGATTGTGGCCTTGATGAAGACAACACCAATCACATTTTCTTTTATTGCTCAAATGTCGGCGCCTCTCTCTTTGATTACTTTCCTAAAAAAATCCCTCTATCGTGTAATATAAAATTTATTTTACATTGTCTAAGTCCTCATATTATAAAATCTCTCAGTAAATTTATTATTTCTAAAAATGTAATGTGTAGGTAGTTCATCCCTCCGCTCCTCCTTCACTAACTCTCCTCCCTCAAAGTGTAAATACCCGTATATATATAATGTTATGTACAAAATATGTGTTGTGTTGTTGCAAATGTGTCGTCCTATGTGTTATCTAGCTTTGTTTTAGGTATGGTTTAATTAAATTTGTAAATATTCCAAATCACGCTTTGTTCGTGTTCCTTGGCCGTGAAAAAGCTACTCACGTGACATTGGCGGAACAGTGAGCCGTCACTGGCAAACAAAGAAGAGGATTCATTGCTATTTGCTAGTAAAATAATTAATTCCTTTATAATTTGTTTATTTCATAACTTAATGGCAAAAAAGTAATTGCATGGTCTTCTTCTTCTTTTTCGTTTATGGCGTCCGAACTATTACCGGGTAATTAAAAATAAAATAATAAGCAAAATTTTCTTTCAACCTAAAACATAAGACAACACATAATAAATATGAACAACACACAATATAGTAGTTCAAGGAACGTAGGAAAACAACACACAAATTAACGAACTATCAACTTTAAAGAGTAATATTTTTGTAACTTATAAAAATAAGGGATTTTAAAACCGGGGGGTTAAAGGAATTGAATAAACACTTAATATTAGTTGGACGGGGACGGGGGACACTACGGGGAAGGAAATAAAATAACGAGGCGCCTATCGTGGTACATTTAAAAATGATGTGGTTTGTAGTGTTTTTCGAGGAAGGCCTCGAGGCCACATTCACAGATGAAGCTGTCCTTAATATGGAGCTTCGCCAGATGGACTGGAGTCTAAGAGTGACCTTTTCGGAGCCGGCAAATTATCGAAACACCTTTTTTGGGGAGCTTTAAGTGATCGAAAAACCATGGTTTAGGTAGAATTCTTTGCTAGATGTGCAGACTTATAATATTTTCCAGTATTTCTTTTAGTATTGTTCCAGTGAGTATTCCAAGATTGTAGTAGGTGGGAGCGGGATAAGGAAGTCTCTTTCTTGGGTAGGGAGATCATGGGACCAAAGTTTAAAATGTTCCAAGGAGCCGGATGAGATAGAAACCTTAGCGCACGAGTCAGCTAACTCATTTTCTGGGATACCGTTGTAACCAGGAATCCAGGCTTTAAGTTAATACCATTTTTAGAGCACGCCAAAAGAGCTTCTCTGATTTTCAGGATACTAGGAATTTTTTTTTAGACTTATAAGAGCTCGAAAGAATTGACTGGAGACAGCTTAGAGAATCAGTGAAAATAATTGCGTTAATGAGGGAGTGAGACTTTTCATATAAAATTGCTTCTAATATAGCGACTGCTTCACCGGTAAAGACTAGTGATACTGGAGGATATTTGAAAATTAAAATAATTTTGTATTTTGGTATCCAAACCGCTGCACCAACATAGCCACCTGCGAGAGCTTGGAGGCATCAGTGAATATCGGGAGCCAGCCTTGCCAGCGTTCAGACATGATGTGCAGGAAATCCTGAGCAGCGGACTGGGAATCCTTAGATATACCAAAATTTAACAAAATGGGAGGAGAGGAGATCAAAGATTCAAAACTGTTAGAGTAGAGCGGATTAATTGGAAGATTCTCAATAGGAGTCGGAAGTCTGTTAAACTTTAAAAATGTGAAACGCTTCACGATTTTGCGTGTCATCCTTGCGCAGGGCCATGCTAATCTTCTCTGTATCGTTCCAATTTTAGTACATACCTATGTACTGCCGAAGCAAGTACTATTTGCATGGTCACTTACCGATGATACGATATCCCATGTTTCTTTTTAATCTTTGTATTGTAATTTTTGCAGCCTTTTACTACACAACTAGGCATTATTGTTTACTTAATGAGCGTGTACTAAGTTGAAGCATCCTGTACGCAGCTAGGCGAATGCGCACATAGGCGAGTGATCTGCATGAATGGGGTTGTTGGCGCGCAAACGCAGTTAGTTCGCACGCCGTCGCATAATGCAACCGGTACAATCGTTGCGTCGAGTAGATCGATGTGCGCTTTCACTTTAGGCATACTCGCAGGTATGCAGTTGTTTTGTTGAACTTTTGTGTGACTAAAATAATCTATATTTATTTTGTATAAATATTCATTGATGATTTTTATTGCTATACGAGTATTGATGCTCAACGATCACTGAGAACAACTACATAGTATCTAGACAAACCTGTAATAGGCTTTAAGATACTATTAATTAAGCTAATATTTGTATATCTTTCCTTATCATGATAGTAATAAATAATAAATAAATTACTATGACAAGCAAATTCGTTCACTCTCGCACACAGTCCGCGGTAAACTGAGTCGCGTTACTGGCCCTAACTAAACAGCCTAAACTAATTTTAGGGCCAGCGCGATGGTGCCATTTAAGCGCGCGGTTGGCCAGGTCCTTACGCAGTAGGTAATATACAGGGTGTGACGTAAACAGTGGTCCAAAGCAAAGGTGTGGATACACTGTACACTGAAGCACCACATACCAGTATTTAAAAAAAATGTATGTGCAGGGTTTTAAAAATTTTTTTTTTTTTTTAAATCGTTACCTTGCCTTACAAATTTCAGTAAAATGTTTTTCTGTCACTAAAGTAACCTAAAATTTAAGAAAGAACTGAATAATAGGTCCAGAAAAATTTACAACACTTGTAGTGTACCTAACAATTTTTTTAAATACTGGTATGTGGTGCTTCAGTGTACAGTGTATCCACACCTTTGCTTTGAACCCCTATTTACGCCACACCCTGTATATATAAGTCAAATGGTTATCTGAAATAAAGAATTTTTAATTGCTTCACTTTGCTTTGGCACAGAGGAGGTAGGAACAAAGACAAATAAAAAAAAGACGTGAGGCACTCGGAGACTGATAAATACATAGTATAAATCTCCAGGTTCTTCAGTATTCTAACAAAATAGCACATAGATAGGGCACAAAGTGAGAGGCAGTACAAATACAGCGCATTTTCTGGCATGCAGTTCGCTTTTATACAATTCAAAACCCTGAACTAGGTACTGTAGAAAACAGTGGGGACGACATCCGTTTCCATATCTGAACATTAACTATAATATTTATTCGTAGGGATAAACAATCTGCTAATTAAACTTTATTATTATTTAAAGATTTATTAAAGATTATTATTTTAATAGCTACAACATTTAAAATAAATCTAACTTCCACCATTCAATCAGTCAACTTCCTTTTGGCGCCAAAATGAACATTTGTTATACGGCAAACACTTTTTCTATGGCAAACACCAAAACACAATGATATTGTTGGGCAAACATAAAAATCTAGTAAGTGTCCCAATAATCTTAAAATAATCAACTTACAATTAATAAAATGTAATTATAATAATTAAATAATCTAAAGATTAATCCAATTTATTCTTATATCATAGCCGAATTACACTCAACATGGTGGACACTTCCAGCATTTCCATTGTACAAAGTACATCTTAATTAAAATAATCTATTAATGTTTGTTGCTAGGCGCAGCGGTGCATACGTTGTTGCGACCTACATTTCGTCTTACATGCATTTGTTATTTTTCATTTTTTACTTAAGTACTCAATTAGACGGCAATCGGTTAACTTGCATTTTATTTCCGTGCCCCTATATTTGATACTTACCCTTACTGCATTTGCATTGACATTTAATTACAAACATCCATCAAACTAGATTTGTCTAGCTAGATAGATATATGTATTGAACATTATGACAAAGAGAATGTGTAATTTAGTGAATACAATGGGGTAACATAAGTCACACACAGTGAGTATGTGGTTTAGTGCTGAAGTATACTATTACAGAACTAAGTACATATGTGGGGCTGACTAGGATCGGGGATCGTCTTGTGTCACGCAGTAAAGCTATTGCATAACATTTATATAATTATAACGCCGATACAACCAATGCCACCTAAAGACGGGTTGCTGGACTAAAGAGACAAGCGTGATATTTAAAAAGTCATTATAAGTTCTGCTATTCATCGGAACATCGAAAAACTAAAAGTATCACCGCTGTGCCGGTCGGAGTTGGGTCGTTAGGTTACTTTTGTTACGGAATTTCTGGATTCAGTCTCCACGCTCAAGGCCCGCGGTAGAAGCCATGCAATAGCTTAAAAAGTTAAAACTCTAAAATAAATTTAAGGAATTATCCGCCTTCAAAAAAATCTTCTTCTTCCTAGCAACTGTCCCGTCTGGCGACGGGGTCTGCTTTCCGACTATTCTTCCTCCACTTTGCCCTATCCTGGACGTCGCTTTCAAAAAACTGATTTAAATTAAAATTTTCGAAATAACACATTTGCCGTCTGTTTAGGATAAACAATTTATTCATCTCAAAAAATACTGGACCAATTTTGATGAAACATACACTTAGCTCACAGTTTAAATCCCAGATAATATTGTAATATAGGTACTTGATTTAACTAAAAAAGAATCATCTCGCTATGACTTATCATTTTAGAGAAATCGTGACCAACAAACATTCAAATATTCTAACATACATACACTTAGGTACGAAATTTTACGAACAGAATAAATGAATAGAGGTTAGACAGAAGAATGGCTTCGGTCATCAGTACCGCAGACATACTCTTACTAATCTGTGGTACCGCAGCGAGCTTTATTGTAGGCATATGCCTGCACTCACTCGTAACTAGTTCACTCGCGTCACAAGAACGTGTCGATTTTTTTTGGGAAAGATGCCATCTTGTGCTATTATTACGTGCAGAGCAAGAAGCCAGGTTATAAAAAAGAAGGGAGGAAGTGTTTCTTTTCACCGGTGAGTAAAAATATTTAGTTATTTTGTCATTATTTGCAAAAAAACGAGATATTTCAAAGGACAGCGGTTTAATTGCACTAAGTTTGAAAAAAAATATTCATTGATGACTGTGCATGCACATTACTAATAAAAACGGCCGTTCCCTATATGCAAACTAAGATTAAAGATAGATAGCTATCCTCGAACTGTTGTAACCAGCTATCGACCATAATAAACAGTTTCTATATTACAGATAGGTGTTGCTTATCTCCAGTTAGCAGAAGATAGCCCACATTATCCAAGCCCTCCCTTACGTTTCGAATTATGCAGTTTTACAAAACCCTCTCAATTACGTCGCGTCAACGTTTTCACGATATTTGTGGTCATTTTGATACACCAAGGATAATATTTATGTAATACGTTTAAAATAATATTTATTTTTATTGCTATGTACCTAATTATATATATGTTCTATTTTGGGTAAAAATATTATGTGAAGCATGCATAGACTTTACGTAAAATGGAACTTTTTTGAGCTCTGACAGACAGCTGATTGATTGATATCATACCTACGTCAATTGGTTGAAAATTAATACTTTTTAACGTAAAAAGTATTTATAAATTTTAAAATTCAAAACGACCGATTGAAAAGAAATAGAAAGTTATAGTTCCAGTTTATTTTCGCAAACGCTTCAGAATGCTATCAGTCCGATTGCTTAGAAAAACAATGTGTCCAGCTGGTAAACAATGTACCTATTCAAGGAGGACTTTATTTCCATAAAATAAGTGCAGTGAGTGAGTATCAATTGTACTTTCACAAACAAGTCGTTTACGGTTTTTAAAGGATATTGACCAAAGCCGGGTCCAGATTGCGTCTTTGTAGTTTATATTTTAAAAATCTTGTTTGAATTATAATTGTACTGGTATTTTAAGGGTAACTAAGTTATTAAGTATTGATAACTTTAGTAAAATATAACAATTACCTTCTGAATGTATCAAAATGAATGTAGGTGAGGTGCATTAACTCTGCAATCACAAAACATAACCTCAAAATGCCTAATCTGCCATTGAATTCCTTGTAAACCTTATTATTTATCAAAAATATTTTTTGTGTGTATTCTTTCAAATATTTTGGTATATATTTTATCCAAACATTTTGTAAAGACGCATGCTGCCACAAAGTGTGCAGAGTTTCTATAGAGTTTTGGTCAATATCCTTTGCTTAAATACCAGTTGTTTTCATGTTATACTGATTTGTTTTATTTACTTCTTTCAGCCACAAGGTCAAAAAAGTCCACCTTCCCTTGACAAAGGAATAGATGATGATGCTGGTGGAATTATTTCAGGCTCATCGAATGCTATGCAAAGCATCGGGTACCTTCCCAGTCACTCTTGAACTTGGATTCAATATTGTTTGCCACCCGAAACTTATATGTTTTTCATAAATTGTAGGAGGTAGCACCTTACATTCTACAACTACGAACACGTCAGTGACCTACATGGCAGAATCCAGCACCGTCGGAACTCACACTGGCGGCCCACCTATTAATGTATCTGTTAATATTTTAAATAAAGTAATTTACTACCAATAAATCAGATATTATCCGTCCTTGTTGTTCTCATTTCCCTTCACTGCAGCAGACACCTTTATCCGTCCCTATGATCCGTTTGGGCAGTCTGTCAGACTGGTAGCGGGTCCCACCACCTACCTACCATCTTAATGCTGCTGCCCTGGATGACCTGAAAGCAGCTCTCCTACCACATCATCCTTATTATATCTAAGTATCTTTTGTTAGGCGGGGTTATGGCTAGGGTCAGTTTCTTAGGGTAAAGGAACATCTTCGCCACTAGGGAGAAAGTTTCTATCTTAACCTTGTGAGCAGCAGGACTTTTACATAAATAAATCAATGAAACAGAATGAAACATTTAAAACTAGTAATTTGCCAGGGTGTACAAGAGCGTTATCCTCCAAAATCCTAGGATTGAATTCTGGGGTTACTAGAGATAGTCAAACTGACTGACATGTGACAGTGAGATGAAAAACATTATAGGAACGCAATAAATGTCAATTTCATACAAATGCCTATCCCTAGTAAGCTAGGTATCCGTCCTCTTATCGATAAGATGCATCCAGAGATAGTTTAACCTACTGCCAGTAGGTTTATAGAAACAAAAAATCTAAAGGTAGATAACCATTTCTAACTCTAGTAGGGCAAAACCACACTTAGAATGGATATAGGGAACGGCCGTAACAAATCTTCTCGGCATCGGCATCCTAGCACGCAATGTATCGCGTCCAATTTGCTTGGTTCGCTTGCATACGCATCACTAGGGATGTAGCTCCCAGAACAGTAAAAATATCGATAAATGGTAATTTCCCTACTGATGTTATAACTATTATTTTTTATTTATTTAAATTATATAAATAAATAAATACAAAAAAGGTAATAAATAAATGCTTATCTCAGGAACTAATGGATCTATTTGAAAAAAGTATCACATACATAGCTTATTTATCAGGAAAGCTTACATATTATTGTTTGCACTCGCACACATCATGAAACGCCATTATTAATTTCCATTCTTTTTTATTTTTCATTTTATAACAGCGGCATTGACCGTAGTTTGAAGTAAAAATAAGAAATACTGTATTTAATTATTATTTTTTCTAAGGTTTCCTAAGGTTCCAGATATAAAAGAGCAATGGATTGAAGTAACTGGGAGAGAAAACTGGTTTCCGGGTACAAATAGCACTATTTGCTCAAAACACTTTAACGAAAATGATTTTATTTATAAAAAGTCTGGATATCGATACCTCAAACCAGGAGCGATACCGAAGGAAAAAGTAGCAGTTATTTACTCAGGCTCATTTGTAAGTGCTTTAGAATGTTTTTAACACTCACAGTGTCATATTTTATATTCATGAAGATGAAATAAGAAACCAAAAATTTGCGCACGGGCGGGACTTGAACCAACAACCTTTTGGCAGACCGGGCCAAACGCTCTTACCAATTGAGCTACCGTGCTGTCAGTCCGACACTGCGAAATTTGTGGTCTCTTATGAAAACATCAATTGCGTGACGCTTAGCGCCATCTAGCCGTCTGTTTATGAAACAGATGACCCAAGCAGTTATTCTTTACAGAATAAATTCAACTTGGAAATTGATGACGCTTCGCTATCTAATGCTTTAGAATGTTTTTAACACTTACAGTGTCATATTTTATCTTCATAAAAATGAAATAAGAAACCAAAGCATTTAATTTATTAATTATTAAGTTCATAGGTTGTATTCCATTTCAAATAATACAATCATTTTTCAAGTGATATTTTGCTTTTAGCCTACTAGCTCACGCCATGATGATGTTACAGTAAAAAGAACTAACAATGATGTCGCTATTACTGACCAAAATCTTGCCAATGCTCAGGTAACAACTTAACTCTTACTAAATTAGGTTAAAACTTAACTCTTCCGATTACCAATTCAAGATAAAATATCTTCTCTTTACCTTAAAAGAAAATAGTCATAATTTGAGCTTTTTAATATTACAGGACTTACGGATGTATTTCCAAGAGTTTACACCGGAAACTAATAGCAAGCAAAATTCTGTGAATCCTCAGGTATTTTTTCCTTTTTAATAATATTGTCACATCTGTAAATGTAAATTAGAAAAATGCAACGCTCTAATAATCTTCTTTATAATTATTATATTTATTTGCAGGAGAACTTAATTTCATCTAATGCATCGACACCCCGAAAAAGAAAACTTCAAAATATAATTGAAAACAGGGATTACATTATAAAAAAACAAAGATTGCAAATAAGACGAATCCAAGCGCAAAATAGAAGATTGAAAGTAAAAATTAATAAGATAGAAGAGGTTCTAAAGGACTTGCAAGGAAAGATTAATTGAGGACATTTCTATTCTTAAAAGTATGAATTTAAATGTATATACAATTTTATTCTCATGATTTTCACCAATACATTGTATTTATAAAAAAAAGTAATATTATATATAATACTCGTTAACAGGTTCAAGAATTGACCAAACGTATGATTGTCAAAAGCACAACAGGACATTCGAAGCAAAAGTATAGCCCAGCTCTTCGTAGTTTGGCTTTGACTCTCAACTATTACTCCCCATGAATATGTGCACAAGACTTTCGACTGTTGCCTACCAGACCGTCGCACCTTAAGAAAATGGTACCAAAATGTAGGTGGAGGTGCAGGTTTTACCACGGAGTCCATAGAAGCCTTAAAAGTAAAAGCGAAAAACACCAAATACCCCATCATTGCGGCCCTTTCAATCGACGAAATGGCCATACGCCGGCGTGTAGAATGGGACGGCAAAGAACTACATGGACATGTTGATATAGGTAATGGTGTAGAAGGAGATCATGTAAGAGTTGCGAAAGAGGCTCTGGTATTCCTAGTTACAGGTGTTAATTGTAACTTTAAGGTCCCAGTTGGGTATTTTTTAGTTGACGGTATAAGTGGAACGCAACGAGCTGATTTAATTTTACAATGTTTAGACCTCATTTCCGGTATAAAAATTATTTCTCTTACTTTTGATGGTTGCGCTGCCAATTTAGCTATGACTCAATCCTTGGGTTGAATAAAGAAAAATAACGGGTTCAATAAAGGATAAAAAAAAATCGTTTTTGCACACCCTACTACAAACGGACCAGTCGTAGTTTTGTTGGACCCATCACATAATATGATAAAATTAATTCGCAATGTTTTTCAATGTTATAAAACATTTTTAGACAAAGATGGCAATAAGATAGAATGGCGTTTTTTGATAGAACGAAATAAACTTAAATGGAGGGAAAGTTTCATTTAGCAAATAAGCTGCAGTACCGTCACCTGAATTTTAAGAACAATAAAATGAACGTAAAACTAGGAACACAATTATTTAGTAAGAGCGTAGCAGGTGCTATAGGGTGCGTTCCGTTTTGTGCCAATAGTACTGTTAGCACTGTGAGCGACAAAAGCCGTTCCGTTTTGAGTAGCGTGCTGACAGCGCTGTTGACGCGATTTCATTTCGGAACGGTTTTAGATTACATTTGCTGTTCTTTGAAGCAAAAAGACGTCAAATGCGTCAATGTGACAGTCCGCTCACAGCCGCTCACGGTGCTAACGCGGCAAAACGATTGCACTGTGAACGCAAGATGGCGGTGATAGTGACGTCAGCCGTGACGTGACTATAGCTTTCGTTGACCCGCTAACGCCAAATCGGAACGGTTTGTAAGCGCGATATCAGTGTCATTTTCGCTGTTAGCGCAAAACGGAACGCAACCATAGACTTCTGTCGTGATCAATTAAATTTACGTGCATTTAAGAACAGCGAAGCCACATCAAATTATTTAAGAATTATAAATAACATGTTTGACATTTTCAATTCCCGAAATACCCACGAATATAATTTCAAAAAAAAACCTTAACAGAAACCAATGCTCCTATGTTACTCATAAGTCATAATTATTCATTTATAATTAATTCATAATTCATTTATTTGCCATAAATAGGGATTGGTGAAAGTTGACCACAGGTTGGTATAATCTATACTAATATTATAAAGCTGAAGAGTTTGTTTGTTTGTTTGTTTGTTTGAACGCGCTAATCTCAGAAACTACTGGCCCGATTTGAAAAATTCTTTTTATGTTGGATAGTCCATTTATCGAGGAAGGCTTTAAGCTATATGACATAAAGATACGACTCACAAGACCACAGCAGCAATGAAAAATGTTGCGAAAACGGGAGAAAGATATTCCTTTTGAGAGCTTCCGCTGCGTACGCTGCGGAAACCGCTAAAGTTACACAAAAATCATGTATGACAGGATTGTTCAGCATTAAGAGTTCTATAATAAAGTCCGCGACAGCATAAGTCTATCTTTTATGGTTGACTTACTACAACCTTTTTTATGTTAATAAATTTGTAAAAAAATAATGCATCATTTTTAGAGGTGTATTATACACACAGGTATTTATTCTTATCAAAATAAATAGATTCATCATCACGAGCATTTCATTTAGAACAAAGTTGTCCTTTATATCATTTGACTAGCGGTCCCCCGCGACTTCGTCCGCGCGTTTTGAGTTTGCCCCCTCCCCTCCCGTCGCAGCGTGATGTTTTATACCCTAAAGCCTTTCTCGATAAATAAGCTATCCAACACAGAAATATTTTTTCAAATCGGTCCAGCAGTGCCTGAGAGAAGCGCGTTCAAACAAACAAACTCTTCAGCTTTATAATATTAATTAGCGCAAGCGCACGTCGTACTTTAGCTGGGAACATTATTTTGGTGCGGAGTTATGTTAAAACTGTGATAGCTCCTAAGATATTCATTGAATTTAAATGATATAAAGGGCAACTTTGTTCTAAATGAAATGCTCGTGATGATGAATGTATTTATTTTGATAAGAATAAATACCTGTGTGTATAATACACCTCTAAAAATAATGCATTATTTTTTTACAAATTTATTAACATAAAATAGGTTGTAGCAAGTCAACTATAAAAGATAGACATATGCTGTCGCGGACTTTATTATAGAACTCTTAATGCTGAAAAATCCTGTCATACATGAATTTTGTGTAACTTAAGCGGTTTTCGCAGCGTTCGCAGCGGAAGCTCTCAAAAGGAATATCTTTCTCCCGTTTTCGCAACATTTTTCATTGCTGCTGTGGTCTTATGAGTCGTATCTTTATGATATATAGCCTAAAGCCTTCCTCGATTAATGGACTATCCAACGTAAAAATAATTTTTCAAATCGGGCCAGTAGTTTCTGAGATTAGCGCGTTCAAACAAACAAACAAACAAACTCTTCAGCTTTATAATATTAGTATAGATTCCAATAAATATCTTAGGCGCTATCACAGTTTTAACATAACTACGAACCAAAATAATGTTCGCAGCTTAAGTACAACGTGCGCTTGCGCTAATTATATTATAAAGCTGAAGAGTTTGTTTGTTTGAACGCGCTTATCTCAGAACTGCTGGACCGATTTGAAAAAATATTTCTGTGTTGGATAGCTTATTTATCGAGAAAGGCTTTAGGATATAAAACATGACGCTGCGACGGGAGGGGAGGGAGCAAACTCAAAACGCGCGGACGAAGTCGCGGGGGACCGCTAGTACAGTTAGATAGTTGGTTATTTAGCCATAAAATACAGCATGCAAACATATGTTAACATAATATTATTTTAACAATACAAAATTTTAAATTTCATTACATTTGTGCATTTACAATGTCACTCGAATACTTGCAAATAACCACGAAATACCTTTCGGAGTTAAAAACTCCGGATGGTATTCTTTTAAAAGAAAGTCTGAAAAAACCTGGATTTATCGGTTTTATAGGATGTGCTGTAGTGGTAGAACAATTTTATAAAACTTTGATATGCCCACGGATTTTATCGTTCATGCCTTTTTACAAGGTGAGTCAGGATCACTTGGAATTGTTATTCGGGAACATAAGGTCGCACGGAGGTTGTAATAACAACTCCACAGCGCGCCAATTTAAAGCTGCATACAAAAAAACTTTTTGTGCACATTGAACTGAAGCCAGTTGATAATGGAAATTGTACCAACCTTGAACACATATCGATACTACTCTGTGCATCGTCTCCTATCGACAGAATAAATAGATCGATCAATAAGTTGAATATCGAAGAAGATGAACATGAAAATACAAACGACGTGGAGGACGAAGGTATGCATATATTTTTTTTAAACTTATCAGAATTCAGTAGTCAAATAATAAGTCATATAAATATTGCAGGGTACATAGCACATGTTTTGATTAAAAAAATACAGTGTGGTACTTGCATTGGGGCGCTACTATCAAATGAAGTAAACGAAGAACACAAATTTATAGTTGCGAAAGGTATGGTATATGGTATGGTATAATAAAGATTTGCAAGATTTCTGAGTGTGTGGTTAGAACTTGTACAGACAATCTTCAAACAAATAGTAAAGATTATTTGACCAGTAGTATTTTACGAAATTTTGAAGGCAGTAATGTATTCAACAACTTAGTGTCTCATCAAATAGGACAATATCCTGACGCAAATCATATGACAGACTGAAAAAAAGCTACTATAGAAAAATATGTTAATTTAAGGTTGCATTTTATTTTGAAAACTTAATTCGCAATGGAGAGTAAGCGCCAATTACTGAATAAATTCATTTTATTTAAAGGAAAATAGCGTCACAAAACAAAATGAGTGCCCTTTATAATGATCATTAGTTTGTTCATTATGCATTTTTACATAAACTATGAATAATGATTTATTCTGTATATATTGTATAATTAAGGGCTGATTTTTCAATAGTCGGATAAGAAATTTTATTCGAAAAAAATACAATATGGCTAATTTGAAAACGTCACCTACAAATTGTCAGCAAGGATACGTAACTGACGTATAATAAAATCTCTCGCTTTATAATTTATCAGTCTGTAAAGTTTTATCTGACCAATGAAAAATTGGCACCCTTATTCGTGCCACCAAAATAAGACAGCAAAATCACACTGCTCAATCCTCATCTTTTGTACTTTTGCTGTTATTATCTTCGATTATAATATATCGGTTGATCTAATTATTCGTACAAAAGGGTACAACGATCCACAGTTCAATGTCGACATTGGTTTAATAATCTTTTACAAGTACTACATTGGTTTACCGTTAACAATCTACTACCTTCGGTAGTGACTAGTGATACCAAAGTCAAGCAAATTACGGCGCGGTTTTATTGGGTGACCATTCCGACCATATAAGTGACGTATATCACATTCACAAGCATCTTGCGTGCTTCGGAAGGCACGTTACGTTTGTTATAGCATTCTAAATAAATTTTATCGTAATTATGTGATGGGTATCATGGTTTCAAAGTACGTTTTCTACAAACACTTAAAAGGCCAATTTCTTAAAAGTGGTTGGCTTTTGGATAAATAAATAAATAAAATAAATAAAATGCTTTTATTTCTTAATATCTTTTACAGATAAGTTGCCGGGGCTTCCCATAAAGTTATCTAATCGATACTTGTGTAGGGATAGCCTCGCTCTACCTCTTCAAAAACAAAAGAGGTAGAGCGAGGCTGGATAGTATGGACAACAGCACATCATGGTAAACACTGCGGTATCTTATGCAGTTGTAATAAGGGTTAGTTTGCAACAAAAGTGGATAACCCGATGAGCTGGCCACTGTGCATTATAGGGTCAAAGTTTACACAAATGAGCTCCCACCACCTCTTTAAAGAATTCGATCTTTTTTTAAATAATTCTGTATACAATTTACAGGTCAAACTGATAAACTACTTTTGTAAGACGGTTATTTGAAGTCGGTTGTGCACTTTTTTCTAGTTTCTGTATACGAGGGTCAAACTGAAAGTTCTTAGAAAATCAAAAACTGATTACATTAGCCAGTTATTAGTTTTATTATATCTTTTCAAAATATTGTTCATTGACGTCAATACACCGCTGCATGCGATGGAACCACTGGGAAAAGCACTTTGCCCACTCGTCCTTAGGGGTCTCTTCAATGGCATCGCGATACGCAGCCACCGCTTCTTCAGCATTCATAAACCGCTTTCCTTTAAGTTTTTCTTTAATTTTTGGAAATAAATAAAAATCACAAGGCGCGAGGTCGGGGCTATACGGCGGGTGACCCAGTAATTCAACGTTTGATGTCGCCAAATAGTCGATCGTTCGCTTGGCGGTGTGCGACGAGGCGTTGTCGTGGTGAAGGAGGATCCTACTGCGAGGTCGTTTCTCTCGAACTTTTTCCAAGACAAGTGGCAAACAATTGGTAGTGTACCATTCTGCAGAAACTGTTTTTTGATCCTCTATTACAATTGTTGCGAAATGACCTATCCTTCCAAAGAACGAGGCCACCATTTTTTTTCCCGCACTTCGATCTCTCTTCACTTTAGTTGGCAACTCCTCGAAAGGAAACACCCACTGAGCAGATTGTCTTTTGGTTTCAGGATCATAACAGTAAATCCAGCTTTCGTCACCTGTTAGTATGTCGAACACAGCATTTGAGTCACCTCCGTTAAATCTTTCAATCATTTTACGGCACCAATCCACACGATGGAGTTTTTAAGCCTTAGTCAAATTATGAGGTATCCACCGGGCGCAAAGCTTCCTGACCGCTAAATGTTCGTGGAGGATTTTGTGCTCTTGACTCATACCGATGCCTAAGCTTGTCCGAATCTGCTGATTGGTCACTCTTTTGTCAGTCTCTATCATACGCCGCACAACACAGATGTTATTTTCAGTCGTCGCCGTAGAAGGCCGTCCCTCACGTACATCATCAGTGAGATTAGTGCGACCACGTTTAAACTCATTAAACCAGTTGTAAACAGTCGCACGAGATGGGGCTTTATCGTGAAAGGCCAATCGTAGTCTATCATAACTTTCTTGTTGACTTAAATGACATCGAAAGTCATAAAAAATCATTGCACGAAAATTTTCTCGTGTTAAATTCATGGTGACGTGACACAGACAATTTTCAATTTGCCGCCAAATTGTAAAACAAATGACAAATGAATGAAATATATACTCAGTAATATTGGCAAAGAGTTCTATTTTCAAATTTTAGAATATTTTTTGTTATTATATTGTTTATAAGTGGCCAGTTCTAAGAACTTTCAGTTTGACCCTCGTAATTCTGTAATTTTACAAATCTCTACATAGCCCCTTTAGTGGCCATAAAAAGTCATAGAAGTCATTTATTTATGCAAATAGGCCCACTGGGGGCACTTTTACACGTCCCAATATAAACCCTACCACAGCTTCGGGACAATAATTGTGGGCTAGTGCTGAGAAGAAGCTGCGCAACAAACTCGGTCACTATTGTCAATGCCTCTTTTCAAAAGGTTTACAATGTTTGTAGTGATCATGCAAGTCCATACATTATTATCTTTTAAATAATTATCTACTTTATAATACCCTTTTGTCATAAGGGTTTCTTTAATAACAGTTTTAAATTTATTAATCGGTAAGTTTACAATGTGTTCTGGTAGTTTATTGAAAAATTTTATACCTTTCCCCATGAAAGAATTACCAACCTTTCGAAGCCTAAATTGTGGAATAGCAAGCTTATCCTTATTCCTAGTATTATATTTGTGTATGTCACTATTTTTCGTGAAAGAATGTAAATTTTTCCTTACATACATTAAATTTTCGTAAATATACTGAGAGGCTAGAGTTAATATTCTAATTTCTTTAAACACCTCAACCTTGTTTAAGTTTGTATATTTAATTTCTTTTAACCAGGTGTTAAAAGAAATTAAATATACAAACTTAAACAATCTTGAGGTTTAAGATTATAAATTTGGCGTGATTAAAACACAACCAAAAGCAAGGCGAGGTTATCTGATGTATCATGTATCCGTACATTTCTTTAACTTACCACAATAACTAACTTGGGTTATTCATACCATATTAAGGTGGGTCATATTGTAATATTTTTTTGTAAACTTAACTCATTACCAAAAATAAAATAATCTGATTTAAAAAAGTTTGAGTATTATTATTTTAAATCTGTTTATGTTTATATATTATGATATCGCTTTGAGTTTGCTCCTTTTCCTTCCGTCGCAGCGTAAAGTTTTAGCTTAAGCTAAAGTCTTCCTCGATAAATAAGATATTCAACACAATAAGTATTTTTTTAAACGGTCCAGCAGTTACTAAGATTAACGCGTCCAAATGAACAACCAAACTCGTCAGCTTTATAATATAAGATAAGAGATAAATAAGTAAATAGCATTATATCTTACATAATAATCTATATATATATTACAATGAATTGCTGTTCGTTAGTCTCACTAAAACTCGAGAACGGCTGAACGGATTTATCTTAACTTAGTCTTGAAATATTCGTGAAGGTCTAGGGAAGGTTTAAAAGGCAAAAAAAATCGAAAAACGCGCGGACGAAGTCGCGGGGGACCACTAGTAAATAAATAATATAGACCATGCAAATACCTTTAGAAAGAATATTAACGAAACATAAATCATTACATATAGAATTATTCAATTCTACTAATAAAACTATTTTTAAGATATGACATTGACGTTTATATTAGTTTTTCTATTTCAAGTAACGTTTAGCAACTAAATTGTTTTCTTCTTATTGTTTATAAAAATAGGCACTAGTACAAGCCTTTGTTGCGATCAAATAAGCCGTAGAATTATCCAAATTAACTTAAACTAAAATTTTCCATGTTTATTCAAATTAAGAAAAAACAATGACACTGGTAGTTGAATTTATCGACCTGTAAAATCGACTTTTACCACAACACTAGTATTTTGACATAAAGAACGAATGTAGCTGAATGGTGAATGGTGGTTTCACTGCAAGAAACTCTGTGATTGGTAGTTAGTTTAAAGTACTAAGATTGATACGTTGATTCATTGATTGGTGCTTTAAGCACTGCAGCAACAGCGTGGTAACTCATACCGGCGACAAGCAGGCTTAACATGCACGCCGTGATAAAAAATTATCGCGGTATTCTATCCCGTTTGTTTGTCAAAAATCGAATTAACCACAGTTGCTAATTGCTAACATGAAATGTCATGAAAGTCTTGTCGTTCTGTCAAATTTCGAAATATGTCAAAATTATCATTGAACGCTAAGATGCGACACATATTTTTACCGAATTTTGACATTTTGCCGTCAAAATTCTGTATTCTGTTTGGAAACATTATCGTCCACCATTAGCGTCGACGATAAATGAAAAACAACTTATTTAGAGCAAAAATATATGACTTTGTCGTGCCAAATCTTATACTAGGCTCTCAAATAACAATAAAGGGTAAAAATATTGAAAAGAAAGTCCCCGTGGATTTTTTTATCCCTAAGATATTTATTAGTTTGCATTCATTATCTATGGCCAATATCGAGTCAATCTGTCATTGTGTCAAATTTATCATTCTCAGCAAAATTTTGACATAAAATTGAGTGAATGGTTAGAAATTGTCTTATCTCGTTTTCGTTTTGGATAAATCTGCCAATGTGGTTGGCATGTTGGATTGGAATATGATAAAATAGCATAGATCGACTAATTTTGTCATGTGATCGGAATAAATATTGTGTCATGCATGTTAGGCCTAAAGGTTCCCATAGAAACGAACAGTCTTAACCATTCTAACCTCTTTTCATTTATTCTGTGAAATTTTCCATCTGCGTTTTTAATAGTCATCTTATTGAAATATTATCAAATTGTTACGATATTTCTATCACATAACTGTGTGTATGTACCCAGAATTGATTATCCATTTTAAAAAATCTTTAATAGAATGCGCCTGCGGCTTTATCACCGAACACAATTACTCCTAGCGGATATGCTTTAGCAACAGTTAGTCTCTACCTATGTGACGCAAACAGACCCTTATGAAATAAACTAGCGGTCCCCCGCGACTTCGTCCGCGCGTTTTGAGTTTGCTCCCTCCCCTCCCGTCGCAGCGTGATGTTTTATACCCTAAAGCCCTAAAGCCTTTCTCGATACATAAGCTATCCAAAACAGAAATATTTTTTCAAATCGGTTCAGCAGTTCCTGAGATAAGCGCGTTCAAACCGACAAACTCTTTAGCTTTATAATTTAATTAGCGCAAGCGCACGTAGTGCTTAAGCTGCGAACATTATTTTGGTGCGGAGTTATGTTAAAACTGTGATAGCTCCTAAGATATTTATTGGAATCAAATGATATAAATGGCAACTTTGTTCTAAATGAAATGCTCGTGATGATGAATGTATTTATTTTGATAAGAATAAATACCTGTGTGTATAATACACCTCTAAAAATGATGCATTATTTTTTTACAAATTTATTAACATAAAAAAGGTTGTGGTAAGTCAACCATAAAAGATAAACTTATGCTGTTGCAGACTTTATTATAGAACTCTCAATGTTGAACAATCCTGTCATACATGAATATTGTGTAACTTTAGCGGTTTCCGCAGCGTACGCAGCGGAAGCTCTCAAAAGGAATATCTTTCTCCCGTTTTCGCAACATTTTTCATTGCTGCTGTGGTCTTGTGAGTCGTATCTTTATGTTATATAGCTTAAAGCCTTCCTCGATAAATGGACTATCCAACATAAAAA
This sequence comes from Pyrausta purpuralis, assembly GCA_963924145.1. Taxonomy (NCBI): domain Eukaryota; kingdom Metazoa; phylum Arthropoda; class Insecta; order Lepidoptera; family Crambidae; genus Pyrausta; species Pyrausta purpuralis. The sequence goes on along the minus strand of OZ001660.1, from coordinate 22,114,269 downwards.
TAATTTTTCAAATCGGGCAAGTAGTTTCTGAGATTAGCGCGTTCAAACAAACAAACAAACAAACGCTTCAGCTTTATAATATTAGTATAGATATTACTAGCGGTCCCCCGCGACTTCGTCCGCGCGTTTTGAGTTTGCTCCCTCCCCTCCCGTCGCAGCATGATGTTTTATATCCTAAAGCCTTTCTCAATAAATAAGCTATCTAACACAGATATATTTTTTTAAATCGGTTCAGCAGTTCCTGAGATAAGCGCGTTCAAACCAACAAACTCTTCAGCTTTATAATATAATTAGCGCAAGCGCACGTTGTACTTAAGCTGCGAACATTATTTTGCTGCGGAGTTATGTTAAAACTGTGATAGCTCCTAAGATATTTATTGGAATCAAATGATATAAAGGGCAACTTTGTTCTAAATGAAATGCTCGTGATGATGAATGTATTTATTTTGATAAGAATAAATACCTGTGTGTATAATACACCTCTAAAAATGATGCATTATTTTTTTACAAATTTATTAACATAAAAAATGTTGTAGTAAGTCAACCATAAAAGATAGACTTATGCTGTCGCGGACTTTATTATAGAACTCTTAATCCTGAACAATCTTGTCATACATGATTTTTGTGTAACTTTAGCGGTTTCCGCAGCGTACGCAGCGGAAGCTCTCAAAAGGAATATCTTTCTCCCGTTTTCGCAACATTTTTCATTGCTGCTGTGGTCTTGTGAGTCGTATCTTTATGTTATATAGCTTAAAGCCTTCCTCGATAAATGGACTATCCAACATAAAAATAATTTTTCAAATCGGGCAAGTAGTTTCTGAGATTAGCGCGTTCAAACAAACAAACAAACAAACGCTTCAGCTTTATAATATTAGTATAGATATTACTAGCGGTCCCCCGCGACTTCGTCCGCGCGTTTTGAGTTTGCTCCCTCCCCTCCCGTCGCAGCATGATGTTTTATATCCTAAAGCCTTTCTCAATAAATAAGCTATCTAACACAGATATATTTTTTTAAATCGGTTCAGCAGTTCCTGAGATAAGCGCGTTCAAACCAACAAACTCTTCAGCTTTATAATATAATTAGCGCAAGCGCACGTTGTACTTAAGCTGCGAACATTATTTTGCTGCGGAGTTATGTTAAAACTGTGATAGCTCCTAAGATATTTATTGGAATCAAATGATATAAAGGGCAACTTTGTTCTAAATGAAATGCTCGTGATGATGAATGTATTTATTTTGATAAGAATAAATACCTGTGTGTATAATACACCTCTAAAAATGATGCATTATTTTTTTACAAATTTATTAACATAAAAAATGTTGTAGTAAGTCAACCATAAAAGATAGACTTATGCTGTCGCGGACTTTATTATAGAACTCTTAATCCTGAACAATCTTGTCATACATGATTTTTGTGTAACTTTAGCGGTTTCCGCAGCGTACGCAGCGGAAGCTCTCAAAAGGAATATCTTTCTCCCGTTTTCGCAACATTTTTCATTGCTGCTGTGGTCTTGTGAGTCGTATCTTTATGTTATATAGCTTAAAGCCTTCCTCGATAAATGGACTATCCAACGTAAAAATATTTTTTCAAATCGGGCCAGTAGTTTCTGAGATTAGCGCGTTCAAACAAACAAACAAACAAACAAACAAACAAACTCTTCAGCTTTATAATATTAGTAGAGATAAATAAAGTGTCACATCACATTGACACCTCCTCTCACTCACTCATTCATCCAATAGGTACTTAATGTTCAGCAGAAAGCAGCTGCGCTATCAGTTTACATTAAAGTCAGCGCTTTTTCTTTCAGCAGGATGCTTTTATTTGTTTATTTCTTTTGCGTTCACAAAGCTGACATGTTTTTTTTACTTTTAATTTGGCTTTTGTATTGAGTTCGACAGATAATGATAGTCAGCGTTTTCTGAAAGAAAATGGTCGGCTGGCTACAATAGTATTGTGGCTGCGTTCCGATTTGCGCCAATATCACTGTTAGCACTGTGAGCGTCAAAAGCCGTTCCGATTTGATTAGCGTGCTGACAGCGCTGTTGACGCGATTTCATTTCGGAACGGCTTCTGCATTGTCAGCGCTTGCTTTACGCCTACTCAAATGCTCGGCGCTTACATTGCTGTTTTTTGCTAAACACACATTCATAATTCCTCTTTTCATTCTATCCGCCAGTCAGCCACTGAGCAGTGATGAGCCTGTGTGTGAGCCATTCATTCTTTTATTTCTGAACGGAACGTAGCGAACTATACACGCGTGGATTGTATCTAAAGAAAGTTTTGGTGTTTTTAACATAACTCTATGTAATACATTGGTAGTTGAAAGTGAATTAATTTAACCAAATAATTTGACTCTTGGTTCTTTAAATTTCGCTTCCAATGACGTTCAACTTTGCTCAAATAATTTCGTGTCATTTGTGTGAACAAGTTTTCAAGTGATCATCCAGAGTTGAAAGTTATAAAAACAAGGCCAGCGTTCCAAAACAGGTATGTTTTTAAGGATAACTACTTTTTAATCTCCTCTATCCAGGGATTGCGGTGAAAACATTATTCATAATCATAATTCAATGACGCTACCTAATTTTTAATTACCTCCAAATTCCAAACAACGAATCTCAATCAATTATTAAAGTTGAGAGATAAGTGAATAAGAATAGAATAAAACTTTCCCTTGATGAATAACGTACGATACATTAAAACATGTTTTTTTTTAAAAAGAAAACGATCTCGGTATGTTTTAGTGTTCAGTTTTTATTAACAAAAGAAGCAGAATGTAGGTAGGTAAAATGTGTATCATGGATGGTTCAATTCAATATCATGGATTCAATTATCATCTAAATAATGATATTGATCTAACTACCTGCATAGTTATCAATAAGAATGGTGTCTTTTAGCACAATAATTGTAGCTCAGTATGAACAATTATATTTGTGTGTTGAAAATGCCTTGTTCTTACTGATTACAAAGTTTTTGTTTCTTGAAATGACCGGTAGGTCTTACAAGGATAAGGTGTTTTGTGTACTCTGTTGTGTCAATTGTTTCTGCTCCTAGTGGAGCCATCTCCTCATTCTTAATATTTAATTCCTTTTGTTTGTTTTTTTTCCTTGTTGATGGAAAAGCGGGAAAACCCTCTTGTTTATAAGTATCACTTTGTGTCAAATATATCCTAATGATTCTTGGGCCGCGGTATGGTTTCCAGGATAGTGAGTTCCCCCAGGAGATGGTTTGGGTTATTTCCTATAGTTGGCTCCATAAGATTCTATTTGGGCTTTAACCACTGGCATGGTCAGAATTTTAATGTACCTGCGCTATTTTAATGAATCAGAATGCATTTAATATTTGTTTCAGAATGTAATTTTGAACATGTTAGATGACCAAAAGATTGGAGGCATTATCTGAGCCCCATAGTTGTATGCCATAGTACTAAAGGAGCTTCAGTACCTTTTGCTAAGCAGCTTATTGACTGATTTTATTTTCAATTTTGACAGAAAAGGATGTTGTAAATGATTTTAACACAAATCTTCAGATTAAAATACAACAAATCTGAAAAGTAATCCATCTCGTCTCGTTAAAATATTAGGACTGAAACCTAAATACACACAAATTAGGTTATTGATTTAGTACCAAGAATCCTAGATACTATTGCTTATTTACTTAATAACAACAACGATTGTATTAAAATTGTATTCAGTGTGCAATACTGAATAAAATTTTTCATAGATCTCAACCCAGCGTAAACAATTTCTTCAGTATTTCACACAGCAGGATTGTTTTAGTATGACCTTACATTATGTATTGAGATGTTATGAAAATTCACACAGTGCTGCTAGTTTATGATTGGCAAATATTTGTAAACTGCTAAAATTTATGCCTGCATGCTTGCTCATGGTCTTTCAAGCTTAAGACCACTTACACACTGCGACTTTTAGCATCAATGCACGACTCTGCAATGAATAGATTTAATTAAGCATTGATGAAGTCGTCAAAATACAGCACATTATATTATTTGATACTTTCCAGCTTATTCGAGATCGGCAGTGGATTCAACGTGGGGGGCAAAAACATAAGGGAAATTTTCATTGTCCGTCAGGACTCACCTATTATTCGCCAATAGCTGTTTTCAGGGTTGCAGGTGATCACAGAGGACACAGGCACAGTCACAAAGGTCTTCAGGTAAGTTCTTGGGTAAAACACACGCGAAAATAGAGTCCTGGTAGGTCAGTTAGTGTCAAGGGAACAACGTCTCGCGAGCAACTACTTTACGGGGTTCTCAAGACAAACAAAAAATAGGTAAGTATTCAAAATGATGTGCGTAGGAGCGCGCGCCGTAAGACTAGGATGGCAACACATGAATCGATCAAATTATTGTAGTAAACATATCGCCCGCCCTAAACACGTTAAGTGTTTACGAGAAGAAAAGGAAGGGTAAAAGGAAAGGTTATTTACTTAACTGGAAGACGAACCAGCTTCGTCACAGATCTCTTAAGAATACCTGTGGGAGTTTTCACATCAACGACGCGAATAATATTGTCTTTTATCAAAACTAGTTCACCAACTTGGGGAGGATCACAAGGAGTTGTCCACTTATTCCTCGCCTGTAAGGTATTTAAGTACTCTTAATGCCAACGAGACCAAAAGTGCTGCGTAACTTGTTGGATCAGTTGAAACCGTGTAAGGCGATGCAGTTTTAAATTGTCATAAGGGTATTCAGGTAAAGCGGTTAAAGGTTGACCAATCAAAAAATGACCGGGCGTCAATACCTCGACATCATTAGGGTCTGGAGAAAGCGGACATAGGGGCCGCGAGTTTAAAACTGCTACTATTTTGGTAAAAACAGTTGTTAATTCCTCAAAGGTAAGAGGAGTTTCTCCTATCACGCGTTTGAGGTGGGCTTTTGCCGATTTTATGGCAGCCTCGATAAGGCCTCCCCAGTGGGGGCAGACAGGGGGGTCAAAAACCCAGTTAATATTACGCTTGGAAAGCTCAGAACCAATAATAGCTTGATTTTGAGACAAAAAAGACTCTAACTCCTGTAAATAATTACGTGCACCGATATAATTTCGACCACAGTCCGAGCGGATAAGGCGAGGTACACTACGACGTGAAACGAATCGGGAAAAGGCGCCAACAAAGGCTTCGGTACTTAGGTCCGACACGACCTCAAGGTGGACTGCCTTGGTGGAGAGGCAAACAAACACACAAAGGTAACTCTTAACCAATTTTTTATTCCTATAGGCCTGAACTTTGGTGTAGAAGGGGCCCGCGAAGTCAGTGCCTACACCATCAAATGGTCTAGCCGCGGTGACACGATCCTTAGGAAGATCACCCATAGGAGGCTGGGAGACAGCCGCTTTCAGACGATAACAAGGAAGGCATTTAAAAATCACATGTCGAATAGCGCGACGAGCAGACAGGATCCAAAATTCTCTGTTCAATATAGCCAAAAGGGCATTCGCACCTGCGTTAGTATTTTCACGGTGATAATGGGAAATTAAAATGCTCACGAAATTACCATTTTTAGGCAGAAGCAGGGGGTGTCTAGCGTCAAAGGGAAGGTCAGAGTATCGTAAACGGCCTCCCACTCGTATAAGGCCTCTGTCATCTAAAAACAGGCTCAATTTTCTTAGGGAGTTGGTGATGGTATCACCCCTTTTCAAACGGTCTAGTTCATCACTGAAGGATGTCAATTGAACAATTTTTACTAAATATAAAAGAGATTCTCTACGCTCTTCAGTGCTCAGAAATGAAGAGTAGGATTTAGGATATACAAACCGCCTTAGGTAACAAGTTACATTTATTAACTTGTTCAAGGAACTATACCGCTCTAATAAAAAGGAAGGGTCTGGAGGAGGAACTTCAGCAGACACTACTAAACAACGTAGGCCCGGGAGATCATTGTTCGAGGTAGGTTCCGCAGTCACAGGCCACTGGTTAGGAGACTCGGTTAACCACAGAGGTGAAAACCACAGAGTGTGGTTTACCAATTTACAGACAGACATGCCTCTTGATGCACAGTCGCTAGGGTTCATATAGCCAGGAACATGTCTCCAATGACTAGATGTTGGAGAATTATTAATTTGGGAAACACGATTGGACTCAAAAGTCTGAAGTAGGTGGGGAGGTGTTTTCAACCAACACAAAACAATTTTGCTATCCGTCCAACTATGGATTGAAGTCAACACAGACGATCTTTGCAGACAAAGAGCGACGTGATGTAATAATTTAGAGAGGAGGGTAGCTCCTAACAATTCCGATTTGGGAATTGTTAAACGGGTCCTAATGGGTGCAACCTTTGATTTGGCCATAACAAGATGGACGGAGCAATTACCAGACGTATGCTCTGCGCGTAAATAAACGGCCGCGGCATAACCTAACTCTGAGGCATCACAAAAACCATGCAGTGATAAGGAGGAGGAACCGCTAGCAAGAATATGACGAGGAATAGCCACTTCGCTCACTTTGGTCATATCTTGAATGAAGGTAGTCCACTCTAAAGCGAGGGGCTCAGTAAGGGGGTCATCCCAGGAGAGGCCAGATAGCCACAAGCGTTGGATGAACTCTTTGGCCTTAAACACGACTGGAGATATCCAGCCACAGGGGTCATAAATTCGGGCAATCACAGATAATACCTTTCTCTTTGTAATCACTGTCTCACGGGCATCATAGGAACAGTTATAGGTAAATGAGTCACTCACTGGGTTGTACTGAACACCTAAAACTGCAATAGTCTGAGGGTTACCCTGGTCTACGATCGAGTGAGGAAGTTGCAAATGGTCTGGTGGCAAATCATCCTAGAGTTCGGGTTTATTAGATATCCACTTACGAAGCTCATACCCACCAGCGGCCATCATGCCTTCGAGCTCTGATTTTAAGGCCCGTGCAGAAGAAATACAAGGTGCTCCACTAAGACAGTCATCCACGTAAATATCCCTTTCAATAACTTCGGCAGCTCGGGGAAAGTTCAACCGCTCCTGTTCTGCGAGCTCAAGAAGAGCGCGAATCGCAATATAAGGACTAGAGCGAAGGCCATACGTATTAGTGTTAAGCTCGTATGTGAGGAGAGGATGAGAAGGGCCCTCACGCCAGAGTACTAGTTGGTACCTTCTGTCCTCAGGGTGTACCCAGGTCATGCGGAACATCATACGAATGTCTGCGACAAACACTACTTCGTGCATGCAGAAATTGGTAAGGATATGGGACATATCTCGCTGAAGTTTAGGGCCAGTGTGTAAACATTGATTTAAGGACACTTTATTGGATGTCGGGCTACTCCCATCGAAAACAACTCGTATTTTACCACCAACGCTTTTAAAAACTCCATGGTGGGCAATGAAATAATGTTCACGGGTGTGATCATATGACGAAAGGGACATGTGGTTCAACTCAATATATTCACGCATAAAGGATATGTATTTTTTACGAAAGTCAGGATTACCTTGCAAACGCCTTTCAAGGCTACCAAATCGCTTAACGGCATTGGTCTTAGAATCACCGAGGGGTGGACGATCTTGTAAAAAAGGGAGCCTAACCATAAAACGTCCATCATTTCCACGAGTGGTGGTTGCTTTGAAGAATGTCTCACATTCTAAGTCCAACGGGTTTGAATTAGACAGCTGGGGGCCTCTTCAATCTTCCAGAACCTTTCCACTATTTGGGACAATGAGACTCCAGTCATAGGAGGTTCCAATTCGGATAGACATCCAGGAACAGGGCCTGACAAGACAAACCCAAAGATTGTCAATATGGCAGTTAGGCCATCAGGTAAAACTTACAACTCAGGTTTCAACAGGCGGCCAATGATATCGGCCCCAAGTAGTACACTTATTGTACCAGGCAGTGGCGGCTGGTGGGTTATCGAACTGGTAGTGCACTTTAAGAAAATCTAAACAATAACTAAAAACAATTACGGTAAATTAAATAAACAATAATAAATGCGTAACACATACAGTGAAACTATACTAGTATGTAGTCTGATAACGAGACGTCAATCATGGCTGCCGTCGTCGCCTCGCGCCCATGCCGGCCGGCCAATCCGTCAAACATCGGTTGCTCTCGGCAATCGTCGGTTCGCCCGTGCGGCGCTCGAGAACCCGCTCATTACTCGGTACATTTCTATGAACCATCTTTTGTTTCACGCGTCAGGCGTATTCACTCGCATCCCCTACAACTTATACTAGCAGTCCTCGTGCACTCGCCGAAGCGCACGAGAATTTGTCTTTAAAGGGAGATATGTCATAATAGTTTTGTAAAGCGCTCAAACTGTTTCACCATAATTGGAGATTTAATCTTTTATTAGTTTTTGTATGTTTAAAATGGTAATTTAAAAATAAAGATGAAGTACTTAATATTTTGTAATTTTTAAATCTTTTGAATAGATGGTTCAGCGCACGAGCGCACTTAAGGTACAGCCGCCACTGGTACCAGGTTTATGAAACAAGGGGTCAGCAAGTGGCAGATGCTAAGTACGGAAAACAACACTTTTAGGTACATCTACATCCGGGAGGGACCCAGCAATCACGTCGACTACTATGGCGGTAGTCGATATCACAGGAAGGTTAGAATTGACAGACTTAAACGAAAGAGATACAGTGCCATGAGAATGGACTGACTGTATATTACCTATTCCACGAACGGGCACATGTGAAGGAGTGATAGGTAAGTTCATTTGGTCTGTAACAAACTCTGTGGTCAGGAGGCAGCCTTGGGCGCCAGTATCTAATAAGGCACGGGCTTCCGCGTAATACCCAGACGAAGTTTTAACGTGAATTAAGGCCGTAGGTAAAAGAACGAGAGAACTGCGTGATACTGAAGTTAAGGTAGGTACAGATGGAGGGCTGTCTAGTCAGAATCGTGAAGAGTCGTTTGGTTTCGAATGGAAAGCACGTTCATCCTGAGTTCTTGGAGGAGGGGCGTGATAAACACGATCACTATTAGGTTCAGGTGAAAATCGCCCGCCCGAACGCGGGGGTGAAGCTCTGTGGGAATTGCGAGGTGGGGGGCTGTTATAGGCTCGAGTGCGTGAGAAAGTACGTTCCTTCAGGTCTCGCGGCGGGGACGTCCTCGGCGAGTTTGAAGGTAAGGCTGTGACGTCACGGTTGGAGCGTTCACGCTGATATTTCACGGGGGCGTCATCGGCATAACACAGCAACGTGTGATGACTATAACGACGGCAGGTATTACAGCGGTAATCTCGCTTGCAATGAGAAATTGAGTGTTTATCTAGGCATCGATAACACAAACGGGCGTCTTTAACTACATTAACACGTTGACGTGTAGGAAGGCGAACGAACTCGGGGCATTCACGCACGTAATGCGACGTACTATTACAAACGTGACACTTCGGTGTAGGTGCAAACGTAACGAATGTCCTCGTAGGAGGTGGAGACCGCGCGTTAGACTTCGGGAATCGAGTAGAACTCGTACCAAGTGAGGCAGTAGTATCGACGACCAAGGCACTACCTACATTGTCGTGATGCCTGCATTCATCCTCTAAGAAGGTGATAAGTTGATCAAAAGTTGGAAGTTTATTAGGGTCATCACCAAAACGACGCTCAAAACGGGATTTCAATTCAGAAGGCAACTTCGCAAGGCATAGGTGTACCAGTAAATATGACCAATGGTTAACAGGCAGGTCTAATCGTTCTAAACAACGGTAAGTTGAAAGAAGAGGGTTAAGAAACGATACGCGTAAGCCGGACAGCTTTGGTGAAATATTAGGTAGCATCATTATCTCCGCGATATGCGTATCTGCCAGGACACGGAGGTTGTGATACCTACGCTTGAGAAGGTCACGGGCCACAGTATAATTGCCCGCTTCAATCTTAAGATGCTGAATCAACCTACGGGGCTCATCAGACAAGGCACCAACTAAGTAATGAAGCTTTAAGGTTGGGGTCAAAGTCGGCTGATTGTCGACCACACTATCGAACTGGTCTATAAAGCTAATCCATCCGTCGGGACGGCCGTCAAACCTAGGTATAGGTAGGTCAGGTAATTTACTAGCCGGGGTGTCAACAATCATGGATCTATTATCCTTTAAGGGCGTACTAGTTCGGGGAGACTCAAACTGGTGAGGTTTTATTTCCTCCAACCTAATTTTAAGGTCATCAACTTTGTCCCTCACAACGCGCATCTCATTTTTAATTAGGACATATTCTTGTTCATAAATAGCGGGGTCAAGGTTTCCTAACAACTTCGAACAGGCAGCCCTAAACTTAACACACATAAGTGGGAGGTCAGAAAGACGCGCACGCATGCGATTAACTGAAAAGGTCTCAAGGACGCGATGGGAATCATCAACCCAATCACTAACATAACGGATTTCACCTAAAGCCTCATGGTATTCAGCTGAGTCCGTGTAAAGTAAGGCCCTTACGGTCTCGTTACTCGCTTCAGAATCAGGCATATTTTAAGTAGGTAGGTACTCAGACTATGATCAATGGGACAAGTTTACTAAATCAATACGTAAGTTTCTAAAACGCAGAGGAATGCAGGACGGCTCATAAAATGTGTACTGAATAAGATAGGTAAGGAATAATCGTAACTAGTAAACAACTCGCATACACACACACGTGGCGGCAGGGACCGGCGAACGTTATCAATAGCACAACAATAGGCAGGAATGCAAGTAATTAAAATGCGCTCACGCACCCCGTAACACAATTAATTATTTATAATAAATTATGAATTTGGTTATTAAAGGAACTAAGATGGCTACCGCGTGCAAAAGGTAAATTCAAATCTCTGAAAAAACTATATCAAAAAATGAGACATTGTATGTAAAAGGGTGGAAGCTAATAATTACGTTATTTTAAGATGAATAATTATGCAAAGGTCCAAAATAAACTACGCTCTGCTACCAAAAATGTTCGAGATCGGCAGTGGATTCAACGTGGGGGGCAAAAACATAAGGGAAATTTTCATTGTCCGTCAGGACTCACCTATTATTCGCCAATAGCTGTTTTCAGGGTTGCAGGTGATCACAGAGGACACAGGCACAGTCACAAAGGTCTTCAGGTAAGTTCTTGGGTAAAACACACGCGAAAATAGAGTCCTGGTAGGTCAGTTAGTGTCAAGGGAACAACGTCTCGCGAGCAACTACTTTACGGGGTTCTCAAGACAAACAAAAAATAGGTAAGTATTCAAAATGATGTGCGTAGGAGCGCGCGCCGTAAGACTAGGATGGCAACACATGAATCGATCAAATTATTGTAGTAAACACAGCTTCTGCATCGCGACTGCATTGATGCTGATGCGCGTTAGCATCGCGACTGTATCGCTGCTTAAACTCGCAGTGTGTTAGGGGCTAAGATTGTAGGCAAGTCATCATCTTCATTATCTATCGTTCAAATGTTGAACATAAGCCACCCAACTAGGTCAAGTGGTTGGCACATCCTGAGTGATCCTGCAATCTTTACAAAATCATCCATCCATCTCACCAGTGATCCTAAGATGAGCTTTTAATCATCATTCTAAAACTTACTCCTCCAATTGCCAAATGAAAGAATTTAACTTTTTTTTTTATTAGCATACGGACACGCAAAGCTATGTCTGTAAATCATATCTCCTCATTTCTGATTCGATCTTCGAGAGAGAAACACCGAGCCCTCCTTTTCTTCGCTCATTGTATAACTTGAAGGTTTGCACGGACAACAGCTCGTCAAGGTAAGCACTGCTGTATCTTATGTAGATGTAATAAGGGCTAGTTTGCAACAAAAGTGGGTAACCTGTGTCACCAACACATCAGATTGGGTACTAAGAAAAAAAATAGAAAAATGCTGTTTTCTCGAAAACTATAAATTTACGCGGAACATACATAAGGGTCCTTAGAGAAGCCCCTGGACCCCTCTATCGATGGTTTTCGTTTGGACCACATGAAACTCGACACCGTGTAAAAATTAAAGTTAGATTCTTTGTAAGTACTTAAAAATACACGTAATAGTAGTGGAAGCTAGTCTTCAAACCTTACTATGATACCATGAATCACTAAGGAGGTGGGGATTAAAAATGGCACAAAATTCATCACGTGATAAATGGACGGCGGAATGAGGCATGATTTAGAAGAAATATAGACATTTATTACCACCCAGTATCAAGTACCTTTCTGGTAGTTTTGGGCCTTATTATTGCCAACTCGACCTGGTGTGACTATATTCTGGCTATATTGTGGCAGGTAGCCAAAGCTTCTCATCTATTAATGTAAACCTAAGAATTTCACTCGTGCTCCTCCATGATGCTATAGACTAAACAAGACTTCATTGTGAAGACGAAACCCAAGCCTCATTGTTTGCCGACACAATTAACACTGGAAAGTCAGGTTCTTGAGTAAACGTGAGTTTTTGCGAGAAAACACATACCCACCTCAGGGTACACTAATAACAGTTATCGTTCTAATTTTTCGAAATAGATACACTTTCTTATTTCATAGTCAATTATGGGGTTTATGTTACCAATTTGGGCGAGCTTGAAGTTTAATCGAGTTCGTAAGTAGATGTATGAAGCATGCTCCTTGTATAAATTACGTCAAATTCTCATAACAACTACAGGTCAACGCAAAATTTTCGTTATATCAGATTTCCATCAGAATCGGCTTCTGCTGGAGCAGGTTTGAATTTTGACGTCTTTTTAGGGTTCCGTAGCCGAATGGCAAGACACGGAACCATTATAGTTTCGTCAAGTCTGTCTGTCTGTATGTCACAGCCACTTTATTCTGAAACTATTAGCATGACATAAATTTATGAAACTTGTAGGTAAGTGTATGCTAAATGCGTTACGATTCCCATACAAAGAAAATAAAAATTATTATATTTTGAAGGTGGCTCCCATACATGGAACTAAAACAAAATATTTAAAAAAAAAAAACTTAAACCTATGCATGTGGGATATCTATGAACGTAGGTCTTTTAAAATGACATCGAGGTTCCTAGAACCATTTTATAAAATTTGACTCGTATAGCAAATTTTGAACAACCGTTAAAATAACTTTGCCCTTAAACAAATACTATGAAAAATTTATTTTTGCTGTCAACAAAATATTGTGTATTTTATTATATACCCTAATTTACTTAAAGTTGGCACGAATCCGACTTGCACTTAGCTGATTTTTTTTTCTGATAAAACCTCACACTTTGAAAAGTTAAGCCTACCCTTGGATCGTCTTACTAAACCTAGTGCTAGACTTTCTATTACTTGTTATAAAACGTAATATATGTATATCCCAGCATTTCCAGCGTTCATTATGTGCATTCAAACCAAATAGGTGAATAGACTATACCCTAATATATCCAAATGTCGAAGGGGTATTATAAAATTCAAGAGTATCTTAATGACGAGAATGTATGGACAGTCCAGCGTGCACCAAACTGACGCACCTACCTGTTTATTTTGATTTGTATCATTTTTGTGGCAGCTAGTGGTGACTGAGTTTGTTCCGGCGTTCTCAGCACTTGCCAGATTGTCTGTGTCTTGTCTCGAAGTGCTAGTAGGGCCCAAAAGATAAGGAGACATTTTCTAGCCCCATATGGGCCATAATTGATTGATAAAACTAATAATTGACGTTCATAAGTAGCATTTTGTGTCCTAAATTGAATAAATTATTTTTGACTTTGACTGCTGCTAGTCAAGCATTAACCATCGTATCATCACTTACCATCAGGTGAGATCGTGTCCGAATCTGGGCTATTATATTTGAAAGCAGCGACAGCCATCCGAGCAATCAAATCAATTGCTTGAAATACTATCTTTCAATTCCTAGAAATATTGAAATTATGAGACAAATCTGAACTTGACGAAAATCATCAACAGAATGAGTGGTTAGTAACTTTAATTAAGAAAGCGAATGTCGCCCATAAAAGCCATCTAACAGTGCCGTAATTTTTTTAAAGATTGTTTATTACCTTCAACAGCTCAATCGCGTGACAAAACTCCAGTTTCACTTGATCTTTTAATCCCATAATAAAATGAAGCACAATATTTCTAGACGAGATTTAATTACTTTTATGTGTGGCGTTTAATATAATAACGCTTTCCACTTTCTAAATCTTTACGTGACTCAGTGTAATGTGGTAGGGCATGTGATCATCTAGATTGTATCGGACTGACGGTTTGTATAATTGCCATGTGGTCGCTTTTAGTCTTGTTTAGTAATTGACGAGGCGTTTTGGTTTAGTCGTTAGCGCTCCTGACTATTACGCCAGCCGTCGCGGGTTCGAATCCCGCAAGGGGTTAATTTGTGTGATGAGCTCGAACATTTGTACCTAAGTCATGGATGTTATATGTTAAGTATTTATGGGAGACGCCCCCGTCATAATCATTGTCTGGTACTTCGTAACTAGAGAATACAATCCCGAGCATGTTTTTCAATCCCGGGATTACGGGATTTTTGAACCGTAATCCCGGGATCCCGGGCCTATCCCGGGATTAGACTATGTGGTTTCTAATTGGGCTCAAATTAAAAAAAAACTTGAGTAATTAAAAAACTTTATAATGTCTTTGCACAACAGTCAACACAAATCACAATAATAATAAGAAAATAAAAAAGACAAAACAAAAAAAATATACTTTTGCAAGAAATTAAAAAGACAACATAAATATACTATTTAGTATTTCGAAAATATAATCGCAGAAATATCAAAGCATCCAATGTTTGACTTCCAACTTCCAAGCCTGCTTCGTAGTTTATTGCCAACATAAGCGGCAGCTGAAAACGCTCGCTCAGGTTCAACGCTGGTTGGAGGAATAGACAATAGATACTTGTATGCTGTTTCTAAGTGATATCCACGAACTCCTCCATTTTCGAACAGGCTCATTTCACGTCTAATACTATTTGCCAACCCCAATTCATTTTGTACTTGTACATCAGGATCTGGGGATTTCATACTCTTGTTAATTTCCAGCTGTAACTTTTCCTTTAATGTCAATTGGGGTTGGGAGGTTTCTGGCCTTAGCTCATCATCTATTTGTGATCCTGACCTTTCTTCTTCTTCTGTGTCATCTCGACTATTAAGTCTTTTAACAATACTCTTTATTTGCTTCCTCACTATAGCCTGTGTCGGAACTGGAAATAAGTCATGCCATTCCAAATCCGATAACAACTGATTTTCATCATTCATTCGTGGATTTTGTAAATAATTTAATACACCAGTTAAATTATCACTTCGTCGTTGCTTTATACGTTCCACTAAGGATGTTTTCATTTTTTTGGCAAGTGCTGAGTTTTTGCTAGACAGTTGTTTTATAAGAAATTTCAAAGCGGCATCAGCTGTGCATAAATTAGCATCTCGCCTACAGATTGCTTCTACTGTCAATTTAATTGGGGTCAGCACATCAACAATTTTATTTACCAATTCAAAATCAACATCTTCTAAACGAATTGGATGATTGAGATCTATAAGAGCTTTTTGAATGCATGCTTTTAAAAGATAAAATCGCTCCAGCATTGTTAAAAGACTATTCCATCTGGTTTTACAGTCCAAAAGAAGTGACAGCTCTTTTCCATGTTCAATTTTCACATATTTTTGAAGTACTGTTTCATTTTTAAATGGTGATCTTTTGAAATACACTACAACTTTGCGGATTTTCTTTATCAGCTCATTAATATTTTCATATTGTGTTAACTCTGGTACGTGTTCTGGCGCAAGATCATTTTGTGACATTACGATTAAACCTGATTCTGGACAGTCTAAGTCTTCTAAATCGTGTTCATCATCGCTGTCGTCCATATAATCAACAGTAACAGCTGGTTCATTCAGAGTATCATCTGAGGTAGGGCTATGTTGCAAATAATTATGTTTTCCATAAAGCACATCACAGACCGCCAAATTGATACCATGTGCGAGACACAGTTGATGTTCGGTGCAAACAAGCCGCCCCACCTTTATCATAACATTCGGTCCATCGGTTACAATAGCCACGATGTCAGTTTCCAGGGAAATATCAAATTCACTGAGACGCTCTTTCAATATACGAAGACAATTTTCAGCTGTCATACTTCCGTAAATAGGAACAAGTCCTAAGTTCCAAAATTTTTTATATGAATGAACGTTGACAGCCATGTATCGTTTATTGGAAGTTGAAGTCCACTCGTCGAAAGAAAGACTAAATCTTTCACCTGCACTTTTCAATTGTTTCAATTCTGCAATTACTTGCTTTTTGATTTTTTCACTGTAATTCATAACACGTTTTCGAACAGTGACGGCTGACTTTGGTAAATCCGGGTATTTTGCTAAGAGCAATTTTCTCAAATCATCTGAAGCTATGAATACACTGAATGGAAATCCATCTAATGCAACCATTCTTGCCAAAACATCATCCAGGCTATCGTCGGCACTTTTAGTAAAATAATCATCTAACTTTCGCTTGGTTGGCGGCGGCGGAGCTGTGTTCATATTTTCAGAATCTTGACTTGTTGAAGCTGATATAACCTTGATGTTATGTTTTGATAACAAATGTGTATGTAATCCCTTAGTCGATCCACCCAAAGTCTTGAGAATGGCTGGGCACCGCTTACATTTAGCACTATTCCCATCCTTCGCGACTAAAAAATAACTCCACACTGACGTCGCATCACTGTCTTTTTTATGTTTAACAAAGTCTGCCGCCATTTGAAATACTTAATTTCAGGTAATTTACTTTAAATTTAAATGACGAAACCTTCGTAACCCGTCACTGACAGAATAATAAATGAAAAAAATAAAATCTGATTAGCATATTTATACTTTCATACAGGGAATCCCCGACGGGAAAATACCCGCAACAATACTATGATATGAGATGATCGGGTGATTTCCCTGTTGGTTCGTTGGGGACTTGGGGAATCACCTTAAAAGTAGCATATTTAATACTTTCGTACAGGGAAACCCCGACGGGAAATACCCGCAAAAATATTATGATATTATGAGATGATCGGGTGATTCCCCTGTTAGTTCATTCATTGGGGAATTACCTTAAGAGTATTGTATTGAAGTACTCAGAGTGGGGAAGTCCCTTCTAAGTTTACAACAAACATATTAAGACTGTACCTGTGTGTGTAGTGAATAGTACGTATCGTATGACGGCGTATCTAAAAGTGTTTTTTGTCGTTATGTATTAAATGCTATTAAATAACCTAGGCAAGGTTATCGTCAAGGCGCAACGGACTACGGCATATAAACTAAACTTGTATGTGGCAATCCCGAAAATCCCGAGATTAGCCAAGTGCAGTCCCGGGATTTTCGGGGCCAGAAAACGGTCGGGATCCCGGGATCCCGAGATTCGGGATCCCGGGATTGTATTCTCTATTCGTAACACAAGGAAGAAAATTCCTTACCTACCTCGAAACAGTCAATTGATTGTCATGGCGCATATTAATTTATTAATTTTTATTAATTGCGGTCTTGAAATATTCTAGATTTATTAAACATACTCACAAACGTCTGTATACAATTGGCTGAAATGTATTCGTACTTTATTGATGACTAGCGGTCCTCTGCGACTTTGCGAGTTTTGAGTTTGCTTCCGCCCCTCCCGTCGTAGCGTGATGTACAGTGGGCAGCACATCAGGTTACCCAATTTTGTTGCAAACTAGCCCTTATTACAACTGAATAAGATACCGCACTGTTTACCTTGACGTGCTGTTGTCTGTACTATAGCCTGAAGCCTCGATGAATAAGCTATCCAACACAAATAAAAAAACAAATCAATTCAGTAATTCCTGAGATTAGCGCGTTCAAACAAACAAGAAAACTCTTTAGTTTTATTATGTTGGTATAGAATATAGATGATCACAGAAGACGTCTTATGTCTTATACTGTGGTAATCTATAAATCTAAGAATAACCTTGATGATACATATTTGACAACCTCCATGGTGTAGTGGCTAAGAAGCTAGTTTCAAGGCGTCGCCGCGCCGAGGTACCGGGTTCGATTCCCGGTCGAGAAATTAAAATTATATATATTGTGGTACCACCGTTGTGTCTGATTTCCATAACACAAGTGCACAGCTACTTACTTTGGGATCAGAGCAATGTATGTGATTGGTGTCCAATATTTATTTTCAACGTTCGACATCGTTTTCCTAGCCGAAAAAAATATTCGCTACCGAAACACACTTTCGATTTTACAACGTTTATTTCTAGCAATGTTTATTTATATAACATTGAAGACAGGGACCTTTGACATCTGAAGGTAAATGGCGACGCTCTAAAGGAGACAGCTGGTATAGTATAACTTGAAAAGAAACAAAGAGTGCATGTAAATTAACTTTATAATATTCAAACAAAGACCACTAGCCGTGACGGTAATGAATTCGTTAAGTGTGACGAGTCAAAAAGAAATTTTTACAGTGCGGATTTGTAAGTATTTTATTAACTTTTGCTTTTTAAAATAAGTGAGCCAGCCACTCCCAGACTCTTTAACTTAAATAAAACGTGAAATCGAAATTAATCCAGAAATGCATCTGTAGATCGATTCTCGTGCAATTTGTATACAAAAAAACTCACCAATATTTTTAAAAAGAAAATACCGTTTTTACTTTATCAGGGTCACGATTTCTAAGCATTTTGATTTCTTCCGTGCGGTAGTTTCTAGGATTCGATAGCCGAATGGCAAAATACGGAACCCGTCAAGTCTGTCTGTTTATCTGTCGTACAAAAAATAAAAATAAATGATATTTAAGGGGGGCTATGCGTGTAGGGTGTCTATGGATAGGTCTTTTTAAATGACATCGAGGGTCCTACAATCATTTTCTTTAAAAGTCTAACGTTTGAGAGATACACACGAATGGTAAAATGGACGTCCCCCCCCATTTCGATTAAAAAATAGCCTTTTGTGATCGGACTCATCAAATTTCACTTGAAATAACGATTTATTGCGTCTTTGATTGATATCTCTTGCTCTATTTAGCGCCCACTTTCTCCAAGATTCTTTTGGTTTAATGCCAGTGTTGTACGTGAATGACATAATGATGACTATTCAAAAATGTCGTGAGCGTGAAGTGTAGTCTTTTTTTCGTTTCATTCATTGTTATGTGGTAGGCTTGTGCCATAATGCCTAGCGAATATCAATTGGTGGTTTACTGTAGTTGGTTTTATGTGGATGGACATGGAAATGGCTGGCAAATTGATATTACGACTGGGCTTGATGATGACAAGTTATTCCTGTATCTGCAAATTAACTTTTGTGGATGTTATACTGTCGTTAAATTGGTGTTCGGTTCCTAAAACAATTTTGTCTTACGTTTGATGTATAGACGCTTCCTAAGTTGTAATTTCAATAACAGTAAACGTAACTTTCTACTTTAATACAAACACTTTTACAAACAAAGTTATATTTGCTGTCAACAAAATATTGTGGTATTTTAGCTAGGTGGAAGTAAGTGGATTCCCTTATTCAGTTAAATTTGGCACCGAACTCTTAGTGCGCGAGTCCGAAACGCACTTGTTTTTTTTAAAAAAAAGAGAGTTGTCCTACATACGAATATCACCCTCGTATAGTCAAAAATCAATAACATTATCCCCGAGTAAGAGTAAATTGTACTAGTCTATATAGCATTAAGTAATTATTATACTCTGCAGAAACATCTTCAACTGCTTTCATGTCTTGGTTGACAAGTTTTGAATTTTCAACGGCAATCAGACTTCAGAGAAATTGTCGTCTTGATTGGACAGTAGCTTTATGCTGTAACCAAACTTCTACTCTTCAAAGACATAAGATTTGTACTTTCAACTCGCAGTATTAACCTCAAATCAAATTATCAGCGGCTCAGCCGTTACGTCAGTTCCAATAATGTCCCATTACGGCTGTAAGCACGGAAATTATAAGGCGACCACGTTGGCTAACTGGCCCATTGTGCGACAATTGGTCACAGTGAGCAGTCAGCAAACATTAACGTAACATTCCTTGTTCTGTTCCGTCGTGGTTACAGGCGTTTACATTGGTCGACAGTCGGCTGGAGTTTATGATGTTTGTTCGTATGCGGTCAAAATATTGTTCTGGCATTTGTAGCTGTACAGAAATCGCAATAACTGAAGTTTTGTCGGTTCTACAAAGTTTTAGTGTAAGACTGAACAATCTGTTTCAAACTATTGTAAATTAAAGCAGCAGTAAATTATAGCATAGCAGTCTTGGGCTTAAAAATCATAATTCCCACAAACGTTATAACGGATATAACGTTCGACACAGACATATTTTGCTGGTGTTATTTTATTATTAATTATAACAAAATCCACTTGTTTCTTAAAAACTAAACATTAAATTTGAAAAAATATTTTTATGTTGGATAGATTTTTTATCAAGGAATGCTTTAGGCTATAAAACATCAGGCTGCGACGGGAGGGGAGAAAGCAAACTCAAAACGCGCGGACGAAGTTGCGGGGGACCGCATTTTTCTATGCAATCTATTCAAATTATCATTTGTTTGTGTGTGTCTCCTTTATAGACGCTCACGGATCAAAGGGCCCCGGCGGTCGCATAAACAAAAGCATAGCAAAATACCGTTGATAAACACATCCGTGAGGAATAAAGCGTCGATCTTAATCCCAATACTTTGGCTCAGCTTCATCAAAGCCGGCCATCAAAAAGATCAGTCCCAAGATCTTAACAACAGACTTATCAATCAACTAGCGGTCCCCCGCGACTTCGTCCGCGCGTTTTGAGTTTGCTCCCTCCCCTCCCGTCGCAACGTAATGTTTTATATCCTAAAGCCTTTCCCGATAAATAAGCTATCCAACACAGAAATATTTTTTCAAATCGGTTCAGCAGTTCCTGAGATAAGCGCGTTCAAACCAACAAACTCTTCAGCTTTATAATATAATTAGCGCAAGCGCACGTTGTACTTACTCGTAAGCTGCGAACATTATTTTGATGCGGAGTTATGTTAAAACTGTGATAGCTCCTAAGATATTTATTGGAATCAAATGATATAAAGGGCAACTTTGTTCTTAATGAAATGCTCGTGATGATGAATGTATTTACTTTGATAAGAATAAATACCTGTGTGTATAATACACCTCTAAAAATGATGCATTATTTTTTTACAAATTTATTAACATAAAAAAGGTTGTAGTAAGTCAAACATAAAAGATAGACTTATGCTGTCGCGGACTTTATTATAGAACTTTTAATGCTGAACAATCTTGTCATACATGATTTTTGTGTAACTTTAGCGGTTTCCGCAGCGTACGCAGCCGGAGCTCTCAAAAGGAATATCTTTCTCCCGTTTTCGCAACATTTTTCATTTCTGCTGTGGTCTTGTGAGTCGTATCTTTATGTTATATAGCTTAAAGCCTTCCTCGATAAATGGACTATCTAACATAAAAATATTTTTTCAAATCGGGCCAGTAGTTTCTGAGATTAGCGCGTTCAAACAAACAAACAAACAAACAAACTCTTTAGCTTTATAATATTATAATATAGTATAGATTGAACAGGCTTTCGGAGCAACTCTTTAATCAGCATGAGACGTTTCGAAATAGATCAAGTTAAATGTAACATCTTACAATGTAAAGTAAAAGTCGTTGAGTTCACTAATCGCCACTCGTATTATGTAAGCGTCTCTCGTCGATTGCGATGTCTATAGCAGTGTCTAGTATTGTTCTGGATCTCTGGAGTCTAATTGAATGTCAATTTTTTTGTAAGGCCTGAACAGCCCAGTCTACAATTAGTGTTTCCTTTAACTAGATTGATACATCGAGTTATTTGCTGTTGCAGCGTATGATATGCGTATGCAGCGCATTTTGATAAGATTTTCACCGACATACTACGTAGCGTAGTATACCTGGTCTGTTTGTCTTTGATAGTCGAATAATGTAAACAATCTTTTCATATTTTTTAAAATACATGTCAGTGGACAAAATTCGTTCACTATTTAATTTTTAAAAATCTCAGTGCTAAACTATGAATAACTTATAAAAGCGGGTTCTCAGTTGGATCTGTATATGTATGTATGTTTATCCGCGAATATCTCGCGTTTGGCAGGACTGATTTTGATGCGGTTTTCATTAAAATGCTTGTTACACTGAGGAGGGGTTTAGTAACTATTTAAGTTAGAGTGATACAGACTAGATTTAAGTAGAGAGTATACAGACTTTACGTGCAATGTCTGAAATTATATTATAATACTCGTTCGAGAAGATTCGTCTCTTTACAGTAGTGCATAGTTCAGTAGGTCATATTCATATCAAGCCGTAATATCGACATCAATTGACTCCCCTGGGCCAAGCGAGCGTAATTTATAAGAAGTCCATTGGTCATGTAATGATTTCCATCAAAAATGTTGATCGAAGTGTTATTATTATGACAAATAATTGCGAGTTGCGAGTTCAATCCCCGCACAATACAAACATTTGTGTGCATGAACATGTCGGTTTGTATTTGTCTGGGTGTTTTCTATGTATATCATGTATGTATTTACAAAAAAAAGTTTGTAAATACATACATGATACCCATAACACAAGCTTTGAGTAGCTTACTTTGGGACTAGATGGCGATGTGTGGGAATGTCCAAAGGATATTAATAATCATTCTGTTGATAACCACCCATCATGTACCATTTGTATTGAATAATGTTTGATGTCTAGTTAGACTCTAGCATTATCGTCTGCTTCGGAAGCAATTATTTAATTACGTTGTATTCAAATGATTATAGTATTCGATGTAACGTTGCTGTTATAAAATTGAAAGCCGGACAGCACCAAATTGCGTGTGCTATTGAAGATGGCCATAATAATATCAATTATACTTTCTATTCTAACTCGGCTCATACAATCGATTGGTAACCGTTTGGTTCGGATTATACTGGTCTTTGAAAGTATAGTAAACATGATTGTTACTGAGGGCAGGTCAAATGAATTGGTCATTGTTTTGTTTATGTAACTGTTTCAATTAGTGGATCGGATGAGGCTCTAGTTAGTTTTATGGTTATGGCATGATGTATTCTGCCGTGGGAATTTAGAGATGATATAAGTATATGAGATATGTTTTTACCCGACTACGGCGAAGCAAAAAGAAGGGTTTTGATTTTGACCTGCATTATGTATGGATGTTCATCAGTGTCTCGTAACTTCTAAACTATTGTCTAAATGTTTTACAATGCTAACTGTACCTACGGTAGCAAAACAGATTCAATGTCATAATTTAAAAAAATCAAAGTGGCATAGGACCCAACGGCTATCTTTTGAGACTATTTTCTTGTTTCTAACTTTTTAAAGGTTTTAAATAGTCGGATTTAAGTTTTATAAACTTTCTTTTTTATATATATTTCTTGGGGTTTGTCTTTGTTCTACTTTTGTTTTTATTATTTATTTCGTTATTCTGTGTCGTTCGTTGTTGTTTCATCATAGTTCATTTTGTAAAATTCATCTTTTTATTCTATTTCCAGGACGAAGTTTCTTATAACAACTTTTAGTTACTGTATCTTGTAATGTTTATCATATATAATTATTCAACATTGAGTAAACTTTATTCATAAAAAAAAGAAAATAAAACTAACACGTGCAACATAAAAAATAAATTTAAAATCTACCTATTCAAAAATGAAACCATTTTTTTTGCTGCAAGGAGGCTGGCTGCGGTGACGCGTTGGATAGCTATGCTAATCCTTTGAGCTAGGAACCCGCCAGATTTATTATTGTCTGTTACAGAATTTAGTTTTGGTGCGATTTTCTAAACAGCAATTTAGCAAAAGGTCCCCACGGCTCAAATGTTTCAACGCCAAACGGCGCAAGCAAACACATAATACATACCTACTTGCAAGTTTGGGTTGAGTTATCTTCATTTTACCCCTTTAAATTTCACTTGCCGTGTTTATTCCATGTGGCATTCTAGATTTTTAAAAATAATAACTTCTTTGACCGACGAAAGTTTATGTTTCAAGCTAGGGAGTTAGCCCCACAGTCATGGTGTTTATGACTATTAAACGTACGTAGAAAACGATAAAACCCCTCCATTTGATCGGTTCCCATCATTCAAATCGTTAGAGAAAACTTCGTCAATCTTGATTCAGTCTTCAACCGACGTTCTTTCGAAAGCGATATCTATTTTAATTCCTCATATTTAGGCAAAAAAAAAACGAATCAATTTATCAAGATCTATGCATGTGATTCTGCTTGTGTTTAAGTGTTTTGTGATTTTATTTATAGCGAATTTTATATCGTAAGTACCTCTTTATTGTAACAAATGTAAATTTTATAGCACTAACATCATGCAGCATTTGTGCAATCTCAAATAATTGACAAAATCACCCTCTGAATCAATTACGTGGAATGTATATAAATCAAAATTCCCTTACTCAAATATCAATGTTATCAATCTCCTTTTAATAAGTGAATGAATACTCACAAATCATTTCAATAGTGCAATGGCCAGCACATAGGGTTACCCAGTTTTGTTGCAAACTAGCCCTTATTACAACTGAATAAGATACCGCAGTGTTTACCTTGACGTGCTGTTGTCCGTACAACCGCCTGACATATTTTAATGACATATCTTTGAATCTTCTTACATATAATATAATATTTCTTTGTACCGTCTCGAGTTACCGAAACACAAACCTTGGAAGACGATACAATTGACAGATTGTATTCAATCTCATTTATTTCATTCTCACGGTTATCTCTGACTGAGTTTTATTATTACTTGAAGACAAGACATTGCGTGTGTAAGAACTATTAATAAGTCAAATTTCAGCAATTTCAAAATTGAACTGTATCTAAATTGGGATCGGAAAATTGCTATAGGAATTAATGAGAAATCGTAGGAATTTGCAGCTTAAAAGTATGAGCACATTATAATAGCTTACATCAGATAGACCTTTTAGGCAACTTTAAATACTTGATTTTGATAATCAACAAAAAGACTTGAATTAAAAGAAGATTATTCGGGTTATTGTGACTGTTAATCAGCTTTATTTCTTTGACCACGCATTTTTATACATTTTTACATTACATATCCTGTAACCTAAAACCTGATTTCGTCCTACGTAGGTATTACAAGTACAGTCACTCAAATATGAAAAAACATAACTGAACTGTTATCAATATTACTTTACAACTAAAACCATAGCAGAATCTGAATGAACAACCTATCTATCACATCAGCATGTCCAAAATAGTGAGTCAAGTTACATAGTTAGTTGTCGATATTAACACCGATAATTATTATCAAGTCTTTAAATGTGTAGTTAAAACAAATCACCATAACATACTATTCAAATCGTAACTACAACCCATCCCATTCGACCATGCAAGTCTGTCAAAAATTGTAATTTCATTACGATTTTTTACCTCGTAAATAGCCGGGTACGCCCCCAGAAGAATTGTCACAACATATATCCTTATTATATTAAATTGTCAAATTCAATAACTCTTTCATAACTCGTCTTTACTTTGACCCATACGTTAGAGAACAGATCGAATTCAGCTAGCTTTATGAGCTTATATTTTTTGGCATTCGAGTATACACATGTTAAAACTATCCATTAATCGATTGTCGACCTTTAAAACCATCCATTGTGTTACATACATAATGCTGTCTGACATTTTTCATTGTAAAAGTTGTAACAAATAGTCATACGGTTAATTTATTTACATTGGCAAAGCTTAACAGACATTCAATCAAACTTTTATCAGCATCGAAAATTTCAATCGATTCTATCGGTGTGATTTACCGAGATTCTTTCGCAACACTTACACATACAGTTAACTAGCCGTCAATAATTAACTAACGATAATTGATTAGTGCAGTAACGTTACGATTGTCAGAGTAATTGACTACTTCGAAGACTAAGAAGGTCAGTCTTGGTGCTTTCTGTGTCCTAACGTCGATGACTTTTGAGGTCATTTTTTCCAATAGCATTTGGACCTTGACCTCGCTGTCCTAGAATAGAGATCTCAAAATACTAGACGTTTATTGGCTTGTCTGGGTTTTAAACGACTTCAAAATAAAGCAGGTAATCAATTCAATTGTGTATATCCTTGGAATTTTATAATATTTGAGTATGTTGGTCTGTTAGTAAGGCTTCCAAACACGCGTGCTTAATTTCGTAAGTGTATGTTTGTCCACAGATTTCTCGAAAATACAGATTTTTATTTCATCAAATAATTAGCTAAGAATTGTAGGCTTTATGTTTTTAAACCTGCTCTAAGCAACTGAAAGGTTAGTTACAACATTATAGGCTTTGATAAGTATCATTATCATCAATTCGTAGTTGGTTTCTTGTCTTCATCGAGGAGTCTTCAATCTTCCTCTTTGAACTAAATTGCCATTATTTATATTCAAATGTGGATAATAATTTGAAGTCTGTGCATTCACTGTTATTGTAATGAATGTTTTGCGTTCTTATAATTTTCTCTGCATGTGTTATCACGGAGACTTAAGGTTATAAAATCACTTTGATTCGAATCGCATATTTGTTTTTTTTCTTGTAACAGTCACGTATCATTTAAAACATTTGTAACGACAAACAGTCATAAAGATTTCGTAAGATAAAGTAACAGCATTTAGCATTTTCACGAACCTTTGCAGAGCCTCTTGGTAAATAAGACAGAGAACACTTCTATTTCTTGACCATTATTACGTATAAAACTGCCGTTATTGTAAAATAATTATTACTTTCCGTTCTGAAAGGTGGCGTTATTTGATATCGATCATAAGTATGTTCAGTAAAAACTGATCTGTACGTAAGATTTGAATTCTTTCCTCAATAAATGTAAGTGTAGTTGATTTCTTACAGCTAGGAAGAGAATCTAATGCCTCTTCCGTGAGTCAGCGATATAAGGAAACTGTACTGAGAACACTTGTTACTGGTACATGCAATCTCTTATGTACCTACTTTGCATGTATCTTTGCGATTAGATATGCCAGCTTTGCGAGTCTAATTTGAATGCTACTTACCGTGACTATTTAATTGCTTATTTAATTTAATAATATG
The DNA here is from genome assembly GCA_963924145.1 of Pyrausta purpuralis. Classification (NCBI taxonomy): domain Eukaryota; kingdom Metazoa; phylum Arthropoda; class Insecta; order Lepidoptera; family Crambidae; genus Pyrausta; species Pyrausta purpuralis. Next base: position 22,087,367 of record OZ001660.1, on the reverse strand, counting down.
AGTAAGTGAATCGATTCATGTACCTTTTTTTGAATTTTAAATCCCAATTGATTTTTATATTGATGATATTTGATTGACTTTAATAGTACGGACAACAGCACGTCAAGGTAAACACTGCGGTATCTTATGCAGTTGTAATAAGGGCTAGTTTGCAACAAAAGTGGATAACCTGATGTGCTATCGACTGTACATCGAACTCATGTGTCCCTGTTTCTTGATATTCAGTTACATAAAATCCTTTTTTTGGTTGAGTTCAAAAATATGAAAACAGCTTAGGGCGTCATTTAACAGCCACTGAAGCTATTTTTATTTAATAAAGTGAAGAAATAGTCCATAACTGAAATACTGAAACGGTGATTTGAAAACTTTTGTTGACCCCAAAACATTATCCAAAACCTACTATTCGTATCTGTGATTACGTACTAAAGAAATTGCTCATTTACTGCTTACAAGAAGATATTTAGCTTCTTGCTAGAAATTTACATCTTAAGTAATTTTCGAATTGAGGTTATGGAATCAAGTATCTCGACTTTTTACTCAATTATAGGTAAACACTCGTTTGTTTTTGTTACAAAACTTTAGTTCTGCTCTATTAAACGTTGTTAGATTGAAATTTTGTTGAATATCTCTCAAATTCTAAGAGCCAAAATCCAATTGCCAACTCCAGGGCGTTCGATAAGCCATTCGACTTGAGTTGCGGCTATATTTTCTTATATTTATTTTAAAATATATGTCGCAGTTTGATCGAATGTAGATATGTCAGTTCGGTTACAACTATAATAAAAGAACAAAATAAAATAGTTGCATCGGATAAATCCACGTTATTATAATAATTATGTGAAAGTTATCTAAACGCAACCGAATGGTTCTGAATCTGGGGGCTGATCAAACACGGAACTCTGCTTATTAACCGACTTCAAAAAAGGAGGAGGTTATCAATTCGACTGTATGTTTTTTTTTGTATCTATGTTACCACATATCTCAGTCGTTTGTCGACCGATTCGAAAAATTGTTTCGCCTACTTAGAGGGTGTACCTTCTGGTTGGTCCTATTTTTTCCATTTTGGGATCTGATGATGGGATCTTGGTGTAATCGAGGGAAACCCTAAAATTTTCGGTGCCATCACTTTGACCATGAAGCATCAACTATCACAGCACCTACTCCAACAAGACATTGTTTGCCTAGAACCCTCCTTTCCTTTCAATAGTCAAGAGTTTATTTAAGACTTTACAGTGCATTTTTTTTTTGAGATTTGATGTACCTGTACGTTTGACGTTTAAGTAGGTAGCGAAAGTAAGTGCTTATTAAAAAATGGTAATTAATAGCTTGTAGAACTAAATCTACGAATTGTTACGCTCCAAATTTTTTGTTGTAATTTTATATATTTTGAGGACTTAGATTTATCAATAGTTTAACTTAAAAGCTGTAGATTCGTGACCGATTTGATTGTGAAAGGTATCAACTTAAGAATTATCAGATTACACATCGGGAATGATACACACACGTTCGTACAGTGACCAAAGCCCTTCACACCAGGGCCCCATACTCCACGGCTATGGGTGGTCACCCATGCCTACCGTACCGTGTCGTCCGTCCGTTAGCCGATCACTGTCAAGGCTGGATATTTGGGTTGGGGACGTAATACTGTATCATCTGTGCTCATAATTGGTTGCGGTGACCCTATTTTTGGAGCAACTCGCACCTTGTGTGTTATTTACCGTGCGGTGTGAAAGAAAGAACGTAAAAAGCATTTTTATTAATTTAGTACCTCACAAACAATCGTGAAATTTGTGGTGCTGCAATAACCTAATATTTATCGATCTGGAACTCGTTTTCTGGTGCTACAAGGTTCACTTGCAAGCTGACTTCATTCTTAGAAATGTTTCTACTACAAGTTGTGAAGAGCTATCTTATACCCAACTAGCGGTCCCCCGCAACTTTATCCGCGCGTTTTGAGTTTGCTTATTCCCCTCCTGTAACAGCGTGATGTTTTATAGTCTAAAATCTTCCCTAATAAATTAGCTATCCAACGCAAAAATATTTTTTCATTTCAATCCAGTAGTTTCTGAGATTTAACGCGTTGATACATAGCTTTATAATATTAGTATATTTAAACCCCCTTATTCATAATAACGCAAACAGTCTAATCAGGTTTATTAACTACTAACAACCCGTCCCGGCTTCGCACGGGTGCAATTTATTATATATATGTTACAGTTAAAACTAGTTAGTAGATAGAACGCGTTTTTGCAAGTTAGAACTAGTTTTTACTTGATGCCTTTGTTAATACTAGAATTGACTAATGTCTGAATCAAATATCAGTTAAAACTAGTTTCTGCAAGACAAAACGCGTTTTCCCGAAGCGAGTCAGTTAAAACTGTTCCGGCCAATTGTCATGGCAAACTTAAATGAGGGGAAAGAGGAGTTTTCAAACAAGTTATTAGCGATTCGTGAGCACGAAAAAAAAGAAGACCACTTTTAATTATGACAAAAGAAACCTATGACATGAACAGTCGTTGCAAAGTCGATCTTATCGACATACAAACACGAGAAGATCGGGGATTTAAGTTTATAATGGTATATCAGGACCATTTGACAAAATTTGTTTTGTTACGTGCCCTGAAAAGTAAGAAAGCCGTCGAGGTGGCGTATCAATTGACTGATATATTTTTGACATTTGGTGCTCCCTGTATCTTAAACTCCGATAACGGGAGAGAATTTGTAAATTCTGTCATAAATGAGCTCGTTTCATTTTGGCCCGAGTGTAAACTGGTCCATGGAAAGCCAAGACACAGCCAAAGTCAAGGATCTGTTGAAAGGGCTAACCAAGATGTGGAGAAAATGTTGGCTTCATGGATGCAGGATTACGATACCACAAATTGGTCAAATGGTCTTCGGTTTGTACAGTTTATGAAAAATCGGACACTTCATTCCGGTATTAAACAGTCACCATACAAAGCAATGTTTGGTATAGAACCGCGGGTAGGGCTAATGACTTCGACTTTGCCTCGAGATATTATTAAGGATATACAAGATGAAGATGATCTTGAAAATGCGTTGAGTAAAATAAATATGACGGATAATACAAAAAATGCAGAATTTGAGCCTGTAGCTAATTGCAGTGGACAGCATCTGATCATAACTGGAGCCCAACATAAAGACGTAGAATCAAATAGAGAATCACCAACTGTAGCAGAAACAAGTGATAATAGCATTGAAGGTGAAGCAGCAACGACCGCAGAGCCTCTTATAATACCACCATATGACAATGACCTCGAGATTATAACCAATGTAAATCGACAAATAATAGCATCCAGAGAAAAAGCTCATGAGAACCTAAAAAAACAGGCCAAGCGAATGACATTGACATCAGATGCAATACACGTTCCAGTAGAAATCGGTGATAACGTAATTATACAAATCCCTGATGTTCCCGAGCAAAAGCAGACCTACGTAATATAGTCGGAGAGGTTCTTCAAAAGGATGATCAGGGTTTTCACAAGATGGGAACGAAATATGGAACGCTTGACAAATTATATTGCAGGTATGAACCTCCGTGTTGCTTCATTGTTTTATCAAGTTTATTTACATCCCTTTGCTCTTGTTATATCACTATTAGGTAAAAGCTAACTATTTAATGTGTTTTTCAGGTCAGAGTTTGACAAGTGCAAAGAAAAATTTTTGCGTGTAGAAGATGTACCGTATACAAATTTACCTTTAAGAACTGTTGCTAAGGAAGCAGCTATAGGAACAGGCCAAGGATTTATGCGCTGCGTATGCAAGAAATGATGTATGTCAAAAAGGTGTCTCTGCAAGAAAAGTGGTTATCTTTGTAATTCAAAATGCCACGATAGTTTGTCTTGCAATAGCAAGTAGATCCTCATCCTATTAAATTTAAGTTTAACAAAGTTTATTTTTAAAATTTTATGGTTGTGTTCTGTTGATTTATTTGATTATTTTATTTACCTACTTATAATTAATATTGTCATCTTGGCATCTAAATTTAAGCCAATGTTCTCTTAAATGTTCCTTTAGTCTTAGACTATTATTATTTGGTTCCCAGTATCTTAGATCTTTTTAATAAATATTTTTAAAACTTATATCTTGTTTTCAATCCCAAATCAGTTTTTCTAGCGCTAGTTTTAACTATAGCTTGATGTGACAACTAGTTTTATCTGAAAATCAAATATATCAGTGGTAAATTCTAGTTTTAACTGATTATTTCTAGTTTTAACAAAGGCATTAAGTAATAACTAATATTAACTAGGGAAAACGAGTTCTAACGAAAAATGGGTTTTAACTGGAACATATATACATAAACCTTCTTCTTGAATCACTCTTTCTATTTAGATATAGGTACCGCATCAAAATCCGTTGCGTACTTTGAAAGATTTGTTTTATACTTTGTATTGATAACACTGTACTTTTTTAGTGCTGTCATCATTTGACAGAAAGTGTCAAAACAGTGTAATAGCCAATATAGGTTTTATAGACTTAATTATGAATAAGGCTGAAAGAATTCGTAAGTAATTTCGATGAGATATACAATTTACTAGGTAGTCTATAAATAATATTGCACGTCAAATAATGATTATCACACGTAAACTGGTGTGAAACAATGTGTAATTGTTGTAAATTGCTGTGTTTATTAATATTGTTCAATTATTTACTGTGTTTATTTGGAATGGATTTAATTGACTGTAAAACAATTATTTAAATAAATAGACTGAACCAGGGAGTTCTTTCTAAATTATAGCTAGTTATGAAATTAAAAGAAGAGAAGTTTTCCACATTCCTAACTCTTTATAACTAAGGCCCAATTTCTTCATCGTTAATAAATGTCGTTAGTACCAGAGGTTGAATATTTACGATTCTGTGTGTTTTAAAGAAAACTACCATAAAGGTAGTTTTTCTTCAAAACCCGCACATCCGTAAATATTTAACTGTTAACGAAATTTTACCATTACTTTCGATGAAGAAATTGGGCCTAAGAAAGGAAAAATACCCTCCCTAAGAAACTTAACCATTCGTAACATACTTGTCTGTTTCTCAAGTAAAAGAAACATGGATCATTCAGATGTGAATATTTCCCATAAGGACACCTTTCTCATAACCGAGGAAGTAAGCGCCTACTTACGTGATCTCGTCACAATCTTATACGCAATGAAATGCTGCTTTCTAACATAGTATGTATGTGGCAGTCAAGTGCTTAACATGAATTAAACATACGCCGATCGAGCGTATGGCGAGAAATCTAAATTGCACATGGTCTTGGTTTTCTACTATGAATTTATGAATTCTTAGGCCATTTTTTTCCAAAGTCAACATAATAAATATTTGTAGAATAAAATACAATATTGGATACCGATCACATACATTGTTCTGATCTCAATGTAAGTAGCTAATGCACTTGTGTTATGGAAATCAGACACAACTCTGTTACCACAACACCCCTGACCCGAGACAATATAGATTTGATTTCTGTATTGACCCGACCGGGAATCGAGCCCGGGACCTCAGAGCGGTGACCCTTGAAACCAGCGTGCTTAGCCACTACATCACGGAGGTTGTCAAATAGCAGCAACAGCCAACGTGGCCACAGCTAAGGCTTTAAAATCTATGTAGAGTCATATCTTGCATTCAAATGTTCACATTTAACTCTACAAAGGTCATACGTCGTTAACGCCTGTTCGTGATTCTTTTTATGTTTATTTCTTAAATAACTTCAGTACTATTCGTGTTATCCGTTAAAAGTAATGGACTTATTGCTTCGCTGACGAAACCGACTGTCAAATAAAAATATAATATGTGATTTGTAAAAGACATCAAGTTAACAATTGGTGATAAATATCCCTTCAACTTTCTATCGGATCGCTATTTTAACATTAAAGTTTCCAATGTCAAAAGAAGAATTTGTCACATCACAATACATCGTCGACGTAGTGTATTCAACATTGACCTTCCTAAATTCTTTGAAAGCAAACCGGATTTTATGCTGAATACATGATTGCATATGTTGTTACATCATTTGATGGCAATTAAAAAAATATATTAGGCATAGTTATTTTAAGATCCATTTGTTGTGTACTTTACGACGTTTATAAATGATCAAATTGATTTAGATACTTTTGCAGTAAACGTTGAGAAATTCTGAGATTGAGATGAGCTTCTTTCATTTGTCATCTACAATTGAGCTTAATCATCAGACCGTGGTTTAGTGGCTAAGCACGCGGGTTTCAAGGCGTCGCCGCTCCGAGGTCCCGGTTTCGATTCCCGGTCGGGTCAATATAGAAATCAAAATTTTCTATATTGTCTCGGGTCTGGGTGTTAAGGTACCACCGTTGTGTCTGATTTCCATAACACAAGTGCATTAGCTTACTTACTTTGGGATCAGAGCAATGTGTGTGATTGCTGTCCAATATCACTTTTTTTTAAATATATATGTAAGTAATCAGATGATGAGGTCTTCTAAGAAGACTGGTTAGTCATCAGAGATTACCGAGCCGATGAATATTGACTACTAATCCCCATTACACATAGTTATTCAAGTTTAAAATGTTATGATAATACTTTAGACATTTTGTTCCTTGACTACATTATTTCTAGTCTATAGTTAGTATAGTTTAACGTTATCATTAAAGATGTCAAGATAAGCACTTCGTTTGCATGTTTAACTATTCTGCATATAATTTTGCATAACTTGCATACTATCTTACCTATGGGTGAACATTTTTCTGCTTTAATCGCGCATCATTCTTCTCATTTGTCACGATTCTGTAGATCTACGATTGCTATTTCATTAGTTACTTCTGTAACTAATAATGAATCTTATCACTTTCTGATTAAGACTTATATTAGCAGTTTTATTTCTAAACAAGTCAGTATATCAGGTCAATAATACCAGTTCCCGTGCGTGTTTAGTCGTCACAGTTAACGACCGCATACTAAATAGCACTTTTTGCTTTAGCAAATAAAGTATAATTTGCGGTTATTATCTTTTTGTTAGATCGATTGGTCGTTTTGGCCGTTCTAGAGTGGCTAAAGATGCTTTTGTAGCACTCTTGTTGCTAAATTGTCGGATAGTTGATAAGAATTGACAAATTTAATAGGCCTATCAATAACTGTTTCTACTAATTATAGCATGACAGACACGGTACCAAATTCCGAAGCAATCGATCATAAGGAAGTTAGTCAGATCCCTTAATCAAGTAGAAAAGAGGTGATAATCTTTGAACGGCTGAGCAGACTGTTATAAAACATGCCTAAGAACAATCAAACATTTATGATAGAAAAGAAAAACATACTGGTATTGTTGTTTTTTTTTTCAAACTTTCGCACTAATAAGGAACGCTAGAAATAAATTCGTAAGACAACAGTAGCAAATCGATTAATCAAGTAATTAATTAACCAAGGCCTTTGCCCTGTCGCACCGTGTCAATTTTGTAATCAAATTAACTGTTTATCCTCACTTTCTTAAGCAATGATTTTTCGCTTTCATTACAGTGACAGTGGTTTGGCAAACCATAACAAACCTTTTGAGTAGGTACTACGCGTATTTCATATTTAACTTTTTACACATTGATTCAAAGTTTTGATTAAAATATTGCCTGAAAGAGATCATTCTTCGAGAACAACCTGCCTGAATTGTACATTGGTTCCACGACCACCAAAAAAGCTGCCGAACCAAAAACCAATCAATCAATCAACAAGTATTCAGCGTTCATGTTGATGATTTTCGACCATGACTTGAAACACCTTTACCTACTAATGCAGGAGTTTGGTGTTATCAGAAACCGTAGTCACTGTGCCTAAAATACTCTGCTACCTTAAATTTGAGTGACTTATGGTTTGATGTCAGCGTGTGATGAGATGCGCTTGCGCAGCGTTTTTGACAGTGAAATTACGTGTAATCATTGCGAATTGCTTTAAAGTTATTCATATGCTTATACCTAATGCTTTAGAATGTTTTTAACACTCACAGTGTCATATTTTATATTCATAAAGATGAAAATAAGAAACCAAAAATTTGCGCACGGGCGGGACTTGAACCAGCAACCTTTTGGCATACCGGGCCAAACGCTCTTACCAATTGAGCTACCGTGCTGTTAGTCCGACCCTGCGAAATTTGTGGTTTCTTATGAAAACGTCAATTGCGTGACGCTTAGCGCCATCTAGCCGTCTGTTTATGAAACAGATGGCCCAAGCAGTTATTCTTTACAGAATAAATTCAACTTGGAAATTGATGTCGCTTCGCTATCTAATGCTTTAGAATGTTTTTAACACTCACAGTGTCATATTTTATATTCATAAAGATGAAAATAAGAAACCAAAAATTTGCGCACGGGCGGGACTTGAACCAGCAACCTTTTGGCATACCGGGCCAAACGCTCTTACCAATTGAGCTACCGTGCTGTTAGTCCGACCCTGCGACTATCTTATTTTCATCTTTATGAATATAAAATATGACACTGTGAGTGTTAAAAACATTCTAAAGCATTAGATAGCGAAGCGACATCAATTTCCAAGTTGAATTTATTCTGTAAAGAATAACTGCTTGGGCCATCTGTTTCATAAACAGACGGCTAGATGGCGCTAAGCGTCACGCAATTGACGTTTTCATAAGAAACCACAAATTTCGCAGGGTCGGACTAACAGCACGGTAGCTCAATTGGTAAGAGCGTTTGGCCCGGTATGCCAAAAGGTTGCTGGTTCAAGTCCCGCCCGTGCGCAAATTTTTGGTTTCTTATTTTCATCTTTATGAATGCTTATACCTACTTAGTTATCTTTCTACCATGCAAAACTACTACTATCACAAAAAGTACAGTAGACACCTACTTTTCGTATATTTTATTCATCTGCATTTCTATCATCACACGCGTAGTGATTGTATGCAATATGTAAACTCGACACGATACGCTAGTTTTCTACCCAAAGAAACCAAAATCAATGCGCCATTCAGTTACAAACTTTTACATAACCGTGTTTTAATTGTTCCAGATTTTCCATCGTCGTGAGAAAACCGCAAATAACGTTGCTATGATCTCGAACACTCACAATGGGGGTCATCACCGGCTGAATAGCTAGAAAACCTGCGCAAGAACACGTGAACTTTAAACAATGTGACATAACGCCATCTAGCGGTGAACGTTTGAACTTGGTTGTAAGTGAAAGTGTTGCAAGATGAAGCTGAACCTATTCAGGCGGTCGATGATATTTGCGACGTTCTTCGGGGCGTGTCTGACTATTGCCTTGATAGTCGCTTCTTTGGGGACGACTCATTGGATCGATGCGAGGGCGATAAGGACTTCGAATCCACTGGAGTCGGAGGGCAGGATCAGCTTTGGACTCTTTGAGGGTCATAAAGAGCTGAACTTCGGGTACGGGTGGAGGAATCATGATTTTAGCGGTTAGTTTCTCTTGTATCTCATATGTTCCTGAGTTCTAAACTCCTGAAAGACACTTTATAAACGTTGCTATTCAAATATTCGCAATAGCTTCCTGATGATCACAAAACGTCACAAGGAATAACCTGTTGCTCTAATGTTATTTATTGTGTGTAAGTCGTCTGAAATGGCGAATGCTGGATTGCTGGGTCTCATAGTCACTAAATTATAATGATGAATGTCCTTTCTTTCTTTGTGACTGTGTATAACTAAAAGTGAACCGTTTCATCGATCATCCTGCGGGGCCCAGGGTCTCAATTTTGCGGTCTATCTACAACTACAGTGCCACCAACTTATCAGAAGATTGACCAAAAATAGAACTACAGTTGTCACTTTGAAAAAGTCATTGCTGCCGGTACAAGTCAATGTGACCATTATTGATATTTAAAAAAAACACCAAATACTAATAGCAAACACCGGCTATTGTCAGATTATATGTAAAATATTAATTTGTTCGTCAATTTTATGTTCTATTTATTATTGTTTTCCCTAATATTATAGAGAGCAATAAGGCGAATCCTAAAACAGCCCACATTTCAATTCTCTTTAGCCGTAAGGTATTAGTCGTAGAGAATGCCATTCGGTGTTATTTTTTATTCATGTAGCAACGGCGAGTATTAAAAAGCCAGAAGTATTATTTACGTAAAAACGGCAACCCTTTTGCGATCGTTGTGCCATTCTGTCATTCTTCAGATAAGTTGGTGGCACTTTATATGAGTGACTGACTGGCATACTGAATCCCCAGATATATAACTGTACATTATTAATTCCTCAAGCGTATGTGAACGAGACACAATAGATATTCTATTGTTATGCGGTCTCATGCGACCGCTCGGGTGTTGAAGCTGTGCTCTGCTATTCCCAATTTTAATTTCGCCGCTAGGTAGGTGCGCACCTCTAGCGGCGTCTTTCCATTCGGCTCACCAGTCACTAGGGTCTATTTTGGGACGCTCCTTACATGCAAAAATAATATTTATAACTTTACCTTACTTCTCCTTCATCCTAACTCATGCTGATCTATCTCCATTTCCAGTAAAAGCCGGCTCCCACCCTGCTCGCCGTTGGGCCTGGTGCGGCACAGCCGGCCAGCTAGGAGCTGCTTTGATATCAGCTGGAGGCGCCTGCATACTCGCTGCCCTCGGTTCAGCAGCCAGGGTGCGGTGTTCACCAAAGCCACTGCTTATAGGAAACTCTTTGGCAGGTATGAATAGTAGATTGTTATACAAGGGGAGAAAGTGACCCAATTCACTCAAGAAGTTCTTGGCGCTCGAACGGAGTGAGAGCGCTAATAATTCGAGAGTGAAATGGGTGCTTTCACCCAAGTTATACATACTATTTTTCATTTCGACTGTGAGGAAAAATAAATAAATATATTTAGATATTATGTTGTTTGGCGAGAGATGAAATCTCAAGTTTTTACATCACATATCAGTTTTTTTACTGTCGTTATACATAAAACACAAGATAAGAAGGACAGTAAAGGCACGGAAAACAACAGAGTACTACATAAAACGCGGACGATATCAAATATGTAAAACATTGTTAAAAATGTCGATCGATTTTTTCTCACAGACAATAATAATAGGACAAGAACGCAACCTAGCGAAAACAAGGTTACTTGTCACCAAAACCACAGATTATGTCAATGCCTAATGAGATAGCGCTATGAATGACAGCTAAAGGTGGGAGTGAGTAAGAAGATTAATGAACAACAAAAATGGCGGCAAGTCGCCTCCGCCTGCTAAATAATCTATGCAATAATCGAAGAACAAAAAAAATATCGTCAAAGACAAACAAAATGTGACAATTTAAAATGAAAAAAAAGTGACACTATGTATGGCGGGCAACCGAAATATATTTGTAGATTTTAAATTGTAAAAAAATTAGACCAATTGTACATTTTTCAAATCAGTGACCATAATAAACACGCTTTTAATGTTTAGCTAATCTTAAAAATATGAAAAGCTTGTTTATTTTATTAATATAATGTGACTCAATTACCTTTAGCTCCATGACTGATCGTAGCAATTAAAACTAAATTACTTTCCACCCTAGGGATGGAAAAGCTATTTTCCACCCGTCTATCTTCTCATGAAAGTTCAATTTTCCGAACAGAAGAAATGAAAACACTTTTTAAGCAGTAGATCTTACTTGTCCTGAACATGAGAGCTGCCTGGCTTGACGGAGCTCTGAATAGTGGCTGCCTTTGGGTCTGCAGCTTGCGTTATATTCAGTCAAAACCCTCTAGGAAACGCTTTCATATTAAATGGTTTGTTAGCATCCTATAAAAGGTGTAATGTTAAAAAAAAAGCGCAATACCTCGGACACCCCAAATTATATTTAATTCTAAAAATATAATTAACAATATAATTTAAGGCGTAATGTGATGTTTTAGTTTTACTGGCACTTCTGATCATTTCTTCTACAAACGACGCTTTGTCGATGGAGGATTCGGTAGGTATACACCGGGCTGTTGCGCCGCGCTGACATTATTATTATTTTTATCTAAACTGGTAAAGAACTAACCATTGCTGGTTTACGTATTTTGGTGGGTTTACGCACGTATGGTGTGTCTTATTAATAAATAGACAGGGCAACATTTTATTATAGATTTTTGAAATATATATGACCCATGTGGGCAGCTTTCCCACATATTTATTTACATACAAAGCACACACACAAATATTAATTACACTAAATATGGAGGTCGCGGTCGGAGGATTCAAGAAAAACCAAAATTGGTCTAAAAGTAATTTATTTAAAATAAAACTAGTTACATGAGTTGACCCTATCGATGCTAGATAATGAGTGTCTCATCGTTAAAATGTAGAAATCGTGGAATCGCGTCGGTGACGCGCGGGCTGTCCGTTGCAGTGTCAGCAGTGGCGATCGGGTTGCGTCTGGCCGGCGCCGCTGCCTCGTTTCGATGTTGAAATTTCACATTTAGGTAAATCATCTGGGTTCGCTTGTGTAGTTGATTACTATGACACCTCCCCCCTCAGAACGTCACCTATTTCTGAAGCCGAAGCTGAGTGAATAGTGACGGTTGCTGCGTATGGGTTGCGGGTTTTTCAGGATCTTCATAGGTTTTGTCTTCGGGAGCAGACTTCTCAGATTTGCGCTGCAGCATCTTATATTGTCTTGTGAGTAGGTACATGACGAGAGCAAGTGTAGTCGATAGCATGACGTACGCCGGGATCGTTGTGTGGTAGATTGCAGATTCCGTTGAAGCTTGGTCTATCCGTACTGCAGGTTCTGTGATTACTTTTTGTCGAACATCATGTAGTCGTCTAAGGTCGATGGAGTTAAGATGAATTCGAGGTTTGTCTCCAGGCAGCGAGTCCATGTCGTATGTAAGCTTCATTATTTTCAGGGGTTGACCTTCGACTTGATCGTTGGCGTTGGTGATCGTAAACTCGGGAGTGTATAAGTAGCAATTCGCAGGAACAGTTGCAAGGTAGCTTCCATTGAGGATGTCGTAATCTTCTTTCCCACAGAGTGTGTGTATTCTCGTGGAGTTGGGGAATGATATCACGTAGTGTTTCTCGTCCAGCTCTTCCATTGCTATTCTTGACAGGGTAACAGTCACAATCTCGCAGGACTTGTCGATGTATTGATTTGCAATAAGTCCCTGGATGCAGTCTGGATCCTGGCGTAGCTGGTAATTGGTCTTCTCTCCACAAAGGTACCAGTTGTTATACTTCGGGCATTCAGCCTCTATGTACGCGTAACCTTTTCTGTTAGTTGCTATTAGAGGAAAAGGAGGGATAAGGGCCTGTCTATTCTTGTTAGGAGCTATTGAGAGCTTATATAAGTCAAAACTATCATTACTGAATATCGGTATCTTAAAAATTATAACTATCCGATTATCTGAATAGTAATAGCCCGGTTTTACGATATCATAGTATTCTCTAAATTCTAATTCTAACACCTGTTCTTTGCCATAGATCTTTACTAATCGTTCAATCATATGACTTAATATATCAATGCTTAACATCGAATGATGCGAGGTTGAAGCATGAATAAAAGCTAATATATTTTCAATCCTGTTTAGTTCTCCTAACACATCATCGATATTTTCAGTTATAATAACGAGATACTGAGCAAATTTTGCATATTTTATAAGACTCGATTCTTTATGAGCTTCGCTATTTAAAATTAATTCTAGTGTTTCGTTTATCTTAGCCTGATTATCAACTAAATTATCAATAACATTGGAATGCTGTACCATCCATTCTTTACTTAAGCTTACATGATTGTTAAATTCTTGAACTATTTCGTCGTTACTTTTCTGAAGAATTTTAATAGCATTATCATATCTCTGAGCATCTGAAGTATCTAAATTTCCGGTTATACTCTTAATTATTGAACCTAATCCGTCAACGAGACCTCTCTTTGAGCGACGTGGTGTAAGCGTATCTAACTGACTGATGACTTTTAGCAATTTAGAGGAAAGATAGTCTATTTGGAGTTCATAAAGGACGTAAGTATCATTGCTTAATCTATGTTTAAAATCTACTAGCTGATCTTGTAAGAGATAAATTTTAGTACTGATATCTTTTAAATCTACGTATTGGATAAAGGAATGATAGTGCGTAGTAAGCCTGGTGGCACCGAGGCGAAAAGGTAGCAGCCCGGGACCCTCATCGAGGCTCTCAAGTGTTATCCCCTGAGTCATCCCTCTGGATATTAGCACGTGTGCAGTCAGGACCAGTAGTACCCTGTAACAATTGGGCACTTTTTGGTACTCTCTTAAGAAGATTTTTAGCAACAGGGCCTCGTCTACGCGAGGTATAGATGTGTATGGGTAGATCTGCTATAACTGTGTCGTGACTGTACCTAGGTGCTAACTTTTGGCGGCTAGCGAGCGGGTTGCTAACAAAGATACGTTGTTGAGGCTGGTATTCAACCTCTGGCTCGCGGTTTTTATTCAGATTAGTTACTATATTAGTACGAGTAGGAAGAGTGGATTCATTTATGATGTCATAAACGAATCTCATCTGCTCTCGATGATTCTGTATATACTGCTGCATAAGATGCTTAGATAAATCTATCTCTAAGGGATCTCTCGGGTCGAAATGCCCAGTGATAATATCGTAAGGCCTACATTTGGTGAAACTGTGAACTGAGCTGTTATATGCTAAAATTGCGTAAGGAACAAGATTAACTACATCTTCACTTTTATGCTTTAATTTTAGGATTCGAAGATGTTCCAACAAGGTGGAGTGAAACCTCTCAACTATACCATTATCATTTGGTGAGTAGGGCAAGGTCTTATGGTGGTTTACTTTGTGAAGGTTAACAAACTCACTAAAAAGTTGATTGGTGAATTCCGTACCATTATCGGAAACTATGGTTAAAGGTAGACCGTGATGGGTGCAAAACTTTAGAAGTGATTGAAGGATGGTGATGGCTGTACCATCGCGAATGTGGTATGCTTGCGCATACTTTGAGAACACGTCTACAATAGTTAAGAATTTTTCACCATGGATGCTGAGTAAATCTATGTGTACGATTTCAAATGGTTTGGTAGCGGGAGGAACGACATTAAACTGTGGTTTTATTGGATGTCGATCATACTTGGCTTGGCCACATATGATACAGTTGTTAATGAATTTTGTGATTTCATCTTTCATCTTAGGCCAATAAAAACGACGAGAGAGAGCAAGATGACATTCATTTATACCACGATGATTTGTTTTACCTTCGTGATACTGTTTTATTATCTCCTGCTGCCTGAGATAATCTTTTATATTCTCGACTTCAATTTTAGCTAGTACTAAGTTCATAGCGGAGTTTTTGAATTTACTTTGAATAATCGGGATAATATCATACATTGCTAACGGGGGATTAATTAATAAAGCGGTCTTAACTTTCGGATTGACGTATTCTTTAACAAGGCTTACGATATCATTTTCTAAATTGGATTGGGATACTTGTACAGCTGTTCTTAAATGAGTGTCAAAGGGTTTTGAAATAGAGGGCCGTTTCTTAATATCACCGACTACCGATATGACAATCTGTCTGTTAAATCTATTGAGCGGTTCATCTACGATCGGGATTTCGAGAATCGGGTCCTCTTCGCTGGTGTGCACGGATGCTGTCGACGAGTTAGCAGCACATGTAAGTTGTTCGGATGCGTTAACAGCCATAGAACTCGTTTCCTCGTTGTGTATTTCGACACGCGAAAGGGCATCTGCATTAGTGTTAGATTGACCTTTTTTGTAAACTACAGTAAAATCGTACTCAGATAGTTTGAGTCTCCATCTAGTCAAACGTGAGTTCGGCTCTTTAAGGTTCATAATCCATTGCAATGGCTTATGGTCCGTAACGATCCTGAACTTTCGTCCGAATAGATAAGGCCTAAAATATTTAGTAGCCCACACTATCGCAAGCAGTTCTTTCTCGATAGTGCTGTAGTTCATCTCGCTTTCATTAAGAGTTCGCGACGCGTAACAGACTGGTCGATCCGCGCCTATAGTGCCTTGAGATAAAATCGCACCTAAAGCTACGTTAGAAGCGTCCGTGGTTAGTATAAAATCTCGCGAAAAATCCGGATATTGTAAAATGGGGTCGTTGGTTAAGAGTTGTTTGCATTTCTCAAAACAGTTAATGTATTCTGAATTAGCTACGATTTTCCTACCTTTCTTGAGGCATTGCGTAAGAGGCTTAGTAATACGCGCAAAGTCCGGTATAAACTTTCTATAGTACCCAACGAGACCTAAAAACTGTTTAATTTCTTTAGGTGTCCTTGGTAGGGGATATTTCTGAATGGCTCCAATTTTGTCAGGGTTCGGTTTGATACCGTCTCTGGTAATAATGTGACCTAAATAAGCTGTCTCTAATTTAAGGAATTCGGATTTATCCATTTGGACTTTGAAGTTTGAATCGCGTAATCTTGAGAATACCTTTTCAAGGTTGACAATGTGTTCTTGAAGGCTGGTACTAAAAACGACGATATCGTCAAGGTAGACTAGGCAAACGGTGTTCTGAAGGTCTCTCAGGACATTGTCCATGACACGTTGAAAGGTGGAGGGTGAATTTTTTAAACCCATTGGCATGCGTAAAAATTCATAGTGTCCGTTCTCTACGTTGAACGCGGTCTTAGGAATATCATCTGGGTGCATCTCTACTTGATAAAAGCCACTTGCAAGGTCAAGAGTTGAGAAGTATTGGCAGTTGCCTAATTTATCAAGGACGTCATTGATGTTTGGAATGGGGTACTTATCGTCATAAGTTTTCTCATTTAATTTACGAAAATCGACGACTAAACGTCACTTAGACTTTCCGGAGGCATCAGCCTTTTTAGGGACAATCCATATCGGGGAACTCCAGGCAGATTCTGAAGGGCGAATGATTCCCTGGTTCAACATTTTTTCTATTTGATCTCTAACTTCATCCCTATGAACGTAAGGATACCGATAGCTTTTTGTGTAGACTGGTGTTTCATCCGTGGTCTTGATTTGATGTTTAATCTTATTAGTAAAGGTCAGAGCCTCACCGTCTATATAAAAAATATCGGCATACTTCGCGCAGAGTGTTTCTAGGTTAGCGCGCTCTTCGGGATTTAAATGATCGGTTCGTAGCCGAGAGAGAACGTCCGTAGCACGGCTACTAAGTTTCGTAGCATTCGAATGTACCGGCTCATTCCTATAAGTAGCGTGTGCGTCACGCGTCTCGTTCGTAGCACTCAAAGAATCCGTAGAGTGACTATTTAAGTTCGTAGCATTATGACGCGCATCATTTCTCGTAGTATGGAGGTTACGCGATATGTTCGTAGCACGCGTATGATCCGTAGCGCTAAGTGTTTCCGTAGCATTTACGTCACGAATTTTATTCGTAGTATGAGAGTTCCGTAGCACACTTGTAGCGCATGAGCGATCCGTAGCATCTAAGATTCGATTGCACTGAACATTATAGATCTCCCCTTGAACGGCGCGGTCCATAGAAAAAATTACATCATGCGTAGTGGGATTTCTTATCTCTACAATACCTCGGCTATTTTTAACTTTAGTTAGGCACTCAGTAATTACGCAGTTACATAAGATTTGTTCGTTAATGTAGGCGTCACCGTCATGAACGTTAATTGGAATTTTGGCTAATTTGGTGGAGTTCGCGGGGATAACGTCTTCATAAAGATTTACGTTCTTAGAGTTATGCATAGAGATTTCATTGATCGAATTACGCGTAATTAAATGTTTGTCTTTAAGATCGATTTTAGCTTCCCATTTTTCTAAAAGATCTAAACCAATAAGGCCATCGAAAAACTCATGGAATTTGTAAATGAATAATTTAATATTACTATCGGGTTCTTGGAATTCCTTGAAACAGGGAATAGTGATAGAATAATTATTACGCGTAGTAGCGTGGACATTGGTGACCTCGAAAGGATCAAAATTTAAGGGAACGTTATCATAGAATCTCTCTACAGCTTCCGGACTAAGAAACGATTGATTCGCGCCTGTATCTATCAACAGTTTCAAGGGCGGATCTGAAATTTGTATAAAAGGAAGCTGCCGTTGACATTGCATATTTAATTCTATTTTAAAGTGTGTGACGTCCCGCGATTCTGAAAATCCTGCTCTTGAGCAGAGCTGGTAGATGGCTCAGGCTCGCTACTGGAGGCTGGGGCCGTCTCATGAGATGATTCATAGGATGGCTCTAAGTAATACACGGGTTCCGCGTCAAAGTACTCGTATTCCGGATGGCTAAATACATTATAATAGTTTTCGGGCTCATAATTGTAATATTCGGGTAGATAATAGTTAGCACACTCATTTAAGTTCATCTCCCTAGTCTTAAAATAATTGGATGGCGGCGGGTTACCGTACTTTTGCCAATCGTGACCAATTGGTTGACTGAAGGTCGGTCTTTCTTTTACAGCGTAGTGGCTAACGCCACTCATAGGCTTAGGGCCAGGGTTAGATGGATTATTACGCGGCGGCATTTGGAACCTATTCTGATACGCGTTATAATTAGGGGGCTGCGCACGAAAGATCTGTTGCGTACGCGAAGGCATACCTACTGGCCTATACGAAACTGGGTATTTTTGGTGATTGAAATTTGGTTTCATTGGCTGCTGTGAAATCTTAAAATTAGACATAGGTGGGGCCAGTGCCGAATAATTGAATGGTTTGAACCCGACGGGCAGGGATGCTGCCTGCATAGGTTTATGCAACTGTGGCACTAGTGACTTTTTATCTACTGATTCGTTACGATTCTGTAGGTACATTACATTCAATTCCTCTTGCACAAATTCCAGGGCCTTTTCAGCACTATCAGGACGCATGCACCGGATGCGGGACCCTAAGGGTTCTTTTAATCCACGTACAAATGCCTGCATTGTTAGTTTCTTATATAGGGCGCGCTTCGCTTCTACTGTAGTCGCGACACTTTCGTGTAAAGTGACATAAGTCATGATTGTGCTGAATAAATTTGTACACCGATCATAAAACTCTTGTGGCGAACTACTACCCTGAGTTGCTAACATAAGGTCGTTATAAAGGGCGGTCTCGTCCCTTTGGTCAGAGAAATTATTAATTAATGCAAGTTTAATGCTATTCCAATCTTCAGCAATGCCGTTTGAATTTATTATTCGTGCGGCGGGTCCAGTAATTTTATTTAGAATACCGTTAACTAGGCAAAGGTTAGCTAAAGCGTTACCAGGATTTTGCTCTGTATACTCGGCTGCGATTTGATCGCACAGGTGAATGAATCGCGGCAAGATATGCGGGTTGCCGTCAAACTCAGGCACTAGGCGCAAGGCCTTAAAAATTGTGTCTACATCAGCCATTATAGGATTTTCTGGACTCTCAGAGCTCACAGAATCCTCTAAACAAAGAAATGAATTATTTAAGTCTACACTAATATTCCTATTCGTATCTAAATCTAACCTACGGGCTTGTCTAGATCGAGCAGGCCCTATAGGGGTAGTTTGCTTAGGGTGAAAAATGGTGGTAAAATATGGAAACTAAGGAATAGAAAGGAAGCAACACAGAAACGATTTCAGCGTACTTACATAAACTGCATTCTGGTATTCTTGAAATCGATGTCTTGATTTATCCTCCAGCCACTACTCCAGGTTCTTCTTATACGGGATACCCAAGGACGCCCGATCGCTCGCGACGATAGCGATTTCACGCGGATACCGATTTGTGAATACCCTAGTGAATCTAAACTCAAGGCGGCTTGAGTATCCTACCGACTGCGCCAAATATGGAGGTCGCGGTCGGAGGATTCAAGAAAAACCAAAATTGGTCTAAAAGTAATTTATTTAAAATAAAACTAGTTACATGAGTTGACCCTATCGATGCTAGATAATGAGTGTCTCATCGTTAAAATGTAGAAATCGTGGAATCGCGTCGGTGACGCGCGGGCTGTCCGTTGCAGTGTCAGCAGTGGCGATCGGGTTGCGTCTGGCCGGCGCCGCTGCCTCGTTTCGATGTTGAAATTTCACATTTAGGTAAATCATCTGGGTTCGCTTGTGTAGTTGATTACTATGACACACTATCCTTATTCTATTTATTTACAACAAATATTTATATTTACTTAATAATATTTACTTACACAATATAACACAATTACCTATATATTTACATTTCATTTATATATTAATAAATCAAGTAAAACATTATACACAACACCGAGAACTTATCCGATGTTACGAGTGAGCTTGCCGGCCGAACGCAATGGACACGCGCGACCGTAACAAGTCGCGAGCGTCAGCACTTTTGCGCATTCCATAGAATGCGCAGGCGGCCCGCTCGCCAGTCGATATCCATACGCCCGCGCGAAGCCCGTGTCGCTCGATACCGCTCATATCGATACTACCTGCCGCGCGTAATTAATTCATGTTATTGCTATCGCTTAATAATTTGTGTTATATTCCTATCTTTGCTATCATCTCTTCTTTCTTCTGACTTTATATTGTTTGTGCTTGTGAACCTGAGACAATAATAAGTGTGAATATACAAACTGTTGTTTCCTTGGAGTCGACCCACATCATCATACAAGTACGTACAATTGGTGGTTGGTGCTATCATCTTCCGACCACCAAACTGGTGACCACCTTCAGAACACCTCGAGAAGATGGCAAATAGTGACAGTGAAGATCTCGCACCTAAATTTCAAGATTGCGACGCAGAACGTGCCGTCCAAGATGGCGATTCCGAACACGGGCGCGTTTCCACTGTATCGTCCGATATTTGCCGTGTCGGAGTACGAGTTGCACCATTCTGGCCGGACAAGCCTGCAATTTGGTTTGCACAATTAGAGGGCCAATTTGCGATCTCCAACATAACAGCTGACTCGACAAAATTCTATTACGTCATATCACAGCTTGATAACCAGTATGCTGCGGAAGCCGAGGATATTATTATTTCTCCTCCGGCGTCAAGTAAGTACGAGAAGCTTAAGTCAGAGCTGATCAAGCGTCTCTCAGCTTCAAAGGAGAAGAAGGTGAAGCAGCTCCTCATGCACGAGGAACTCGGGGACCGCAAGCCGTCCCAGTTCCTTAGGCATTTGCAGAACTTAGCAGGACCTGGCGTTCCAGAAGACTTTGTCAGGACTATTTGGACAAGTCGCCTGCCACACAACATGCAGCAGATCATCGCTTCACAGGCTACTTCTCCAATCGAGACCTTGGCTGATTTGGCAGACCGGATTCAGGACATAGCGCCTACAGCACCTGTCGTCGCAGCGACTTCATCCTTCAGATCCTCTACCAACATTTTGGACGATATGGCTAGACAGATCGCTGAACTCAACAAGAAGGTAGAAGCTCTCTCGTCGCAGCGTTCCAGACTTCAAAACCAGTCCCACCAACGCCAACGTAGTCGTAGCCGGTCTAATGCCCGCTACAGGAAACATCCGCTTTGTTGGTACCATGCCAAGTTTGGAAGCAAGGCCAGCAAATGCATCTCCCCCTGCGATTTTAAGGCGGAAAACTCGACGGGCGGTCGATAATGGCGGCTGACGATTGCCCTAAGAATACTGGTCGCCTGTTCGTGACTGATAGCAGATCCAAGATCCAGTTTCTTGTGGACACAGGGAGCGATCTATGTGTCATACCGAGGACTGTCTTTCGTGAACGCCGTGCAAAAACGAATTACCAGTTGTGTGCCGCCAATGGATCTACCATTAACACTTACGGTTCAGTGCAGTTGAGTTTGAATCTTGGACTCCGTAGAGACTTTATCTGGCAATTCGTCGTTGCCGATGTTACTAAAGCCATAATCGGTGTCGACTTCCTTTCTTTTTATAATTTAGTTGTCGACATCCGCAATAAATGTTTAATTGACGGTTACACCAATATATCAACTGTTGCAAGTGTAACTTTTTCAGATTCTCTTGTTTCGACCGTTAAGGTTTTGACTGGCAGCGGTAAGTATCACGCGATACTCGCTGAATTTCCGGAAATTACACGACCGGCAGGCACACCCATTACACCGAAACATAACACTCTTCATTATATACGCACCACACCAGGCCCCCCAGTTTCCAGCCCACCCCGCAGACTAGCCCCTGATAAATTTAAAATAGCCAAGTTGGAATATGAGGCTATGTTGGCGAACGGTACTGCACGTCCATCCGATAGCCCCTGGGCGTCACCGCTTCATCTTGCCCCTAAAAAGGACAATAGCTGGCGTCCATGCGGAGACTACAGACTGCTCAACTCTCGGACCATCCCGGATAAGTATCCCATCCGCCATATACAGGACTTTACCCAGAATCTTACAGGTTGCAAAGTGTTCTCCACCGTAGACCTCGTCAAAGCCTACCATCAAATCCCTATAGCTGAAGAGGATATTCCGAAGGCAGCTATCACCACACCCTTCGGACTTTACGAGTTTCCCTTCATGCAATTTGGTTTGAGGAAGGCTGGCCAAACCTTTCAGAGATTTGTTGACGAGATGACTCGTGGCCTTAACTTCTGCTATCCATATTTGGACGATTTTTTTGATATTTTCACGCTCGGAAGCAGACCACGAGAACCATCTTCGTCAGCTATTTACTAGGATGAGGGACTATGGAATTCTTATAAACACTGCCAAGTGTGTTTTCGGTCAATCCGAAGTGTCTTTTCTTGGCTATGGCATCTCTCATTCTGGTACTAAACCTCTGAAAGGTAGGGTCCAGGCTTTGCAGGACTTTCCAGTGCCCAAAACGGTCAAGCAGCTCAGAAGATTCTTGGGCATGATCAATTTTTATAGGCGTTTCTTGCCAAACTCTGCCCAAATTCAAGCCCCTTTGAACGCATTGCTGACTGGTTCAGTGAAAGGCTCTCACCCGGTTGTCTTGGAGGGAGACTCGTTGAGAGCATTTCAAGCATGTAAGGAAACCCTTTGTCATGCAGCTTTATTAGCCCACCCAGATTCTGAGGTGAAACTGGCACTAACCACCGACGCATCTGATATGGCGATTGGCGCGGTTCTTCAGCAGTATAAGGACAGTTCATGGCAACCTCTTGCATTTTTCTCTCGCAAGTTGAGCCCATCACAGCAGAAATACTCGCCGTATGATAGAGAGCTCCTTGCTATCTACGAGAGCATTAAATATTTCAGACACATGCTCGAGGCTCGCCACTTTACCATCTACACTGACCATAAGCCGTTATGCTTTGCCTTCCATGAACGGAAGAATAACTGCTCTCCCCGTCAGTTCAGGCATCTTGACTATATTGCTCAGTTTTCTACTGATATACGTCATATAGCCGGTAAAGACAACATTGTTGCCGATACGCTTTCTCGCGTTGATGAGATCCAGAAGCCTATCGATTTGGAAGAACTTGCCAAATCACAAGACTCGGACTCAGAACTAGCCCAAATACTCCATGGTTCAAATTCTCTTCGCCTGGAGAAGAAGACAATACCTGGGAGTCGCTTACTATTGTACTGCGACGTCAGCACGCCGACGCCCAGGCCCTTTGTCACAGAACAGTTCCGTCATCAGGTTTTTCTAAATTTACACAGCTTTAGTCATCCCGGTGCCAACGCTAGCGCCAAGTTAGTTGCCGGAAGATATGTTTGGCCATCAATGAGAAAGGACACAAATATTAATTACACTATCCTTATTCTATTTATTTACAACAAATATTTATATTTACTTAATAATATTTACTTACACAATATAACACAATTACCTATATATTTACATTTCATTTATATATTAATAAATCAAGTAAAACATTATACACAACACCGAGAACTTATCGGATGTTACGAGTGAGCTTGCCGGCCGAACGCAATGGACACGCGCGACTGTAACAAGTCGCGAGCGTCAGCACTTTTGCGCATTCCATAGAATGCGCAGGCGGCCCGCTCGCCAGTCGAGATCCATACGCCCGCGCGAAGCCCGTGTCGCTCGATACCGCTCATATCGATACTACCTGCCGCGCGTAATTAATTCATGTTATTGCTATCGCTTAATAATTTGTGTTATATTCCTATCTTTGCTATCATCTCTTCTTTCTTCTGACTTTATATTGTTTGTGCTTGTGAACCTGAGACAATAATAAGTGTGAATATACAAACTGTTGTTTCCTTGGAGTCGACCCACATCATCATACAAGTACGTACAATTGGTGGTTGGTGCTATCATCTTCCGACCACCAAACCCATATTAGAAAGTGGTTCAAATGATTCTGCTCGTTATTCCAATCAACCTTTTTTTAGGTTTCGCGCTTTTAATGTTACACGTTGTATACAATCGAAGCTCTTGTATTATATACATCTGGCCTGCTGAAGGGTCTAATTGACTGCTTTAGGCGAATGTAGTCGTATGTATTACGACATCCCTTAGGCCAGCAGCCATCTTTAGCAGGTTAGATATTCTAGTATTGAGTTGATGGATCCTGGTTTTACTATAAAATAGCTGGGCAGCTAGAAGCACCTCTTATATCAGCTGGCGGCGCCTACATACTCGCTGCCCTTGGTTCAGCAGCTAGGGTGCTGTGTTCTCCAAAGTCACTGCTTATAGGAAATTATTTGGCAGGTATGATATCACCATACCTTCTCTTCTTTATGTCTACTGTTGTTCTCCGTATACAAGCTGCCTTTGCCATTCACAGCCTTAAAGAAAACTATTACTGGTACGGTGTCTAGGTGTGTCCTGGCTGCAAAAGGATGTAAAAACCGGCCAAGTGCGAGTCGGACTCGCGCACTTACTTCCCTTTAGTAAAATACCACAATATTTTGTTGACAGCAAACATAACTTTGTTTTTCATAGTGTTTGTATGAAGAACAAAGTTATATTTGCAGTTGTTGAAAATGAGTTATATCTCAAAAACTATTTGTTCGATTCCGTCCGAACCAATTTTCGTTGAAAGTATTTGTTATGATCTACATTATATATTTTTTTCAAAATTTACACTCGCTTAGTTTAGAAGTTAGATGGGGGGGGGGGGTCTAGCTAAGAAACGTTAGACTTTAAAAGAAAATGGTTAAGGAACCTCTGTCATTTTAAAAGACCTATCTATAGACACCCCACACGTATAGGTTTGACTAAAAAAATTTTTCTCGGTTTTAGTTTCATATATGGGAGCCCCCCTTTAAATATCATTATTTTTTATTTTTTGTATAAGAATCTTAAAGCGGTTAACAGGATACATCTTCCAACCAAATTTCAACAGTGTGATGCTTATAGTTACAGAATAAATTGGCTGTGACATACGGACGGACAAACAGACAGACTTGACGAAACTATAAAAATATGTCTAATCTATGACTAGTTGTAGTAAAGTTGCAGACTTCAACCAAATTTATTCCGAACTCTTCAGCTTTATAATATGAGTATTATAGAGGTCCCCCGCGACTGTGTCCGCGCGTTTTGAGTTTGCTTACCCCCCTCCCGTGGCAGCTTGATGTTTTATAACCTA
The DNA here is from genome assembly GCA_963924145.1 of Pyrausta purpuralis. Taxonomy (NCBI): domain Eukaryota; kingdom Metazoa; phylum Arthropoda; class Insecta; order Lepidoptera; family Crambidae; genus Pyrausta; species Pyrausta purpuralis. Next base: position 22,062,050 of record OZ001660.1, on the reverse strand, counting down.
AAGCCTTCTCCGATAAATGAGCTATCCAACACAAACGTATTTTATTTGAATCGGTCCAGTAGTTCCTAAGATTAGCGCGTTCAAACAAATAAACAAACAAACTTTTCATCATTATAATATTTGTACTGTTGTTAAGTTTTCAACCAAGTACTTTTCTCTTATTCTAGTGCTCTTCACCCTCGGAGCGATAGCCGTGTGGTTGACGGAGTACTTCCTACGGTTGCAGCACAACGTCATGTCTGATGAGGACCTCGCTAATACCTGGTCTTCGGACGGCATGGCTGATTTGGGGCTGTCTTTTTGGTGAGTAGATTTGTGATACTTTGGGTAATAGCAAGATATAATAGTACTGTAATAACAGTAGTTGTTGAATTTACTTGTGGTTATAAAACAAAACTCTACCTGCGAGTATTTTGTTTGCGCTCCTCTTTCTCACGCAAAACATATGTACCAAAGCAGTGCATCGACCATATAACCGAATCGAAAGTATCAAAGAAGATCTAGAAGAACTTCACAACGTATCCACAAAGGCAGATCGCCCACCTCATCAACGGTCAGCTCTCTTATGATACCCGTCTTTTCCCCTATATTCCTAGACCAGAATTCATGCATATCTTGCTAGTTGTGGCCGATAGGCTCCGGCTAGTCGGTCTCCTATCCCATCCCGGAGCGTGTCCCTCCTTCTGAAAATCATGCTATTTGGTGTGCCGGATCTACCGGATCAGGCTTTGGTCCTGGCTGAATAGTACTGCGTATCGTATCGTATCGAATTTACTCTTTCTTATAACCAAAAGCATTACTTGTCGCAAAGGATACAGATACAATAAAATAGTGCAGAGAAAAAAGCTGCTAGTAATATTAAACACTCGCTTCCTGTGTGGAAATCAAACGTGAAACTTCGACAGCGCATACCTCTCTCTCTTTCACACTCACATTCCACATGGGCAGGCGTTTTTTTGCACTGCACATTTCACAGTTTAATATGCGCGTGCGCGCACCTCGAACTCTCTAGCACATGAATGATTTATAACCGCAGAGGAAGCGAGTGTTTGATACTACTGAGTGAGTCTTATGGGGGTCAAAATGGTATTTTGGTTACAACCGTTGACAAGGTTCTAAACCAAAATACTAACTATGTAAAATTTACAGCAGTATGAGTTACACTTCGTGTAGGGGCTCGTTTTTGCTGTTATTTTAAAGAAAAGGGTGTGGTGTAACTAATACATTAAAATATGCTATTAAATGAATCCACATTTTAAATGCCTAAAGGGGAAAGTATTTTTTTTACAGCTTTTATGTGCATTTGGGCAATTCATTCTAAAATGGTGTTAAAATGAAATTATAATTATAATAATATTTTATTTTATTTATTTATGTCAACCAGTGGGTCAATTATAAATTTGACTATTGATATACCCTTTTTTAAACTCCTTAATAGTATCGAGTTACCCAAAAAAAAAATATTTTGCAATCACTGCTGTCGGTCTTTTACTTATTATACATTTAAAAGACCCCTTTACTCGTATTAACGCAAAATAACCTTAGTATTTATTTTCAAAAAGGTAACACATTACACATTTCAATGTACAGTTTGGCACAATTATGCAAAAACGCATTTATTGAGTTACTGTTGAAAAATAAAATATAAAATAATCGTAGATATTGCTCTAAAAAGTTTAAATTTGTTACTGGACCTATTCGTAAAATGACTTACTGCAACAGAAAAAGACTTATTCGCGAAATTACATATTTTTAAATGGACTTATTCGCATAAGACTTTATTCTGGAAAGCACTCATTCCTATAATGGCATATTTGTTTAATGACCTATTCTTAACCTGGCTTATTTTATAAAAAATAAATAAGGTTTATCTACTAAACCTATATTGGACCAATATCTATATTGGACCTATTCGCAAAATGGCCAGCATGCGTTTTTGGTCTCATTCGTGAAATTACTCATTCTGAAAATGCCCTATTCGTGGAATACCCTATTATACTTTGGACTCATTCGCTGAAAGACCTATTCTTAAAAGGACCTATTCTTGAAATGACCTTTATTTATGTATAAGTTTTTGCTTATGAATGACATGGTAAGAAGTGCTTTAAACCATGTATTTTGTTCATATTAAGAGAAAATTCGAGGAGTCGGATACATAAATTAACAATGTATATCATGTATAGATATGTATTTTTTAATTTGAATTAATTTTCCTTTATTGTATCATCGAATTTATATTGTTTTTATTCATAAATTGGCAAGAATCGACATAAAAGTAAAAACCCGAACTTCATAGAAATTTGGGCCTGGCGTTACAGTTAACTCAAACTGAATAACATGCTGTACCTACTCGACATAACGAAAACGTTTACAAAGATAGAAGTAACCAATGAAGTTGTTAAAATACGCGTTAATAGAGGTAGTTCAATATAAAAATAATAAAATCACATTTTTTCTCAGTCGGCCATTACCATTTCGGATAGGATTCAAATAGGGTCATCATCATAAATATAGGGTATTTTCAGTGTATATTTCATTGCTGCAACGGGTTTCTCCTTTACGTATTACGTCCAGTAAAAAAAAGTTACAACATTTTGTGTGTATATTTTTGAATATTTTGTGGTAAACTTAAAGCTTATAGTATTTATTTTTTTATAAAATAGGCCATTTTAAGAAAAGGTCATTAAACAAATAAGCCATTATAGGAATGAGTCCTTTCCAGAATAAAGTATTATGCGAATAGGTCCATTTAAGAATATGTAATTTCGCGAATAAGTTTTTTTTTTGCAGTGAGTCATTTTACGAATAGGCCCAATATCTACTAAACCCTAAAAGGTTAAGGGTTTAGTGTTATTACTACATGCATGGACACTAGGGGTGGTGGGTCGTTGACGGTTTTTGTGTTAACGAAATGAAACTGTTAATTACAATCAAATAACCTGTTAAAAAAGCAGTTAACGTTATTAACTGGTTTGCAGTAATGTCAACAGATTTGGACGTAGCAGTTTATTAATCGAAACAGTTAATATTTAAAAAAGGAGTTTACGTTAATACACAACTGAAACAACTTTTCCGTTTAAAACATACCTGTCTTTTAGTTAGTCTGTTTGAGTGAGTTAACGTACCTAAAACTATTTATTTACACTTATTATACAAGAACTAAATATTACAACTTAAAACTAGAAAACAAACAGTCACTACGAAATCAATAAACTTTCGCGAAGAAACAAAAAAGCGTTGACCTCAACGTGTCACACTCAAACAGACTAATTCGATTGTTTCCAAAACAAATGCACGTCAAAAACCATTTCATATTGGTAAGTCGGCTCGGTGCGCCGAGCCATGGAACGAGCAAACATACATAGATCTCTCTCACTCTCGTACAACTTTGAGCTATTGGCGTCTCGCTCGCTCATATAGGCGCCTCGCAGTCGCTCGGTGTATTCCGTTTGTAAGTCGTTAAGAGAAACAGCTAATAAATTCAACTGGTTTTACGTTAAGAAAAAGCAGCTTCGGATAATGTTAAGCGACTGTGCGTTGAATGTTCGTTGAGTTAATCTGAAACCGTTGAATAAAACATTTGATAAATTTAACTGGTTTTGCAGTAGACAAAAAGCAGTTAATTCGTTAACATTAGAAAAGCAGTTTAAAAAATCAGCTTGTTGAATTAACGCCCACTCCTAACACACTGTATATTAATAGCCGTCCATTAGATGTTACTCAAAAATTACGTTTCCAGTGTCTAATAAAATAACTTATTGTTCCATCATTGCAGGCTGGTAGTGTCTGCTTCAGCAGCATCGCTCGCTAACATCGTGTGCGTGGCCGTCGCGCTGTCGGACGCGGACGCCGCCGCGCCGCCCGTCGAGGAGAAGGTCAACGGCGCTATCATGCTATACTGAACGCGCTACACCACCGGCCTTACTAAACAATACGTGACACGAACACATTGCTCATAGTTATGAGGAAGTGAAGCAATAAATAAATAAGGTAAAGTTAGTAGGCTTGTGTAGTTCATGTACTATGTACTATTAGGAACTAGTTCATGCTTGTGAACGAGTACGAACTATTCACTTCTGGTCGTTCAAATCGGTCTTTAGTTCATTTCATTTATGCAAATCTCCTATGTCTATAGTTCAGTTTAGCTCGCGCGAGCCGAGTAAGAACGAATAATTCCAAGTGTCAGAGTGAGTTGGAAGATTACAATCGTGCGGGCGTGAACGTGATGGAAGATGTACTAGATTGAGCGAGAACGAGACAGACGCGTGTGCGTGGGTGTGATGGAAAATGAACTAATAAAGCGACAACTATTGAACTAATAGCACTAAAAGACCGAACTAGTTCCTTTGATCGATTGTACTAGTTCGGAGCGCTCTGATCAGTGTCCGAATAAGAACAAGACTAAAAGTTAGCCTGTGATGTCCTTCTGCTGGGCAAAGGCCTTACCTCAACTATGAGGTAGTTTGAGCCATACGTCACCACGAGGGCAGGCCTCCGTCACTCGCTCAAGGTCGCGCTATAAGTGCCTACCGCACAGTAGGTCGGTACCGACCCAAGCGGCAGTTGGTTGGCACACGCGAGACTGCGCACACGCGTCACGTTTCCCGCGCTCGCTACCAAGATGCCCAGTTATTGCGATGTGGACGGGTGTCGGAGTTCAAGAGTGAATAACAAGGAATTGTCTTTTTTTCAATTGCCTAAAGAGGAACACAGGTAAAGGTACCAGGCTACTTTTTATCCAGGGGACACATATAGCGGGTCCACGCGGGTGAAACCGAAGGAAACAACTACTATCAATAAGATTTCATTTTTTTTATTGTATAATGTAACAAATATAATTAACAATAAAAAATTAAGTGTTTCAGCAACTGTGTTTAATTTACGCGCTCGGTACAACCCTAAAGTTTTCGCTTGATGACGTAATCACGCGGCGTGCGCGGGAAACTCGCTTGTCGGTGCGCGTTCGTAGAGTACATTTCTTACTGCAGCCGAGTTGCGACGCCTTTTGTAGGTAAATATAGCGTAGGTATTTTAGCTTTTGTATGGGAGTGATGTATCTGTTACGAAGTAACTATTCTCTAATCTGTGACGAGGGCTCAGTGCGGATTAGTAGATGGGTGTTTGCAAGGCAAGCGACTAACCCTGCTCTCAGATGTTATCAAGCCTCCCATAAGGCTTCTGAATATGCCTATATAACGTGCCTTCCGAAGCACGGAGATGCTCGTGATGCACGTCACTTATATGGTCGGAATGGTCACCCATCCAAACACGACCGCGCCGTAGGTTGCTTCACTTTGGTATCACTACCAAAGCGCTGATACCACTGCGCTACGAGCACTTCAAAAATAAATAAATATTTGACAATATCTCATACATTGCTCCGATCCCAAAGCTAAGTAGCTAAAGCACTTGTGTTATGGAAAATCGGAAACAACGGTGGTACCACAAAACCCAGACTCGAGACAATAAAGAAAATCGTTTTCTACATTGACCCGACCGGGAATCGAACCCGGAACCTCTCGAGATGGCGACGCTTGAAACCAGCGTGCTAGCTACTCGACCACGGAGGTCGTCAAGAAGCAGGGAAGGAATAGAGAAAGTACGTGGTGCAATCATGCAATGCAGGGTACAAAGATGATGGAGAGAGTAGCCTAAACAGCACTATCATGCTTTACTAAAGGCACTTGGATGGTATGCAACATGACGTATACCGTCACCTAGCTCTCATAGACCAAACGAGTGTCAAACATCATCATCATCATCATCATCATTATCAGCCAAAGGACGTCCACTGCTGAACATAGGCCTCCCCCACGGCTTTCCACAGCGATCGATCACTAGCGGTCTGCATCCAGTTTGATTCTGCGATCTTTATAAGGTCGTCTGTCCATCTTGTTGGTGGACGTCCTACGCTGCGTCTTTGGTCGAAGGGTCTCCAATCTAGAACTTTCCTGCCCCAACGGCCATCAGTTCTTCGCGCTATGTGCCCTGCCCACTGCCACTTGAGCTTACTGATTCTCAAGGCTATGTCCGTTACCTTAGTTCTACGTATCTCCTCATTTCTGATTTGATCCAGTAGAGAAACACCCAGCATAGCCCTTTCCATCGCTCGTTGTGTGATTTTGAGCTTCATTATAAGGCCCATAGTAAGACACCACGTTTCGGATGATCCGTATGTCATCACTGGTAACACACACTGGTTGAAGACTTTCGTCTTCAGACACTGAGGTAGATGAGATGAGATGGAGTGTCTAACTAACACTAATAATTGATTATTAAACGAACTGACCTGTAAGTGAATTTCTAGCTCAATCACACGAGTGATTTTTACGAAGAATTAGTAACCTTAAAGTTCTAATTCTTAAGTACAGATCACGAAATATAATGAGACAAGATTTGGACCACTGTTCATATGTATTATGGCAAGTTAAAAAGTCAACGTCGATTAAGTCAAATGATATATAATCAATTGACGACCTCCGTGGTATAGTTCCGAGCACGTTTGGTTTCAAGGCGTCGCCGCACCGAAGTCCCGGGTTCGATTCCCGGTCGGGTCAATAAAGAAATCAAAATTTTCTTTATTAATTCGGGTCTGGGTGAAGTGGTACCTTCGTTGTGTCTGATTCTCATAACACAAGTGCATTGGCTACTTACTTTGGGATCAGAGCAATGTATGTGATTGGTGTCCAATACTTATTATTATTATTATTATAAAGATGATGTGCATTTCTTTTCTCGCATAGCTCTTCAATAGTCCAAAACTTGTTTATTTATTTGTGGTAAGGCTACTAATATTCCACGTTACTTTTCAACCGCGTGTTATTTATCGTCTCGTAGAGTTTTTACGGTTATATTAATGTGTTCTTATTCAAGAAATACACATTACTTGGCATAGGGCAGAAAGAGACAACGCTCTACAATCAATATATGTCTGTCTCTTTCACTTATCAAACATTGCGTACGTTTGTAGTATCTTTAAATGTCTCAACGTTCAAAATGAGCAGTAAAGGCTGAAAAGTTAGTGATTTAGTTTAATTTTAATGTGAAAATGTTCCGTCCAATGTAATGATGATATTAATAACATAGTTATAATGTAAGCATACTTGCATGTATAGTATTAATAGCTTTTATTGAATGTCGACCGGATTTAAAATCATGTATCATGTGGAATATTTTATTATCTTTTGAATCACAATCAAAATGTATCGAATACTACAATCCGATTTGTTTATTTGTTGTATTTAGTAACCTAACTACATTTTAACCTAATGTGTACAGAATAGAAGGCTTTTTTTGTTGTTATGTATAAATAAATAGCCACAATACATCAAAGACCAAAACTGATTTTTATTATGTGTCTAAACTAAAATCACGGTCGACTTATTAATTATTTGTGTGAACATTCAAATTAATTGTATTTAGTGTCTATACTTATGTATAGATTAAGTATTCTATTTTTATTAATTACCTCAATCAATAAATATGTCCGTCCAAAGCTAAATAAAATTTTCGTAAATTATTATTGTTATTAGAAGTGCCATTAGGTGTAAGTTTTTTAATATTTATACTATTTTTGTAACTTGTGTATTTTTTTTTCTAAATGAATACTAATTTGGATCTTATATTGTATTTTATTTGTACACCCTAAATTGTAGGAACGTTGGTGAAACTTGCTTATATGCATTTGATAGTTTTGGTTGTGTAACGTGCATCTTTTTGGTACAGAGTTCCATTATATAATGTGTTTAAAAGCAGGATTTGGCCTGTAACAGAAGCAAAAAAATTGAGGCCCCTTAAGTAACGAGTAATCAATTATAAAGCGTTTTAATTTATTACGATAAAAAATATTGTTTTGGTTATTTTACCGTGTAGTACTGTATACCCGCTTAAGGACGGCATGGCATTCCAGAATGCCATTTTTTCCCGCGGTCGATATTAACTGTGATTGTTAAAGTAATACGGGTCAGATTAGCCTGAGACTTTTTTTTTCTTCTTTTTAGAATTTATCGTTCAATGTACTAATACATTGAACGATAAATTTTCCGTTCATTCATACCATAAACAAGTAAACTTTTAAACAAATGTGACATTGTCATTTTTCTACGAGTTCAGCGATTTTGACATAGTACACAGATTAGGGATTATAACTTTGGGTTACTATATCTGAGTTGAAGCATTCTGGCCAGCTCAAGGTAACAAAGTATACTCTGTAAAAACATTGATTTATTTTTTTTGCTTCTATTACAGGCCAAATGCTGTATAACTAGCTGCCTTAGTTAAATTAGTACCTAGCAGAGGAACCGGCTCCTATAGTCCAAGAGCTAGTGAACCCTGGGTGTAACGGTCTCCCTGTAAGGTTAGAAATTTGTATACTTACGGTTTATGACATGCTAAGAGCAATAGCCATGACCTGGCAGGCGTCAGCCCTGCACGTCATCAGCCCCTTTATTTTTTGGACTGTTCAGTAAATTGAGTTTCAAAATTTGTTTCTGTAAATTTGAAAATTTAATAGGATAAAGTTTATTTATTGTACATCTTAAAAAAAAATTGACAGGCGATTACAATAAGCAGAAGTATATGACAGGTCAATTAGAAAACGTACAGTTGATGAGGTAAAATAAACTTTATCCTGTATACTTAAAATTTTTATATGTTTTCAAGTAAACGTCTCAGAGTAAATATATACAATGCCAGGCGTTTTTGAACAGCATAAGACCTTGACAGGCGAGGGGACAGCTGCTAAGGGCGTGCAAATAAGAAATGTTACATGAACGCATACAGTAAATGCAATGTATTTTATTGGGTTTTATGCAATCTACATTATTTTTAACATTCATTTTCTTCAGCATCATCCGAAATTTCGCTATCACTGTTTTCATCATCATCTGATTCTTCAACAATGTTTTCCTCATCTGCAAATAGTAAAAAAAATATTTTAATGAATCAATAAGGTTGTTAAGAATTAAATATTAAGCTCAATTACATAGGAATGCGTATTAAATGTTACGGAATAAAATAGTTGTATGTTACCTGAAATGCATTCCTCAGTTTCAGTCGATTGTGCTGTGGCAGTATCAGCAGGTCCTTGTAAAAGTATGTCGTATATAGAAGATGGAACCGTATTCCCCTCAAACCAATTAAATTCAAAATAAATAGATCAAATAAATAAATAGATAAATAGATTAAATAAATAGATCAACCGATAAATTAAAATCGAAATTAATAGCAACGAAAATACAAAAGTTGTGAATTAAGCAGTGCGTTTTTGCCGAGTTATATTTTTATTGCAGGAATACGTTATTTTGGTTGCATGAATAAGAATATAATAAAGTTTTTTTTTCAAATAGCTCCAGTAGTTCCTGAGATAAGCGCGTCCCAACATACAAACTCTTCAGATTAATTGCATTTAATTATTTATTGTATTTCAAAAAAAAAAAAACTACTTTTTTTTGCAAATATTTATTGTTAATCTCTTAATACAACGGTAGGGATATTACCATTTATCGATATTTTTACTGTGCTATGAGTTACATCCCTAGTGATGCGTATGCAAGCGAACCAACCAAATTGGACGCGATACATTGCGTACTAAGATAGCAGATTTGTTAAAAATATGCATGGACAGTCATCAATGAATATTTTTTTTGAACTTAGTGCAAGAAAACCGCTATCATTTGAAATATCATAATTAAAAGTGTTTTTTTGCAAATAATGTCGAAATAACTACGTATTATTACTCATTGGTGTAAAAATACACTTTCTCTCTCATTTTTTATGACCTGGCTTCACGCTCACGAAACTGAGGAATGCATTTCAGGTAACATACAACTATTTTATTCCGTAACATTTAATACGCAGTCCTATGTAATTGAGCTTAATATTTAATTCTTAACAACCTTATTGATTCATTAAAATATTTTTTTTTACTATTTGCAGATGAGGAAAACATTGTTGAAGAATCAGATGATGATGAAAACAGTGATAGCGAAATTTCGGATGATGCTGAAGAAAATGAATGTTAAAAATAATGTAGATTGCATAAAACCCAATAAAATACATTGCATTTACTGTATGCGTTCATGTAACATTTCTTATTTGCACGCCCTTAGCAGCTGTCCCCTCGCCTGTCAAGGTCTTATGCTGTTCAAAAACGCCTGGCATTGTATATATTTACTCTGAGACGTTTACTTGAAAACATATAAAAATTTTAGGTATACAGGATAAAGTTTATTTTACCTCATCAACTGTACGTTTTCTAATTGACCTGTCATATACTTCTGCTTATTGTAATCGCCTGTCAATTTTTTTTTAAGATGTACAATAAATAAACTTTATCCTATTAAATTTTCAAATTTACAGAAACAAATTTTGAAACTCAATTTACTGAACAGTCCAAAAAATAAAGGGGCTGATGACGTGCAGGGCTGACGCCTGCCAGGTCATGGCTATTGCTCTTAGCATGTCATAAACCGTAAGTATACAAATTTCTAACCTTACAGGGAGACCGTTACTCCCAGGGTTCACTAGCTCTCCAGCTACTATGATTTTTATGAAGTTTTTTTGTTAGGGGGCTTAAAAGTAAAAATGTAGTTGTACCCAGGTTTCGTTTCTTTTCTTTACGTAGCAATATTTTATTCAGTGCAGTAGGTATATTGTGTATTTTTGGATGGATCTTAGGAATTTGTATTGTTAGTCGAATAATCGATTATAGCATTGCTATTATAGACAACTCAAGCACTGATGGACAGCACTAGACCTGTCAGATAGATCGTATTTTACATTAGATCGATATTTTAACGTGTAGTGTGTACATTATAGCGTGTAGAAAATTATGTTATCACCGTAGGCGTATATACCGTTAGGCACTGAAATACGGCTGAAATGTCATTAGAATACGAAGGTGAATTTCGCCGCCATTTCGAATCCCAGTACATCAGATAGTAAAATGAAGTTAGCCTTAAACCAATGATATTGTATTTAGAAGTAGATGACGCCTCGCGAACTAAAAGACTACACAAATATGGCACTGCCTGATTAATGGATGTCAATGGATTGACATCTATCACATCAGACATCAGATTCGGAACAGAGTCTTAATAGAGTGGCTTTCTTAATATATTTTTATAGTATCTAGGTCCATTACAATAGACTCGTTGGGCTAATTTTAAAATTGAGTTCACACTTTAGCTTGGTAGTATATTAATCAACAAAAGCATTTTATTTTCAAACTACTCAACATTTAAAATATTGAATAATTATCTAATAAATGCAATTTAAATGTATCACGAGAAACGCCATGGGCGCCAATATCAGTCACGTTCACTGCTAGGCATTCACGATCACGTGACCACATGTATATTTTTTACAAATTAAATTAAAATATTTACAGTCCTTATTTAAATAAATAAAGAAATATTTAATACACCATACCCATCTGGCATCATGTAAACAGGATGATTCCTTCAAATAATACGCTAATAGAGAAAGTACATATTTTTTTCTACAATCGTGAGGATCATCCCTCACAGATGTGTTTATCAACAGTCTTTTGTTATACTTTTGTTAACGGGAGTGCCGGTGACCTTTTAATCCGTGAGCGTCTACGCTGTTAGTTTAAAAAAAAATTGAAGGTGTAATTTATAGTTATAACAGACATATTAACATACATTTCCATAGACATATTATTTGTTAGGGTCGTGCGGGCGGGATTCGAACCCGCGACTGCTTATCTTTGTAGTCCGGAAAGTAAACCACCACACTGTGACAGTCGTTAAATTATTATTAAAAAATATAGTACCAAACTACTCCATGTATGGCACTGCCTTAGAATATCGACCAATTTGGTACGTGGGTTGGCTAAGAAACAAAACTCACTAATTTTATTGAAAATACTTCAATTATGAATGATAGGCTTCATTTAATACAATGTACATAGCGATGATATTCGGACTGTTTTTTTTTTATTACGTTAGGTGTTTCTGCAGTTTTAAAGGCGCACTGAGGCATTAAGACACTGACGCCATCAAAAACAGACTACGTCAAAATTATGACCCCAATTTGAAGTGAGGTGTTGTTTAGCTGAGCCATCTTTTAGCCTCTCACCGGTGATCTAGTTCTTAATACAATATCATTGGTTTCGGAACATAGTCTTATTAGAGTAGCTTTCTTAATATATTTTTTAAAGTATGTAGGTACATTACAATAGACGCGTTGACCTAAAATTTTAAAAACGAGTTCACACCTCTTAATCATGATTTTGATTAAAAAGGTTTAAAATGAATAAATGCTTAAAGTGGTCATATAAAGAAAGGATTTCAACCTCACGACCTTATAAATTGCCCAGTTATTTTTTTAAATTTCGACAATAGTATGTTTAGCTGCTTTTACTTTATTTTATTGAAAATAATGAACGTGGGGTATTTTCAGGGTAATTGATATTATTGCCAATTAAATGTAGTTATATACAAAGGAAACCGCATGTCAATACCCTTAACAATTATTGAGATATAACATTTATCATTATAAATCTATGCGCCCGAGAAAATAATGCCCTCGTTAATAATTTTATATCTCAGTAATTATTGAAAATATTGACATGCGGGTTTCGTATAAAACTGGCTATAATATAAATTACCCTTTAAATACCCAACGATTATTATTTTTAATAAAATAAAGTAAAAAGTAGCTGAACCTATTTTTTCTGTAATAAAAAAATATATGGGCATTTTAAAATGTCTCAAGGTTAAAATAATTTCTTTCTGTGATATCTCTTTGTATTTATCTTTCATTTGACACCCTTTTTATCAAAATTGGTGTTGTGGTTTGGCTTGTAGATTTTTTTTAAATTTTCAAAGAAACTGGCGCCATCTATGTTCCTTTGGGATGAAAATTTTGCTACTTAAGATGAAATTAAATTAAATCAAGCATGATTTTGTCGCTAATCGCTCTTTTCAATATACATATTCTTTAAAAATGCGTTTGGAATAATGCAATACATTTGGTACATAATAATCATTGATATTGGTGCGCCCGAAAAAATCCTGCCAATATTAAAATATATGTATCTCAATAACGATTATAGATATTGAAGTGCGGATTTCTTTACCAAATTCCGTTTTTACTAGGCAATTATACAAACTAAGAAAAAACATACCCAGCCGTATAATTTTTTGATAAAGTGAAGTGAAAACATTTTTTTCTAAACAAAAAAATATATTTGTGCATGTTTGGAACATAATTATGTTTTATTTGATACCATTTTCATTAAAATCGGTAACGTGGTTAGATTTTTTCAATAGTTTTTTAGAAAAGTGGCGACATCTCTGTTTCTAAGTGGTGAAACTGTCGCTGCTGCGGGTGAAATCGCGTATCTTGGTCCTTACTATCACTGTGCAAAGTGGCGTGCTTTAATCACAAAGTGCAGCTTTTCGACGAAATTTCGCCATAAGACATGACTAATATGAAGATCAATTAATAGAAACACAGTCTCGTCGTCCCAATGTAACGACATTTTAATCACACACAAACCACACACCACTAGGTACCGCTCGAATGCCAGGAACGAACTGACGCCGGCAAGCCGCGTAACCCGCCGTACACCTCGGCGGCAATGCCGGTGGCTCCTTTGTGCTGCAACGCCGGCGGCTTTGTATGCCGCCGGGTGCACGGAGGCTTGGCTGGCGCCTTGCCCGGCGGCCCTGCCGCCGGCACCGTGTGTAGGAGCCTTAGGAAACAAAACTCGCTAATTTTATTGAAAATACTTCAATCATGAATGAAAGGCATCATTAAATACAATTTATTTAACGAAAATATGTTATTCGGACTGAAACATTTTTATTTAGTTAGTTGTTTCTGCAGCTTTTAGTACAGTCGCCGTCAGATATATTGGAGCAGAGAAAAGTGACCAAATACTTCTGAACGGTTTAAAATTACAATAAGTTCCAATACACTACAAGTTACCATTAATGTCAGAACATTCATTACTTAATAAATATCTGAGCAGATGTTAGTCAATAACTTCTATACACACAACTAAGCAATATTATCTGAACACTCACTTGCCTGAATTTATTTACTGCATGACACTTTCATGACAGCGATGACAATACTGAAAACTACAAAGCGTAACAAACTGCCAGCGTCATCTTCTATGATATAAACTATGAAAAGAGTTCCTATTTTTAATAGTATTTATAGGTAAGATGGAAGTACTTCCTTCTGCAATTTTCCTCGATTGTTTAGATATTTAAGACCGCCTGCGTAGATACATTTGACGTTATGAGTGTTCAGATATTATTGGTTAGTTGTCTGTATAGAAGTTATTGACTAGCTTCTGCTCAGATATTAATAAAGTAATGAATGTTCTGATATATATAGTAACTTGTAGTGTATGGAACTTATTGACATTTAAAACTGTTCAGAAGTATTTGGTCACTTTGTCTGCTCCAATATATCTGACGGCGACTGTACAATATCATTGCCTAAAACATTCCACTGCTGGGCAAAGGCCTTACTCTGAGGTAGATCGAGCCATACTCCACCCCGCGGGCTCAGTGCGGGTTGGTGGACGGGTGTTTGCAAGGCAAGCGACTAACCCTGCTGTCAGATGCTATCAAGCCGTCCATAACGCTTAATAGGCTTGACATGAGATACTTATTGATTTTGGTTCTTATCGGTGTTTCTTTTTTTATCTTTTTTTACAACATTACATCATTTACAAGCTCGGTCGCCTAGTTATTCCCAAAAACCGCTTCAAGACTCGTTCCGCTTAAGGGGCTACCCGAATTTACGCGCACACTAGCGCCACTCTATTTAAAATAATTATTACTCTTTAAATACGAAAACAATCAAAAATCTGGTAGACACGATTGTAGTACAGGTTCTATAGTTTATTTAGTACGTTTAAATTGTTTCTAAAGTAGTTTACTGTAGGTAGTTAGACTTGGAGAAACTGCTAAATATGGCCACTTTTGGTATTTTTTCAACTGTAACTGCAGATAACTCTGTTTTATAGAACTTAAACATTGTATCTAAACCACATATCCAGAGCTACAATCGCATCAATCAGATTTTCGATTGGCCTTTTATTTAACGAGTTATGATTTTTCTGCTAAAGTGGTGCTAGTGTGCGCGTTAAAAATCCGGGTAGCCCCTTAACAAGCATTACCAAAACTCCTCCGAGGAAACAACTCTTTTATATTGAATACGAGTAAGTTTCATCGCAACCTTTCATAAAGCTTGTTTCTCAGCAATCAATGCAATCAGAGAAAAATGACATCTATTTTGTATAGAATCTCAAAATTCAACTGAATGCTTGTTTGAAACAAGTATTACGATTTGAAGTACCTACACTATAAAACCGGCACACTCGTAGTGCGAGTCGGACTCGCGCACGAAGAGTTTCGTATTTATATACTTTGTGCTAGCACATTTATTGCACTCATAATGTTGATAAACATTTTTAAAATTGCCCTAAGGTTATGTTAAGACTTATGATTCCCTTCAAATCTATTTGTATAGATTTTAAAAAATATTAGTATGAGTAGGTATAATAAAACTGAAGAGTATGTTTGTTTGAATGCGCTCAGCGCAGAAAATGCCTCATGTAAAAAAAAAAAATTGAGCGGAAAGATAAGAATACTTACCCATGCTAAATTCCAGTTTTTTAGCACCTCTGCGCGAAATGTGCATAGACAGTCGGACATGGCGAAACTATAAGTCCAATAAGTTCCTTGTTACTACGAAATCCAAAAAATCTATTTTTACTTACGTATGCGGTATAAAAACTATTTTTTATGTTCTTTTTCATTGTTTTTTGTTTAATAGTATAAGCATTGCGAAAATTGAACATAATTAATATTAGTAGGTAAGCCATATCATACTGAAGCTCACCACGCTTAAAATTGCCTTTTGATGCATAGAAAATTGTATTTCCCCTGCCACGAATATAATAGCAACTCGCAGCGCCTCGTGAGTTGCGGTAATATTCTGCCAGTACAATATTTCCGGAGGAACATTTCTGCGCAGTGAGTACGGCAAAACACATTATAGTCCCGTTTCTGCAGTGAAATCTTGTTTTAAAGAGGCAACCGCGGGGTTTACTCAAAGTAGAGCGGAAAGCGATCGCTTCAGATTATTTCCAACCACGGGAACACTTTTATCAGCTGACTAGCGACCCCAATTCTTAGCCCGCGCGTTTTGAGTTTGCTTCCTCCCCTCCCGTCACAGCGAGATTTTTTATAGCCTTAAGCTTTCCTCGCTAAATAAGCTATCAAACACAGAAAAAAAAATCAATCTAGTAGTAATAATCGGTCTAGTACATCTTGGGATTAGTGCGTTCAGACAAACAAACTTTTCCCCACTTATAACATTAGTGTAATAGTATATATTTGAAGAAACGGTTATGTGCTGGGATTTCTCTATCTCTGTATAAATGTGTACCCATTCAACACCAATTGCTGTTTACCGGTGCTGTCAGGCGCGGATCTAGCCCTCCAAAAAGGTTGTGGGCACGTCATGTTTTGTTGAATGAACAAAAAACCATGAAGGCACTAATGTTCAATTTATTTCTGATGCAACATTACATACATTAAAGCGCGAGCGCGCAATAAATGGTTTATTAAACCTATTGGTTATATGATTAAATCTAAAGCGCGAGCGAAGCGAGCGCGCGACTATTTGGTTCTCGACACGGTATTGTTATCTATACAGTATTGTAACTCGGCTGACTCTTTGAAATATATACCTACAGCCGCGCGGTACCTAAATGTGCAATAGCCTGCCCGTCTCCAGCATTTTAATTACAATTGCCTACTTTGTGTTTCCATTTAGTTTTGTGATTGTAAATATTGTTTTTTATTTATTTAAACAAATACAATACTTTATGAATTGAATAGGAAGTATTCTAAACAAATGCGTATTGTTTTTTGATTGGTAAATTTAATTAAAAAACTGTTATGTTTAAATAACAAATCGGTCTTACAAATTTGCTTACGAAAAATATTTGCGCCTCGACTGAGACGTACGGAATGCTTTATTATTAAAGTATAAAAAATCGCATCCTAAAAAAAACTTCATGAAAAATTCATACAACCAAAAACAGTGCAATATATCCTATTCGTCATATTAAAATGTGCTTGAACTGAAACAACAACATACCGTCCGTTCGTCACAGTCGCGAACGTCTGCGTGCTGAAATCGAGGCGCGTAGGTATAGCTCGCCTTCGTCTGTTTGTATGAGGTTGGAATACTGTATAGATAACATTACCGTGTTGACGCTTCTCAAATAAAAAATATGGTAATATAAAAGCGCGAGCGAGGCGAGCGCGCTAAAATTTGGTTCACGACGCTTAAGAAAACAAGAAAACGATAAGAATTAATGAGCGAGTAAAGTATTAACGAGATCTTTGTTTACGTGACTTTCCTATGGACACTTCGTATTGTCGTAAAATGACAAACAGTTTCTACTATGCACTTTATAAATTGTGATTAGGGTTGTGGGCATGCCCACAGTGCCCACAACGGTGTATGCGTGCATGGTTGCTGTACAATAAATTAGTGTAAGAAACTGTCCTGAAGTGGCGGGATACTTTGTCAAATTCACGATCAAGATACGAGAAATCTTTCCAAATACATACTTAGAGGTCAAGTTTGTAGAGGCCAATATCTGAAACTAATGAAACATCTTCCACGTATCCGAATGGTTCAGTACTCTTGAGAGATATAGGCTACGTATTATTAACCGACTTTGAAAAAGGAGAAGGTTATTAATTTACTGTATGTTTTTTTTGTGTCTATATTACCTCATATCAGTATTTTGTCGACCGATTCGAAAAAAATTTTCGCCAACCTAGAGGGTATACCTCTTAGTTGGCTCCATTGTTGCCAAATTGGGATCTGATGATGAGATCTTGGTGTGATCGAAGGAAACCCTCAAATTTTAAATTCACGTATAGTCGGTGTCATCACTTTGACCATCAAGCATCAACTTTCACAGCACCGACTCCAAAAAGAAATTGTTTGCCTAAAATGGATTCCTTTCCTTTTGAAGTCGGTTTTTACTTTTTTTTAATTAAATACTAAATACTTGGAAGACCGCATAAACATTGTTAACGACAAAGCCGCTTAACCCCTTCAGCTTGAGAACGTTGTTATAATCGCTTCCTTCTATGCAGTGTCACACAGATCCTAAACAAAACAAGTAAAGTGTGCCGCAAGAATGATATTTTGACCGTAAAATGCCGGTATTGCCGGTGTAAAATAAACCAATTGGCTGGAACTTCAGACCATATGACATTCTAGATGGTTTCCGAGAAGAAGGAAGAGATTTCTGATTCTCTTGTGTCAATTTTTATTTATTTACTTAAACTTTATTGCACTGTAAATTATAAAATTGGCGGACTTAATGCCTAATGGCATTCGCTACCAGTCAACCACCTGGTAATGCAGAGAGTTTAATCAATTGGTTGTGATAGTGGACCAGTGCTTTTTAACCGACTTCGAAAAAGGAGGAGGTTATTAATTCGTCTGTATGTTTTTTTGTGGTGTTATTACCTTTTATCGCAGTCATTTATGGGCTCATAAAAAAATGTCGGCCAAGAGTTTATAGGTGCCTTTTAGTAGGTCCCATTGTTGCCAAGCCGGATTCTGATGATGGGATTTTGGTGCAATCGAGGGAAACCCTCAAATTTTAAAGGCACGTATAGTGTTTTTAACTAGAATCTTATTGGTTTAGAATTTAGAATATTTTTAACAGAGTGTCATATTTTATATTCATAAAAGATCATAAATATTTTTTGCCCGTGCGCAAGTTTTTGGTTTCTTATTTCATCTTCAATCTTATTGTTGACATGTTTTGCTACGTATCATAGTCAGCATCGTCTGGTGCTGAGCTGATGGTGGAACTCCGCAACGCTTAGGAGTTCAGTGATTATAATGACAGCACATATGATAGGTAATTTGTAGCTTCTTAAAGAATAGAGTCATAAGGTGCAACCCTCTCCTCCCTCATACAATCACTATAAATGAACAAATAAAAAATCCGACTTCAAAACCAAAGTACAATAATATTCGAGTTCGTTCGTTCGAGCTTTTTGGAGTCAGTGCAATCACTTTGACCATCTAAAGTATCAACTATCAGAGCACTGACTCCAAAAAGAAATTGTTCGCCTATACCTATGGATCCTTTCCTTTAAACTTTAAAGTTTTAAGAGTCAAGAGTTTATTTAAGACTTTTTGGTGCATTTTGATTTTGAAGTCGGCTATTACTTTTATAAAGAGAGGGTTTAGAGGTAATTGGCGCTTACATAAAATTAGTTACAATCATTATACTAGGAGTGCAAACACAATTATGTTTGATTGCTCATTTATCTCAAGTAGTTAACTCGATATTCAATATGACGATACGGTTGAGGGAGACCTTAACAGGCGCCAGTTATGGCTCTACCCAATTTTAAAAGAGAATCGCGTGAATACAGCACACGACACAAATACCTGCTTCACCCAATGGTTGACTGGTAGAGAATGCTTTAAGCATAAAGTCCGCCACGTGTTCTCAATTGGCTGTGCAATAAAGAATAATAGAAAAAACAGGCCGCAGACACTTAAAAACAAATGATGTTGCGAGGTGTAAGAGTTTTTGCTCTTAAGGCGGTTAGATTGTGGTTTCGTCCATACTTACCTGCCTACGAGTACCTATTATACTTACAGATCTTCCATAAGCCTTTAGTCTGCACCACTGCCGAACACCCATGTTTTTTTTGGATGAAACGACCTCTGAATTTCGTAACGCTTCACTCTGTGAAATTGACCCTAAATAGTTCATGTATTATTGAAAACTTCAGCTTGGAGGGTACCTTCTCAAAGTGCAAATGTTACAGTAACGTTATGTGGGTCGCTCTGCCCCAAAAACTTCGGAAATGTTAAGTATTCAAAGCTAGCACGTCCAACAGTTTTCAATACGTTCCCTCGCATTCAAACGAACATAACCAAGCGATCCAATCAGCGAGACCCTTAACCTTTATGACGTCACGAATTCGTTTTTTTATTTATCGAGGCAAAGGAATTGGTGGAAAGTTTCTAAAATAGTTTACCTTGGATATGAATGGAAACTTTCTCGATTGTTGTTTTTAGGAAGTTTGGACTGGTATCATTACTGAAGAGTTTGATTGTGTAAACTGAAAAGTTGCACTTCTCTTTTGTAAACAAATGGATTTGAGATCGTGATTTTTGATTTATGCACTTTTACAACAATGGTTCTATAGTGAGTGGTAAAAAAACCTTTTTATTAATTCGCGTTCTCTCGCGCTTTAGCACTTTAAGAGCCATAATTTCACGAACTACGTGTTGTTCTTTTTTTTAAAGTGACGTTTTTTCGTAGTGTGTTTTCAAAACTTTTCGTTGAAAAGTAGTAAGGCACGAGACATCTAAGTCTTACCTAATCGGTAGGTAATGATGATTCATAAAAAAATACATCTGATCATACAGGGTGTTGTTTTGGTTAGTGACATCCAACGCAGGGATGATAATATGAGTTATGCTTATGCTTAAAAAAAAAGTTTTCTTTAAATTCTCAGCAAGTTTTATACGAGAAAATCTCTTTACAACATTCATAAAAATTACAAAACGAATGGGAAAACTCGCACTCAGCGCGTAGCTAGCGCTTATCTACGAAATAATACACCGTAGCCCAGATAATATAATACTACTAGTAACCGTAGCTAGTAAGCTACGAAGAGGTGCTACCTGGTGTTGGTAGTTTTGACTCGATCACTGTACCGCATAAAAAATGATTTTGTGGGTTTGGTCCATTTCAAAAAAAAAAAAAAAAATAATATTTCTTTTGGCATCAGCATCGTTTGTACAGCCACCCCTGAGTCGCTTGTCGCTGACCAAAACAACACGTTGTATATCTCTATCCTATTAAATAATCTCATCCCTGACACTAAACTTTAAAAGAAAGAAAACGAGTTCACTAACGAAGTGATTACTGGAAGTGGGAATAACCCAGAATGAGGCGTTCCGTTTCACGGCGAACATTTTCTTTTACGAGTTCGCGACTTACGTGCCTGATTAGGTTGAAACTGCTTGTCACATTAGAACTTTTGGTACAGTCGCCAGCACATCAAGTTACCCACTTTTGTTGCATACCAGTCCTTATTACAACAGTATAAGATACCCTAATGTTTACCTTGACGTGCTGTTATCCGTACATAGCAGTAAAATAAAAGTGTGGATATGGATTGAAAAAATCCAACATTTACGTACTTCAATCTGACGATACTCCAGTCCTAAAGTGAATGATAATAAGAAGTTAGATTTACTAGTATATATATAATGCGGAATTATATAAGACTAGCGGTCTCCAGCGACTACGTCCACGCGTTTTAAGTGGGTGTTTCCTCCTCTGCCGTCGCAGCGTGATGTTTTAAAGCCTTCCTCAATAAATAAGCTATCCGAAACATTTTTTTTCAAATCGGTCCAGTAGTTTCTGACTGAGATTATCGCATTCAAACAAACAAACAAACTCTTCAGCTTTTTAATATTAGTATAGATATTTTTCTTTGGCGTTATTTTTATAAATTCGAATAATGATCGATTTTAGACGACCCGTCTGGGCGTAGTGGTCGAGAAATCGCCTACTACGCAGCGGGTGCGGGTTCGATCCCCGCACAATACAAACATTTGTGTGCATGAACATGTCTGTTTGTATTGGTCTGGGTGTTTTCTATGTATATCATGTATGTATTTACAAACAAAAAGTATATAAGTATTATATCCGTTGTCTGGCACCCATAACACAAGCTTTGAGTAGCTTACTTTGGGGCTAGATGGCGATATGTGGGAATGTCCAAAGTATAAAGTAAGTAAAGTAAGTAATGTACTATGGTTTGTTATAATTTAGGTACTATAGGTTCTCCGTAGCTTTAGAGCACTTCCCGATAGAGCTTTCAACTAAAGAAACCCTTTATTAGGTTTTTTATTATAAAAACTAAAAATTGTCTTATCGAGGTCAGTATGTTATGTAGGTAGGCGTATATATAATTTAAAATTAATTAAATCATGTCCATTCGTTGTACTGTAGAAAAAAAACCATCTGCATTACGTAGGTACATACAATGATTTTTGATTTAAATAGTAGGGTAAGGAAAAGATAGTAGGTTCAGATTCAGACCTACATAGTTTGACTACTACTACCTATTCTAGTAAGATAATAATTAATTTGAAGGTTCGCGACCTTTCTAACTTCAGAACAATAACGGCGTTATTAGTCAAAGACCTCTCTTGGAAATCGTATTTATTTCATAAAGATTTTCATAATGAAACATTTCCAAAAATAGATTTACCCTCTTGTCTGTTGGTATTCGCAAATGAGAATATCCTCATTTAGGAATACGGAGAATTTTCATAAATATGTACTTGGAAAAACATTTAATTATGCTTATTCATTTACAACATTATTCAGTGTAGAATTTTATTATAATATTCCCTGTGTGTCTCATTGACTCATAGTAGCTATGTATTTAACATGATATCATCATCATCATTATCAGCCAAAAGACGTCCACTGCTGAACAAAGGCGTAGTAGATATGTTTTAGGGTTCCGTAGCCGATTGCCAAAATCGGAACCCTTATAGTTTCGTCAAGTCTGTCTGTCTGTCCGTCCGTATGTTACAGCCACTTTATTCTATCTGTATATAAGCATCACAGTGTTGAAATTTGGTAGAAAGATGTTTCCTGTTAACCACTTTACGATTATTATACAATAAATAAATAAATAATGATATTTAACTGGGAGCTCCTATACATGAAACTAAAACCGTTTTTTTATTTAAACCTATGCGTGTCTATGAATAAGTCTCTTAAAACGACATAGAGGTTTATACAACCATTTTCTTTTAAAGTCTAACGTTTCATAGCTAGACGCTTCCAAAGTGGTAAAATGGGCGTCCCACCATCTAGGCCCATATAGGCCTTTGGTCGAAGGATCCAAAGTATAGATCTTTCTGCCCCAACCTGCTACCCAAAGCAAGTGTCAGTTAGCTTCCTGATGCGCAGGGATATGTTCGTTACAATAGTTCTTCTATTTCTGATTCGTTTTTGTTGAGAAACGCGATGTATTGTGTTACTACATATTTTACATTTCAGCACAATTCCGCTTTAATAACAATGCTCTCGCTTGCCTGTACCTCATATTAGATAAATATTCTGCACGTTATGCAAGAAAACACAAATAAATGATGTTGTTTGATGACACATGCGAGATCAGACAAACAACAGCTGTTCTTCACTTCGTATAGTTAAACTGATTCCAAGGTTAAATATTTTTCGAAAATGGTAAAGAAAAATATTCATTGAAGCCTTAAGATGACTAGCGATGTCTATACAGCTTAAATAAATAAATATTGGACACCAATCACATACATTGCTCCGATCCCAAAGTAAGTAGTTAACGCACTTGTGTTATAGAAATTAGACACAACGGTGGTACCACAACACTCATACCCGAGACAATATAGAAAATTTTGATTTCTATATTGACCCGACCGGGAATCGAACGGACCTCTGAGTGGCCAGCGTGCTTAGCCACTACACCAAGGAGATCGTTAAATTTTATTAGAGCTATTCCTAGTAATTTTAATATCTATCTACTGAGTAGTTCTTATCAGACCACTTTGCATATTATTATATCATGACAACCAAGGACTAGACGTCCAATGCAATAAGGTATCTAATTCGAACTAATAAGATCTTGACGCGAGCTCTTGGTATATGGGTCAAGGGTACGTCAAATTAAACATCCTTTCTTGGGATATTAGTTAACAACGGAGTAGGCGATGGGCATGACCCTTTGTATTAGACTGGGTAGACCACATAGCATGACGAACGTTTCAGTTTTATTAGGAAGACGGTTGAATGGAGACAATTTATTAAACTTTTAGAAATTATCCATCACTGTAGAAATCGCATAAGTTGAACTGTGTTAACGTTCAGTATCATATATTTCACGTCTGATTTTGCGATGATTAGGATGTAGCGTCACTAAAAAAACATTTAAAACTTGGAAAACAGGTTAAATATTACAGAAAGGTAAAGTTACTGTATCGACCGTGTCATGCCTTTAGGGCGTACAATTGTGGTACAGTCGCCAGCACATAAGACTATACTTTTTTGTTGAAAAATAGTTCTTATTACAAATGTTTAAGATACTGCTGTGTTTATCTTGACGTGCCGCCGTCCGTAGCCAAAAAAAGAAAAAAAAAGCGTGATAAATCACAAGTAAAATTAATTGTAAAAATAACATCTGACCTGTAAATACAGACGACCTTCGTGGTGTAGTGGCTAAGCACGCTTTTTTCAAGGCGTCGCCGGTCCGAGGTCCCGGGTTCGATGCCCGGTACGGTCTATATAGAAATCAAAATTTCTATATTGTCTCGGGTCTGGGTGTTGTGGTACCACCATTGTGTCTGATTTCCATAACACAAGTGCATTCGCTACTTACTTTGGGATCAGAGCAATGTGTATGATTGGTGTCCAATATCTTTAAAAAAACATTTTAAAATGTTTTTAACACTCACAGTGTCATATTTTATATTCACAAAGATGAAATAAGAGACCAAAATCCTGTATAAACGGGGCCAGGGCGATATATATTTTCTGTGGCGAAACGAAGTTTGCTGGGACCACTAGTTGCAAGATAAATAAAAGCTTGTAAAAATACAATTATAAGTCTTCGATTACCTACATAAATTAATTAAATTAAGCCAGTCAAAAGATCTATCCGCAAAAAAAAAAAACATTAATACTTTGGATATTAACAAAATCTTTTATATTATTTTATCTTCACTCCATCTCCTGTAAGAAATGTATGTCTTAGTAACTACTATTTCTACTTTTCTTGGCACCATTCTCTGCTCTAACGAAACATACAAAGTAAGAATAGTTACCTATTGTAAAGTAAGAAAAATGAAACTTCTTATTCAATAGTTCTAAAGTAACAAGTAACCCAATCGAAATCAGGAACAAATGCTTAGGATATTATATATGATTTCAAAGGTTGATAGACTTATTTTCAAGGATTCGAGACGTTTACCTGACGAACAGAAAGTTTTATATAAAATCTTAAGACGCACAACCGAACTTTATTTGGAGCCACGGACGAGTAAAAAAGTAAGGACTCCGCGTCACCTACATACA
Source organism: Pyrausta purpuralis (assembly GCA_963924145.1). Lineage (NCBI taxonomy): Eukaryota > Metazoa > Arthropoda > Insecta > Lepidoptera > Crambidae > Pyrausta > Pyrausta purpuralis. Next base: position 22,036,855 of record OZ001660.1, on the reverse strand, counting down.
AAGTGAAGCACCCAAAGTAAGCCAGCATACGTGTAAATACGAAGCTACACGCACACACTGACGCAAAAGTAAGCCGATCGGCCGCCATTACCCTCTCTGCCATCGTCTGTGTCAGTGCAAACCTTCGCGTATAAAAAAATGAAAAAATACCGTCGTGTATCGTTAAACGGTGTAAAAATATTACATTTCTACAAAAAAGCGCCAAGGAATTACCTTTCATAGGTTAGCCAGTACTTATAACGTTAATTTCTGTTCTTTTTAAAAAACAAAAAATATTTATTTGGAACACAAAACCTCCACTCCACGTGATTTGCCGGTGACAGTAACAGCCAGTGTGGCCGGAAAATAAATAGGGACTTTACCCGACAAAACAGGCTAAGTGCAAGTCGGACTCGCGCACTGAAAAACTACAAGTTGGTTTTAAAGCAGTATTCTACTGCATAAACACAACTATTTTAAGTTTTTTTAAATTTAACTTAAGTATATAATTTAAACAGTTCTTTTTTTTGACATTTAAATAAATTGTAGTGTTTGTGTAACAGAAAATCAAGCAAATATATTATTTTTTTGTATTCGTAATAATAATTAGAAGAGCTGGCAAGCACTTTTATTTACATAAAAATATAATGAAATCCAACCAAAAGAGTTACAGGTATGTAATTTATCTAGCCATTCCGATATCAGGTTGGCGACTTACATTATTTTAATTTTAATTGTGGTTTTGAAAGGCACATTACTTCAAATTTTACGCACATTGCTCACATGCATAAACGAGTAAAATTTGCAGTCTCACTTCCGCCATTCTGATACACCTACACAATAAAGGGAGAAATATTTGTGTCAACTGGTATCCCCGTGACGCACACACATACAGCATAAAAGTGGCTTCACTTGCTAGTATCGCGGTGCGGAGTCCTTTCTTTTTTACTCGTCCGTGTTTGGAGCGTATTTTTTTGATATTCTATCTTTTTTTTGTTCGTAATCTGCATTTTACAAGGTCGCTTGTAAAGATCGCAGGATCAAACTGGATGCAGACCGCTAGTCGCTGTGGAAAGCCGTGGGGGAGGCCATTTTTTTTTTTCATTATTTTAAAACTTCATGCACACAACATAAAATGGTACATATAGTGGACCTAATGCCAAAAGCATTCTCTACCAGTCAACCATAGGTCAGGATAGAGAAAAATATATATACCGGCGGTGCAAGTAAAGTTATAGAGGCAATAAAAGAGAAGAGAATAGCGAAAGAAATTACTCTAATACGATAATCAGCAGTTGACATTCTTCGTCTGATAATGATGATGATAGTTGTGCATTTTGTAAATAAATCCAATTAATATTATGTAAAAAATATGTAAAAGCTTTTGTTCTGCCGTTTGTGCACTTTCAATCTTTGTACTTCCATAAAAATTTTGCAGCCTAGGTATTAAGTAGATCTATCTTTGTCTATAGAACTATCAAATTTTGCCTCTACCTATATTTATATTACTAAGACAATATGAAACAGACAATTATAAACACAAAAGTAGATTTTGCAGCTTTTGCTTAAAAAGCGTTTGGGTGTTGTTTTGGTCAGTGACATCCGACTCAGGGATGATAATATGAGTTATGCTTATTCTAAAAAAAATGATTGCTTTAAATTCTGAGAAAGTTTTATACAAGAAAACCTCTTCATAACATTCGAAAAATTACAAAACTAATGGGAAAACTCGCACCCTAGCGCGTAGCTAGCGCTTATCTACGAAATACTACGCCGTAGCTAGTATGCAACGAAGAGGCTACCTGGTGCTGGTAATTTCAACTCGATTGCTGTACGGCATATATATTTTTTTGGGTTTTTTCGATAAATATATATATATATATATATATATATATATATATATATATATATATATATATATATATATATATATATATATATATAATTTTTTTGGCATCAGTATCGTTTGTACAGCCACCCCTGAGTCGCTCGTCGCTGATCAAAACAACACCCTGTATATTTTATTCATTTATTTAAAAACTTCATGCACAAACAAACGAAACTTATGGCGGACTAAATGCTAAAGGCATTCTCTACCAGTCAACCATAGGTCATAAGTCCTAACAGAATTAAATATTATTACTTTGGTGCTTGTGCATTCAGGGCCATTGGCGCAGACCCAAGTTAGCTAACTCTGGGTTAGCGTTAGTTGGGTCAGTTTTCTTGATTTATCCCAAGCCAGAGTTTTGCTTAACTTAGCAGGTTTATCTTACGTACTTTTAACTCAGGTCTGCTTTAACTTTTAACTAGTAAAATACTAGATTGTATTTCTATCTAGTCTAGATACATAAAAACGAAAGTTAGACGTTTGTTTTGACCGTTTGCACTCCGCGACTTTTCGTAGCGATGCAGCATCGATGCAATCGCAAATAGTCAACCTTCACACACTTGCGCTACTTTTAGCATCCATACAGTGGCGATGCTGTCGCGCGTTAGCATCGATGCAGTCACGATGCACACGCTGGAAATCGACGATATGAACTGTATATTGGCGACTGCATCGATACTAACGCGTATTAGCATCGAGTCGCAAAGCAGTCGCAATGCAGCATCGTTGCAATCGCAAATAGTCAACCTACACACACTTGCGCTACTTTTAGCATCGATACAGTCGCGATGCTAACGCGCGTTAGTATCGATGCAAAAACTGGACATTGACAAATTATACTGTTTATTAGCTACTGAATCGATATGAACGTGCGTTAGCATCGATGCAGTCGCGCTTCTGCATCGATACTAACGCGCGACAGCAATGATGCCAAAAGTCGCAGTGTGTAAGGGGTCTAAAATGGCCACAAACGCAATCTGTCATCATTCAACGTAGTTATCTGACCAAAGCTATCTCTACCGGCTTTCAAAGTCTGTCTGTACGCGACAAATACGGAATTTAACATCTGAGGTTTGAGTTGAGATATGAAACTACTTAATATGGTCTATATTCTAGTCACATCATTTTTCAGTTGGAAATTTTGTCAACCTGGAGAACGGTTGTGTCAACAGATTATTCGGATAGTTAGCAAGTATATCGCAAAATAAGGTATATACGAACTCAAAAACCATGTAGCGAACTCATTTACACAATATCTAAAAGAAACAAAATTCTCGTGCAATTTGTATACGAAATAAATGCACCGATTGAATTTTCTTCGTCGAAGAAAAAAATGTTTTTAATTTCTCAGGGTCACGATTTCTATGTATTTAGGTTCAGTTCGTGCGATAGTTTTTTTACGTGTAGATATTTTACTAGATTTTTTGCGTAAAATGGGTAAACTCGCAATCGAATTACCACACGAAAAAAGTTTGATTGCCGCGAGAAGTGGCCTCACAATCTCTCGTGTTTAGAGAAATTAGAAGCAACATATTATGTTTGTTATTATTAATAGAGGTGCTCGTAGCGCAGTGGTAGCAGTGCTTTAGTAGTGATACCGAACTGAAACAACCTACGGCGCGGTCGTGTTTGGATGGGTGACCATTCCGACCATATAAGTGACGTACATCACGAGAATCTCCGTGCTTTGGAATGCACATTAAGTCGTTGATCCCGGGTAATATCGGTTGATATTAGTCGTTAAGCCTAGTCAGAGGCCTTATGGGCGGCTTGATAAAATCTGACAGCAGGGTTAGTCGCTTGCCTTGCAAACACCCCTCCACCAATCCGCACTGAGCCCGCGTGGTGGAGTATGGCTCAAAAACTACCTCATAGTTGAGGTAAGGCCTTTGCCCAGCAGTGGGATGTTACAGGCTAACTTTTCTTTAATATTATTATTTATCACTTAGATTGAGCACTTAGATAGGTTTATTCGTCCAACATTAAGCATTGTCTGAAATAACCTTCAAATTAGTTTAGCGTATGGAACCGACACCACGAACAAATTTCGTGCTCCATAAATTGATGACACAGACATCAACTCATAGTACAGATTCATAATTCAAATTTCAAGGAAAACGTCACAATCTTGACGTCGTATTTGCGACACATTTATAGGATTCCGTAGCCGAATGGCAAAAACGGAACCTTTAAAGTTTCGTCAAGTCTGCCTGTCTGTCTGTCGGTCTGTCGGTCTGTCTGTCCGTCCGTATGTCATAGCCACTTTATTCTGTAACTATAAGCATCACACTGTTGAAATTTGGTAGGAAGGTGTAACCTATTAACCGCTTTACGATTCTTATATAAAAAATAAAAAATGACGTTTAAGGTGGGGCGGGGCTCCCGTACATGAAACTAAAACCAAAAAAAAGGGAAACCTATGCGTGTGGGTCTATGGATAGGTCTTTTGAATGACATAGAGGTTCCTAAAACTATTTTCTTTTAAAGTCTAACGTTTCATAGCTAGACGCTTTCAAAGTGGTAAAATGGACGTCCCCCCCATCTAACTTCTAATCTATATCTAATCGAGTGTAAATTTTGAAAAAATATATAATGTAGATCATCACAAAAACGAAAATTGGTTTGAAAGGGATCAAACGACAAGTTTTTGAGATATAACACATTTTCAACAACCACAAACATAACTTTCAACAAAATATTGTGTTATTTTACGAAGTGGAAGTAAGTGGATTCCCTAATTCAGATAAAGTTGTGTGTGTGTGTTTTACAAAATTCGAATTTTCAGCCTGAAACCTAACGAATTCACTTGCGCAAAAATATTCTATAAAAGAAAATATGTCGAAAACATTGCAAACCAGTGCACCAAAGATCCTGCGCGATTGCTATTACTTCTACTGCAGGCGCGTCAGTGTGACCGAGCTACCGACCGAGGGCGGTTGCCAGTTTCCCGCGCGGAGCGTCCGTCATTCAAACAAAAGCGTTCGAAATTCAAACGTGATTGACAGTGAATGTTTTTTTTATGTGTGAAGTGTACTTTTTTTCTGTGAGTGCCAGGTACTTTATGCGGTGAGTTTGAGTTTGTGTTGTTTTAAGAAGTTTCTTTGTTCCGTTAAGATTTTTTGTGATATTTATTAGCGACGTGCCATCAAGTACTACCATACAGAAAATGAAAATTTTCAGGTATATATGGAAAATCACTAGATATTTTCTCAGCAACATATTATTCCAATGGCTTTATGTGAAAATAAGTAAAAGACGTTTGCGTTAAGCAATACCAAACTAAATTCAGATAAATATTACCAAGCAAGAGTTAAGTAGTTTAAACCCTTTTAATTATAATTTAATGCCGATGTCGCTTTAATTTTAATCAAATGAAAAGTTCTGAATTAAAAAAAAAAACACCTCCAGTATTTTAATGAGCCGAGAATATAAGTTTCAGTCTCGTTAAAAATTTAATTATTTTAATAACGCACAGCAGCCCTGAAAATATTTTTCATCTAGTAGATATCTTTGAACTAAAATTAATGATCTATTAGTTTCTCTTTCAGAAAACAGAAATTTTGTCTTTAGTTGACACAAGCTCGTTCACGCTTTTTTGCCCGCGCAAATATACAATTTCCAATAGTCTTTCCAAACATTCACCCCTCTTTGTAGCCCCTTAGGGGATGAGTTGTGTTTTTTTTTCTATGTACCATGGAGCCGGTTCCTCGGTCGTATGAATCTATCTAAATAGTATAATTCAACAAAATACACACTTTCTCATTTGTAAAAATTTACAAGAAAATTACAAACACGTATCACAACTTTATCAAATAAATAGTTTCTACACTACTAATGAATCTAAGTTAATTAACATTCCTCTCATTGTTTTAGTTAGCGAAGTTTGTTTTTTGTTTAAAAGTAAGAGTTTAGATCCTTTATCTTTTGAAACGTTAATGAATTTTCTTGTAAGTGTACTTTACAACATTTTTAATAGCTTTTGTTAATTGTCTTTCCTTAGAAAACAAACTTCTAGTAGGCATTTTAAAGAAATCCAGTATTTTATATGTTTAAGCAAGCTAAATAATGAATTTTTAAACTATTTTTATTAATACTATTTTAGTATATTATATAACACTGTTATATAATATACTATTTGCATTTTTTTTATTGAATGCGCATGGGATCCGGTGCTAGCGAGTATACTAAGCCAAGCCACTCACTGCAAGATCACGAGACACAGACAGTTAGCTCTTTCTGCGTGAATAGGAACGTTGATTTATATTCTTAAATGATGTTAGTTTAGTATTTTCAAAACTCTGTAAATGACAAATAATTTATTAACGCGTGACCACTGTTGTTGTAAAGTGTTTCTAAACGTCGGGATAAAATTTAATAAATATTCGCGAAAAGTATCTGTGATATAGTGTTTAATCCCATGACTAGTATTCGCGTAAACTTCAGAAACAAGTATATGCACATTATAACTAGTTTCTTAATCTTTTCACAACAAGACTTAAACTGCTATCTCTAATACAATGCCAACAAAATAAAACGATTTAACAAGATTAGTAAGTACTTAATAGTCTTAATAGTCAATGTTAGGACGAAGATTTTCTGTGAAATCAGTTTCTCCTTTTCATCTTAAACTTACGAGCTTCACTCTTGTCAGTGAGGTAATTATCTTTTGTTTGCCTTTTTCTTGAGCTCCTGGTATGATATTATACTAACTTTTTTACCGACTTCAAAAAAAGAGGTAATCAATTCAATGGGTATGTATGTGATATCCTTACGCATTTTTATGTATGATATTATACAAACTTTTTTACCGACTTCAAAAAAAGAGGTAATCAATTCAATGGGTATGTATGTGATATCCTTAGAAATTTCATAATATCACTTATGAAATGTTTGTATGGATTTCCACTGATTCGTCGAAAACGACCAGTCATAGCAAGTTGATTCTTTTATTAAACAACCTGTTTTGCCAATTTTTTCCACTCATCAATCCTGATTCTTAATAAAAACAAATGAATACAAAAAAGTTACTAAAAACCTTTTACAATATGACAAAAGTTATGTTTGAAATTTAATGATTGCCGCGATAAATGATAAATGCGCTCGCATCTTAAGCTGTATATTTCAATTTAAGGTACAATAAAAGTTTCATTAAAATCGGTAGTACATTTTTGAGATATGGGTAATTACTAGAAATAATGATGTAAACAATTAAACTACCTTCAAAAAACTGACTAAAAAGCTAAAAAAACGCATTTTCCCCTGCTTAGGACAAACTGATTAATCTAGAGTTGGTGCATGATCTCAAGCTTACGTTCATCAATAGTCTACGCACAACATCAAATCAAATCAAATTAATTTATTCGTCATCATAGGTAACAAAGTTGACATACCTTATTATTGTTAATGCAGAACTCCATGATGTACCATAAATGGCATACGAATTTATTATACATATATTTTACTGAAGTCAGGCGTTCAATAAGAAATTATGACAATATAATTAGTTAAAAATACATAAATTGCAAATAATGTAAATATAACTGATAACAAACACTAAGAAATAAGAGTAAAATACATTCCAGGTCAAAATTAATTAATTAATAAAATTACAATTCAAAAGTCATTATCTTCAAAATATTCATTAATATTATAATAGCATTTGTCAATAAGTCTATTTTTAAGTATATTTTTTAGTTTATTTATATTACAATTCTTTATATAATCAGGTAGTCTAGCCATGCACTGACTCCCAATGAATTTGTTTCTCCTAAATAGATATTTAGTCAGTTTTTTATTACACTTAGTCGAAATAACTTCTCCCCAAGGTTTCATTTTCCTTCTTTCCCTCTACTTTAATCACTTAAAAGAACAGAATATAATTGTGCAGCTATCGTTTTTTTTTGTTTCCAAGCTGCTTTAATAGTCAAGCATCGAGATTTACAGACACAAAAACCAATCAATTTGTTTTGCGGCCCATATACTGTCGTTCTAATTTAATTAAATTAGACAGAGAATCCATATATTAGCCACTAACAAATGCATTTTTATGTCACTGTAACATTAGCATCATCATCATTATTAATATGAGGTTCTCGTAGCGCAGAGGTAGCAGCGCTTTGGTAGTGATACCGAAGTGAAGCAACCTACGGCGCGGTCGTGTTTGGATGGGCGACCATTCCGACCATATAAGTGACGTACATAACGAGCATCTCCGTGCTTCGGAAGGCACGTTAAGCCGTTGGTCCCAGCTAATATCGGTTGATATTAGTCGTTAAGCTTAGTCAGAGGTCTTATAGGCGGCTTGATAAAATCTGACAGCAGGATTAGTCGCTTGCCTTGCAAACACCCCTCCACCAACCCGCACTGAGCCCGCGTGGTAGAGTATGGCTCAAACTACCTCATAGTTGAGGTAAGGCCTTTGCCCAGCAGTGGGATTTTACGGGCTTACTTTATTTATTTTTTACATCATTATCAGCCAAAGGGCGTCCGCTGCTGAACATAAGCCTCTTCTATGGTTTTCCACAGCGACCAGTAGCAAGTGGTCTGCATCGAGTGTGATCTTGTGATCTGTGGATGCCTACGCTGCATCTTTAGTCACAGTTTCTCTAATCTAGATCTTTTCTGCCCCAACTGCTATCAGTTCTTCGCGCTATATTAGCATACACACACAACATCAATGCTTCTTACAGTAAACTTCTATAAAGAAGTCGCGTAAAAGCATTGACTGTCATTTAAAAACAAAATCAAGCCGATTCGATGGCTAAAAGTGCGCACTCAACTGAGAGCTATTATTGCAAAGGCTCTCAGGGTAAGGGACGCGGCTGGAAAAACAAGGATTGTTCCTTTTCAAGATAAATGTGCTTTGGCTCAATCCGAAGAAATCTGGTTAACAATAACGAGATTTTGAGCTATCACACATTTTCTTGTGTTATCGGGATATACCTCTGGTAATGGTTATTTCAACATTAGTTTTACACGTTAATGCTTTAAATGAGTTTGTTTATACTGATAGCGTGAATAATGCGTTAAACACTTCAAAATGTAGTTGTACTTTTTAAATTGTAGGTGATTAATTACTTTTAAAAAGAGGAAAATACATACAATGAGGCTTGTTGCAAGATGTACTAACACAAGTTTACTGGTAACATTCCGGGCAATGGACTACTTACCGTATAAAAAAACAATATTTTTAGACCTTGGAACGATCGCAGGATCGCAATGATGATGCTTATATTACAGTGACAGGAAAATGCATCCATTAAGCCAATATTTAAGTTTTCTGAAAGTTTAAACACTTTCAGCAATACTATGAAATTACAAGAGGATGCAATTTCTAGATGCATGTCTATGAAAGACGTTACAAACCAGTAAAAGCAATAGTTGAATAAGTCCGGTAGATATTTTTTGAACCGTTCTTAAATATTTTGAATACCTCTGTCTAGTTTCCTATAGTATAGAAATGATAAAACTACTTAATAACTTTCCTCAAAGACATACCAAGAACGCACACACATTGATTATTCCCATTCCCTTTCTAAACCACTGACCTAGTACTGATAACGTATCAGTCATCTAGTGATGGGATTTGAATCGAAAATAAAAAAACGATTCGATTCGAATTATCCGGCTTATATACGAATCTGATCGATACGATCGAGTAAACAACCATTGTCGAAGGAATAATAATAGACCCCCTAGCTGATTTCGACTACGGTGGCCAGTCACAAACGAATAACCGACTGCGCGGGACATTATAGTGCACAAGTGCGTACGCAAACACAGGTGCACTATCTATTCCTCTCACTCTCATAGCCCAATGTGACAGCAATCTGACACGATCGTAAAGAGATCAGGCGCAGGAAGTTTTACGTGCTTTGCTAAGGCACGGCGGTGAAACACCACCAACTTCCAAACTCTGGGCTACCCTGATAATTTGTGAACAGTAAAAACCCGGGTACATATTTTTGGCCCGACCCGGGGATCGAACCCGGGACCTCTGGCGAAGTTGTCGCTTTAAAGTGCGACCCTCTTACCGCTGCGCCACCAAGGCAGTCAAAGGGTAGAAACCTAGACACATTTTTTTTTTTTCACTTGTGACTTAATTTTTTTACTATGTTAGATTTGTCTCAGCTTCTAGTAAACGTCGATATTTAAAAAAAAGAGCGCTAGGCGTACAATTTTTATTGCTTTTAATTAGTTTTTACGACAATTTGTGTTGGCTCTGTTTTGAGTGACACCCCGTGATACGTGATCGATGTGTCGATTCGAATCTACATCAAATTTAATTCGGATCGAGCTTAGTCTTAGTCATTCGAGGAAAATGTGATTCCCATCTCTACATTTGACTCGGTCAGCTGTCTAATTATGATTGATGAGCATATCCATCAGACATCGTTTGTTTTTTGGCTTTAGTTCTTATGTGTGAACACCTCTAGTGTCGGAAGGTTGAAGTAAAATTAAATCTCTTGCAAACAAATATACTTGTTTCTTAGACTGTAGAAGTATCGCATTCACATTAGAGCGACAGCAGCACGGCAGTAGCGGATGCCTCAAAAACTAAAAAAATAAACCACCTTAAAAAAAACTGACATTCTTTTTAAGTCGGTGCATGATGTGTGTAGCCTGTTGGTGTTAGTAAGTTTTACGTCATGCACCCACTTCCAAAATAAATTCGAATCTCGTTTTCGAGAAATCCTGAGATGAACATTAAAACATACAACTAAACATACTCTTACGAAATTTGCGCACGTGATAGGAATCCTTATTAGATAAAAATACAAAAAAAAACTACTTTTGACGATATTACATACATACAGGTCCGATTGATTACCCCGTTTTTTTGAAGTCGGTAAAAAGTGTAACTAGTTTCTTGCTTCGAAGCATATCATTGATCTTTAATACTTAATGATTCCGTTGTTCAATTAACACAGCTGTCTCATAAATATTACCTGCTTGTTAATGTACGGAGAACAGCACGTTAAGGTAAACTTTGCGGTATCTTATGCAGTTGTAATAAGGGTTACTTTTCTACAAAAATGTACAGAACAATGTGTTGGCGACTGTACATGCTGACAGTCGTATATCTATACTAATATTATAAAGCTGAAGAGTTAGTTTGTTTGTTTGTTTCAACGCGCCTATCTCAGGAACTACAGAACCGATTAGAAAAAAATATTTTTGTGTTTGATAGCTTATTTATCAAGTGAAAGAGATAAACTCGGTGTGTTGAAGAATATTCTTATTTCATAACGGTACTAATTCAAAATTCAAAAAACACACACACAACAATCTGTTGTTAATTTATCTTTATAATGTTATTAAACAAATTAGTAATTAAGTACCCACTTAGACCAGACTGTTAAAGAGCGGGCTCCCCTAACACAAGCGTTTAGCTTAAAAGGGGTTCCCATAATCCTGTTATATCGATGCTGTAAGACTAATTATACAATAATCAATGCAGTAAGTAAAATTGAGCGGGACAATTCCACAACAATCAAACTAATGTCAAACACACTCTATCTGACAGGTCTAGTGCTGTCCATAAGTCCTAGTGAAGGCTTTATCTAGCCTAAAGATGGGAGAGAGCAAACTCAAAACGCGCGGACGAAGACGTGGGGGACTGCTAGTCTTGTAATAAATGGTTTAACTAGTACACGACAAACCTATTTGTAGACGATGTTATCCACAGTAACATTAATGTAGGTGTTTGAAGGTGATTGTATGATAATACCTCGAGTATGTTATCCATAGTAAATGGGCATTTAAGACATTTTAATAGATACTAGCGTGCCCCGCGACTTAATCCGTGCGTTTTGACTTTGCTACCTCCCCTCCCTAAGCTAAGCTATTCCACACGAAAACATTTTTTCAAATCGGTCCAGTAGTTCCTGAGATAAGTGTGTTTAAAAAAAACTCTTCAGCTTTATAATATTAGTAAAGATTTCATTTGAAATAGTGTTAGTGCTGAAGATATTCTGATATTAAGTGGTAGTGGGCCGGGCACATAGCGCGAAGAACTGATGGCCGTTGCGGCAGGAAAGTTCTTTTTTGGAGTTTGGAGACCCTTCGACCAAAGACGCAGCGTAGGACGTCCACCAACAAGATGGACAGACGACCTTAAAAATATCGCAGGATCAAACTGGATGCAGATCGCTAATGATCTGTCGCTATGGAAAGCCGTGGGGGAGGCCTATGTTCAGCAGTGGACGTCTTTTGGCTGATAATGATGATGATGATGATATTCTGATATTCAACATTGTATTTCATGGAAAAAAAAAACTACTGGATACTTTTTTTTTTTACAATAACTAGCAACCCGTCCCGGATTCGCAATGTATTATACATATAAACCTTTCTCTTGAATCACTCTATTTAAAAAAACCTCATCAAAATCCGTTGCGTAGTTTTAAAGAAGTAAGCATCACATACATACAGACAGCGAGAACCGACTTAGTTTTATAGTACATAGTGATATGCTGTTTTTTTAAAGTATCAAGTTTTTTTTCTCTATTAAATACAATGTTTACACATTTTTTTAATGCCGCTTTTCTGGTGCCAACTTTCATTAGTCGGACTTTAACATAAGTGCCGAGGGTGGCATACTAACTGCACAGAAATGATTAATGACGCAGGGTCTCCTCTTTCGACGTCTAACATCAGAGTTTCATTAAATTTAGACGAATCATGTTAAGCATGTTTTATTTTGAACTCGTGTGTTTTAAGCCCTGTTTCACAGTCGCTATATAAAGTATAGAGTAGTTTAACTACTAATACTTGTATGAAATGTATTCTTTTTACTCGCAGGGTAGTGTTTTTTTAAATTGAGAATCAGGCCCTAAAAAAATATTTTAACTATATCTATCATTCAGAACTGACTATGCATAACTTTAAGGCAATTTCATGGAAAAACACATATGTATATATAGAGTATGTTAGGCTTTTTCTCCAACAATAATGGCTGTATTTTTTCAACAATTTATTTATATAAAAGATGTGTTTCCTAACAAGTATCTTAATAGAACCCGGTATTTACTGCGCCCTTCCACGTAATGTTAAAGATAACATTAGCGTGTCCCTTCTGTGTCAATCATTCACTGAGAAGAACGACGAATTTAAATAAATAATAAATATCCTTTGGACATTCCCACACATCGCCATCTAGTTCCAAAGTAAGCTACTCAAAGCTTGTGTTATGGGTGCCAGACAACGGATATAATACTTAAATACTTTTTGTTTGTAAATACATACTTGATATACATAGAACACACCCAGACCAATACAAACAGACATGTTCATGCACAAAAATGTTTGTATTGCGCGAGGATCGAACCCGCACCCGCTGCGTAGTAGGCGATTTCTCGACCACTGCACCAGACAGGTCGAATTTGATAATAAGTACTTTCAAAAATTGTATTTGATGAATTGAAAATGTGCAAAATTGATTTTCCGGTTAATGATAAAGGTCGAAGTCCATTTATCAACCCGTCACGGTGACAGCACCGTATCAACTCGAGGCGTTTAAGTATTCTTCGTATGAAACTCCATACTCCAACGCACATTTATCAAATTCGTAACGTCACCACCTCGGATCGAGACCAACTCCCGAGTTGGTGTTGGTTGGTTGGTGGTGGTATGCGCCGCTGGTTGAGAGTGGGTAGGGAACCTGCGTTGTAACGCGATTACGGCGCGCCGCCCGCTGGTTGACGACTGTCATTCACAAGAAGAACTGTCATATTAAGTTGTAGCAAACACAATCCGAGGTCAGGCGTTCGCTATCCGGAGCCGATCCCATCCGAGGCGTTGCTGTTCCCTTTACGTAACGGGCATCCGTATGGTTGACGCCTGGTTGGTACTGTTCCCGTGCGAGGTGGGTAGATTTGTTACAACCTTAATACCAATTGCAATGCCAATTTACAACTTTAAGGTGCAGCTGCGGGCCGTATCATGGAAGAGGGGTATATGAGGGACGTGGGTGAAATCTGATGTTATCCTAGCTTAAAGCCCCCTCTTAATAAAAGGCCTTCTTTTCTATCCCTCTTATTTAAATACTTTTTACTTGATTCTTTCCTGGACCTTTACTCGTACCTCCAGCCCGTCAGAGATAAACAATTAAGGTTATATTTCTGCAAATTTCGAGCCAGATAACGAATAATTAAGGAGATAATACTGAAAAGGTCTTTTTAGATAATATATCTCAAGTACATTTAAAAAAAAGTCTTAATTGATACTATATATTGAAGGTATTCTTTACCGCAGAATTGTTTAAATATTAAGTCTTTAAATTGCAAAGAGAATTTCACTGAAAAACTGGGCACATAATTCTTTGAATGCAACTTTAGGCTTTGAAACTTATAAAACTCTTACTATAACGATCTTAAAAGTTAATAAAGAAGTCACAAGACAACCAATTAGGATCTCAAAATTGAAATCATTGAAGAAAACTCATCATCTGCAGAATCTCTGATTCCACAATTACTGACAGACGTAGACGATTTAATTCTAAACGAGATCAAAGCGAATCAGAACAAATACTACACATTATTAAAGAAATTTTATCCAATAAAGTTAATTGTTCACTTAAGAGGATTTATCTCCTTGTAAGCTTTTAGGACGTTAATGGATTTGTCTGATCAACCCGCTGGTTTTCTTTGTTTTGAATTTTCAAATTCTATTTCGATAAAAAATAATTTCCATTATTGGCTTCTTAATTGTTCTCTGCTCATTGTTACATGGAGACTGAAGTGCTATTTAGTACGTTAGTACGTACATAAAAAAAATCCTGATATGGTTTCATTGTATATTACACAATTGAAAATGCATAGAGAGTTTTAGAGAATATAATAAAGTAAATATTTGGTCACACCTTTCATGCAAGTTAACAGTAATATATAATGGCAAAAGGCTAGTTTTATATTCCTAACTTAATATAACCTTACATGCAATGGAAACAAAATGCAATATTATCGTGTCAAACTCCTATAAACCCTTGAAAAGTGTTGCTCAGTTCAGCTAAATGATCCAAATCCCTTTTCTTAATACACTAACCTGCTATAATGTATGCAGGCTTCGCATAAGGCTTACCCCTCACCGTCGTACCGACGATTTATTTCCATCAAATCTAATTCTGCGAGAAAAACGCCCGGTTGACCTGTTTAGACCACGATGGTTAATGAGGCCTTTATTATAATACTGGGTTAAGATTATATTTAGGTCTCTATATGTCTACTTAGGTACTTGGAGGTGCTAAGTTGTGTTAACTATATCATTATCAGCCAAAGGACGTCCACTGCTGAACATAGGCCTCCCCCACGGCTTTCCACAGCGACCGATCACTAGCGGTCATTATCCAGTTTTGATCCTACGATCTTTATAAGGTCGTCTGTCCATCTTGTTGGTGGACGTCCCACGCTGGGTCTCTGGTCGAAGGGTCTCCAATCTAGAACTTTCCTGCCCCAACGGCCATCAGTTTTAATCAATGAGGTAGCATTCGCGTAGACTTCAAAAACAAGAATCTTACATTGTTTTACGTACTTACATCGAGGTCTTGTAGAGACCTTTTGGTTGCTTTAGAAATGGTTAGACAGAAAATATAAAATAACACACAATTCACGTCATTTGCTATTAAAGTCGAGGTTGCAGTAAATTATTTTCTTGTTAGAATTGGTTTGATGTGCGTTACTTGTGTCTACACAATAAACACGCTTTATTGAGTGCACAGACTTGCAATCGCAAAAAACTTCTTTTTACTAATTACACCTACGTTGTTATGAACTTATGACGTCTCTCAAAGTGATTGAAGTAGTATCATTCTCTGTGACCCTCGCGGAATTTGAATTTGAATTTTGAAAAGATTACCATTTTTTGGTGAATAATTGCTCTTATGACTGTCTAGAATTCTAGATTTAAAAGCAGACTAAAATACAATAGATTTCCATTACCAAAGAAACGGAATCAAGGGAACAGTTGGCTTATTTTCAGCTGTCAGAAAGTATCTAAAAGTTATACGTTAGGGTTCCTATATCTGGAATTAAGCTCATACTTTATTCAGCACTGCTTCTCGATGTAAAAGGTACAGAAGTAGGTTTATTTGTGTCTGACAAAAAACTTTGTTTCTTGTGAATTCATTGCTATCAGACTAATATTATACTGATAAAGCCAACTACTGAACGAACCTTCCGAAAAACGAAAATACTCATGCTTTAGAAATTTTGCGCACTAGCCGCTACACGCCGCACGTCACGCAATTGACGTTTTCATAAGAAACCACAAATTTCGCAGGGTCAGACTGACAGCACGGTAGCTCAATTGGTAAGAGCGTTTGGCCCGGTTTGCCAAAAGGTTGCTGATTCAAGTCCCGCCCGTGCGCAAATTTTTGGTTTCTTATTTCATCTTTATGAATATAAAATATGACAGTATGAGTGTTAAAAACATTCTAAAGCATTAGATAGAGAAGCGACATCAATTTCCAAGTTGAATTTATTCTGTAAGGAAAAACTGCTTGGACCATCTGTTTCATAAACAGACGGCTAGATGGCGCTAAGCGTCACGCAATTGACGTTTTCATAAGAAAC
Source organism: Pyrausta purpuralis (assembly GCA_963924145.1). NCBI lineage: Eukaryota > Metazoa > Arthropoda > Insecta > Lepidoptera > Crambidae > Pyrausta > Pyrausta purpuralis. The sequence continues at coordinate 22,020,418 of OZ001660.1, read as the reverse complement.
CACAAATTTCGCAGGGTCGGACTGACAGCACGGTAGCTGAATTGGTAAGAGCGTTTGGCCCGGTATGCCAAAAGGTTCCTGGTTCAAGTCCCGCTCGTGCGCAAATTTTTGGTTTCTTATTTCATCTTTACGAAAATACTCTTTAGGATGGTCACCCATCTCAAGGCGTTGCCACCACTATGCGCTAAGAGTACTACTAATGATCAATATAATGTTTTAAACTTTCATGGTCACTCACATTAGAATAGTTAGATACGGGATTGCTACCATGTACATGGTAGCAATCCCGTATCTAACTATACTAATGATCAAGTCAATGGATTTGTTATTGTTATTTACCCTTTTAGATATCGGTTCCAACCACGTCTTATACATCAAAATCTTAAATCACCATCAAAAGAATGTTACTAACGTAATCTCACAAAAACTTTTTACAAGTAGAGTTTTCTTACAAGTTGCTATGCTGCTTCGGGAAATAAAGCCAAATTAAGTCAATAGATCTTAAGAGGCCAATATAAAGCTCTCGCCGAGTTATTTTAGGATAAGTGCTTTCATGCTCAATTATATTTCCGTGGGTAGTGTTTTTCCTGTTTTCGTATTCCGATGAGTGCCTATTCGGATCGAAACCGGATTGATATATTTAATTATAGCCTGTTAAGTATTCTGTTGTATCAATGACGATATTTATGTTCGAGTTCTAGGTATTTACTTTTACCTGAACTGTATTGGTGGCGCAGCGGTTCGAGGGTCGCACTTTAAATCGACGGCTGCGCCAGAGGAGAGGTTCGATCCACGGGTCGGGCCAAAATATATACCTGGGTTTTTCTGTTCAGAAATTCTTAGGATAGCCCGGAGTTTAAAACTTGGCGGTGTTTTATCTCCGTGCCTCGGAAAAGCACGTTAGCCGTTAGTCCTGTGACTGATCTGTAATGAGAGGAATAGAGAGTGCACCTGTGTTTGCGCACACACTTGTGCACTATAATGTCCCGCGCAGTCGGTTAGTCGTTGCTGACTGGCCACCGTAGTCGAAATCGACTAGGGGGACTATTATTAGTAACTTTGCTAGGCATTTTTACTACCGAATAACTATACATAGAATCAGTTTGACGATTTGCAGACTCGTTTTGTGCAGTGGTTTGAGCTGCTGACTACTGATCAGCACGTCACGGGTTCAAATCCCGCTTGGGGTAAATGTTTGTGCGATGATCAGGAACATTTGTAATTAAGTCATGGATGTTATATGTTAAGTATTTATGGGAGACGCCCCCGTCATAATCATTATATGGTACTACGTATCACAAAGAAAAAATCTTACCACCAAACAAGACATTGGTGTGTCACACAGGCGCATATATATATTTATACTAGCGGACCCAGCGAACTTTGCTTCGCCCCTAGCACCGTCCCGCCCCGGCCCCGTCTCGCCCAGCCTCGTAATTTTAAAAGTTAAGAAAATCACTATATACGAGTATATTGGTCAGTTCTCGAGCGGAATGAAAAATGATTAAATTACTAAAATAGCCATTAAAAATAGGGGTTTGGTGATAAAAAAGTAAAAATTTAGGGTTGTATGTATTTTTAATTCCACATTATATAAAAAAAATCGTATAAAAATGTAAGAAAAGAATTTAAGGGTGAACCCTTATCACTTAGGGATATGAAAAATAGATAGTAACCGATTCTCAGACCTACTACGCATATAAAATTTAGTAAGATCGGTAAAGCCGTTTAGGCAGAGTACGGTAACTAACATTGTGACATGGAAGTTTTATTTATTAGATTCATGGACTTTCACGTGTATTTTTTTCATTTAAGTAATAAAAGGGAGCTCAGGTAAACACGGTTTACTTTTGAAAATCATTTATTTCTTAGAGAACAACACGCGACGCCATTTTACGACGCAAGAGAGAGACAAGATACATGTCACACTTTTGGCGCGAATGCGCGCGCAAGCTGGGAAGGAGCTATCTTTTTAAATGGCTTACAGTAAGTTTCAAAGTGACGAAACAAGTTGTATGCATTGATACGAATAGACTATATAATAATTTGACGACCCGTCTGGTGTAGTGGTCGAGAAATCGCTTACTACGCAGCGGGTGCGGGTTCGATCCCCGCACAATACAAACATTTGTGTGCATGAACATGTCTGTTTGTATTGGTCTGGGTGTTTTCTATGTATATCATGTATGTATTTACAAACAAAAAAGTATTTAAGTATTATATCCGTTGTCTGGCACCCATAACACAAGCTTTGAGTAGCTTACTTTGGGACTAGATGGCGATGTGTGGGGAATGTCCAAAGGATTTATTATTTATTATTATTATTATTAATAGAAAATGATACTTACGCACACCTCCAGTATTTAATATTAGTTAGGTTACGTTTAAAAAAGCTTTCTTATAAAATACTCAGTAAAAACACGAACACAATCTTAGTAACAGGTTATTTTAATTCTCATTATTTGGTAGTACCACAAAAGGTTCATGAAAACAAACATTAATTCTTTCTAGATTTCGCCTAGAACCCACATCCAACCTGACGGGTTAATTTTCTTTTAAATTGTTCAAGGGTTGAAAGTGCCCAACCCTGCCGGGATGAAATACGGCGATCCGTGAGAAAACCTTTTTATTTTTACCGAGTTTCGGTGCGGATGAGGCGGTGAGATTTTAAATCTATTGGAATAATTACTAAGTGGATTCTTGCAAAGCCTTATGCGGAGGTTTTTTGACACTTTACTATTTTTCTGATTTTGCCATCGTCAGATAAGGAATATTCTTCGTACAAAACGCCTAATTAAAAAACGTCACCTATTTGTCAGCTATCATTTACGTAAATGCCATTTTAAATCGGTCGTTATATACTTTTTCGGTCGGATAGGTTATTTCTAAGGTCCCCGGTTCGATCCGCGGACGGGTCAATGTAGAAATCATAATTTTCTACGAGTATATTGTTTTGGGTCTGGGTGTAGTGGTACCACCGTTGTGTCTGATATTCATAACACAAGTGCATTAGCTGGGTATCTATCATAACACAGATTTTTTTAATATCGAATTTCATTTCACAGAAAACTATTCAATGAATGTATTTTTTTTTTCTTGATTAATCGAATAGTTAATAATCGTTCTTTCATAACATCGAATAACAGTTCACCAAAAAAATGTTTAGCAATTGTTTTGTTAAGCAGAATAACGATATATCAAACTAATGTTTCATAGAATTATTAAGTTATCGATATAACCTTTCATAAAAACTTGTTTCAATGTGTAACGGTTCCCATATATTTTTGCGTACACATGCAAGTAAGAAGGCATGCGCATGCATACGCATGCAAGTAAGAAGGCATACATGCAGGCATGCATCCTTCTTACTTGCATGTGTATGCAAAAATATATGGGAACCGTTAGTGGAAATGAGTCAGACAAGAAATCGACCCTGTGTCTAACGCTGTTCAGGCGCATGCCTATATAGACATGGCAAGTTTTTATAGTGACAAAACACTATACAATTAAACTACAATTACAAAAATGCTACTAATTTCATGAAAAATAGCTTTGGATTATATGACATATAACATCTACTCTCTTCAAAATAATTCTATCTTACTCATGTCTCAGTTTATTTCCTTTCATTTCATATTGGTTTGTGTATATATTATTATGTATGATTATTACTGTTTTGGTATACACCCAAAGGTTGTCTGGAAGAGATTGCTTATAGCGATAAGACCGCCTTAATTATACATTTCCCTAAAACGAATTTGTAAATCAACTTATGTAATGTGCAATAAAGAGTTATCTATCTATCTATCTAATGGTGTGCAATTTAAATGTATGTATTTAACTTTATTTATTACGATACTAAACTATTTACTGCGGTATATAACGTTAAGTCTTCTTTTGAAACCGGTATTACCATTGAGTTTCAACGTCAATCCTCAACATCATCTTCATAGTAATTCGTAAGAATCTAGAGCTGACCATGGGGGTAATATGACGACCCGTCTGGTGTAGTGGTCGAGAAATCGACTACTACGCAGCGGGTGCGGGTTCGTATCATTATCATCATTATCAGCCAAAGGACGTCCACTGCTGAACATAGGCCTCCCCCACGGCTTTCCACAGCGACCGATCACTAGCGGTCAGTATCCAGTTTTGATCCTACGATCTTTATAAGGTCGTCTGTCCATCTTGTTGGTGGACGTCCCACGCTGGGTCTCTGGTCGAAGGGTCTCCAATCTAGAACTTTCCTGCCCCAACGGCCATCAGTTTTAATCAATGAGTTAGCATTCGCGTAGACTTCAAAAACAAGAATCTTACATTGTTTTACGTACTTACATCGAGGTCTTGTAGAGACCTTTTGGTTGCTTTAGAAATGGTTAGACAGAAAATATAAAATAACACACAATTCACGTCATTTGCTATTAAAGTCGAGGTTGCAGTAAATTATTTTCTTGTTAGAATTGGTTTGATGTGCGTTACTTGTGTCTATACAATAAACACGCTTTATTGAGTGCACAGACTTGCAATCGCAAAAAACTTCTATACTAATTATAGGTACCTACGTTTTGTTATGAACTTATGACGTCTCTCAAAGTGATTGAAGTAGTATCATTCTCTGTGACCCTCGCGGAATTTGAATTTTGATTTCTTTTTATGTGACTGTAACTTTGAAGCGTAGACTCTACGTTACAACAAAAACTGACCAAAAAGCTTAAAATAACGCTTTGTAGTACTGATAGGACCGATTTGATGAAACTTACACTGTGCCCTAACTAGAAATATATCTAATAGAACTAAAAAAACAACTCGCTATGACTTAACTTAACTTCTTGTTTTCGAGAAACCCGTGGACAAACATATATACACCTACCAAATTTTGCACACGTTTGGAAGCCTTTATTTATCAACATACTCAAATAATATCAAATTCCACCAATATCACATACATGCACATTGAAAAGATTACCATTTTTTGCTGAATATTTGCTCTTATGACTGTCTAGAATTCTGGATTAAAAAGCAGACTAAAATACAATAGATTTCCATCACCAAAGAAACGGAATCAAGGGAACAGTTGGCTTATTTTCAGCTGTCAGAAAGTATCTAAAAGTTATACGTTAGGGTTCCTATATGGAAATGGAATTGAATGGAACTGGAATTAAGCTCATACTTTATTCAGCACTGCTTCTCGATGTAAAAGGTACAGAAGTAGGTTTATTTGTGTCTGACAAAAATCTTTGTTTTTTGTGAATTCATTGCTATCAGACTAATATTATAGTGATATAAGCCAACTACTGAACGAACCTTCCGAAACACGAAAGTACTCATGCTTTAGAAATTTTGCGCACTAGCCGCTACACGCCGCACGTCACGCAATTGACGTTTTCATAGGAAACCACAAATTTCGCAGGGTCGGAATGACAGCACGGTAGCTGAATTGGTAAGAGCGTTTGGCCCGGTTTGCCAAAAGGTTCCTGGTTCAAGTCCCGCCCGTGCGCAAATTTTTGGTTTCTTATTTCATCTTTACGAAAATACTCTTTAGGATGGTCACCCATCTCAAGGCGTTGCCACCACTAGGCGCTAAGAGTACTACTAAAGATCAAGTCAATGGATTTGTTATTGTTATTTACCCTTTTAGATATCGGTTCCAACCACGTCTTATACATCAAAATCTTAAATCATCATCAAAAGACTGTTACTGACGTAATCTCACAAAAACTTTTTACAAATAGAGTTTTCTTACAAGTTGCTATGCTGCTTCGGGAAATAAAGCTAAATTAAGTCAATAGATCTTAAGAGGCCAATAAAAAGCTCTCGCCGAGTTATTTTAGGATAAGTGCTTTCATGCTCAATTATATTTCCGTGGGTAGTGTTTTCCCTGTTTTCGTATTCCGATGAGTGCCTATTCGGATCGAAACCGGATTGATATATTTAATTATAGCCTGTTAAGTATTCTGTTGTATCAATGACGATATTTATGTTCTAGTTCTAGGTATTTACTTTGCTGAACTGTCTTGGTGGCGCAGCGGTTCGAGGGTCGCACTTTAAATCGACGGCTGCGCCAGAGGTCCCAGGTTCTATCCACGGGTCGGGCCAAAATATATACCTGGGTTTTTCTGTTCAGAAATTTTTAGGGTAGCCCGGAGTTTGAAACTTGGCGGTGTTTTATCTCCGTGCCTCGGTAAAGCACGTTAGCCGTTGGTCCTGTGCCTGATCTGTGATGAGAGGAATAGAGAGTGCACCTGTGTTTGCGCACACACTTGTGCACTATAATGTCCCGCGCAGTCGGTTAGTCGTTGCTGACTGGCCACCGTAGGCGAAATCGACTAGGGGGACTATTATTAGTAACTTTGCTAGGCATTATTACTACCGAATACATAGAATCAGTTTGACGATTTGTAGACACGTTTTGTGCAGTGGTTTGAGCTGTTGACTACTGATCAGAAGGTCACGGGTTCAAATCCCGCTTGGGGTAAATGTTTGTGTGATGATCAAGAACATTTGTACTTAAGTCATGGATGTTATAATATGTTATTAAGTATTTATGGGAGACGCCCCGTCATAATCATTATATGGTACTACGTATCACAAAGAAAAAATCTTACCACCAAACAAGACATTGGTGTGTCACACAGGCGCATATATATATTTATACTAGCGGACCCAGCGAACTTTGCTTCGCCCCTAGCACCGTCCCGCCCCGGCCCCGTCTCGCCCAGCCTCGTAATTTTAAAAGTTAAGAAAAACACTATATACGAGTATATTGGTCAGTTCTCGAGCGGAATGAAAAATGATTAAATTACTAAAATAGCTATAAAAAATAGGGGTTGGTGATAAAAAGTAAAAATTTAGAGTTGTATGTATTTTTAATGCCACATTATATAAAAAACTGGCCAAGTGCGAGTCGGACTCGCGCACTGAGGGTTCCGTGTCAACTTTGATTGAATTAGGGAGTCCATTTACTTCTACTTAGTAAAATACCACAATATTTTGTTGACTACACACATAACTTTGTTTTTCATAGTGTTTGTATGAAGTACAAACTTATGTTTGCGGTTATTGAAAATGTGCTATATCTCAAAAACTACTGGTTCGATCCCGTCCGAACCAATTTTCGTTGAAAGTATTTATTAAGATCTACATCATATATTTTTTTCAAAATTTACACTTGCTTGGTTTAGAAATTAGATGGGGGGGACGCCCATTTTACCACTTTGGAAGCGTCTAGCTATGAAACGTTTGACTTCAAAAGGAAATGGTTTTAGAAACCTCAATGTTATTTTAAAAGACCTATCCATAGACACCCCACACGCATAGGTTTGACGAAAAAATTTTTTTTTGGTTTTAGTTTCATGTATGACAGCCCCCCCTTAACTGTCATTATTTTTTATTTTTTGTATGAGAATCGGTAAGCGGTTAACAACATACATCTTCCTACCAAATTTCAATTGTGTAATGCTTATAGTTACAGAATAAAATGGGTGTGACATACGGACGGACAGACAGACAGACAGACAGACAGACAGACAGACAGACAGACAGACAGACTTGACGAAACTATAAGGGTTCCGTTTTTTGCCATTCGGCTACGGAACCCTAAAAATCGCATAAAAATATAAGAAAAGAATTTAAGGATGAATAACCCTTATCACTTAGGGATATGAAAAATAGATAGTAACCGATTCTCAGACCGACGCATATTAAATTTAGTAAGATCGGTAAAGCCGTTTCGGCGGAGTACGGTAACTAACATTGTGACATGGAAGTTTTATCTATTAGATTCATGAACTTTCACGTGTATTTTTTTCATTTAAGTAATAAAAGAGAGCTCAGGTAAACACGGTTTACTTTTGCAAATCATTTATTTCTTAGAGAACAACACGCGACGCCATTTTACGACGCAAGAGAGAGACACAAGATACATGTCACACTTTTGGCGCGAATGCGCGCGCAAGCTGGGAAGGAGCTATCTTTTTAAATGCCTTACAGTAAGTTTCAAAGTGACGAAACAAGTTGTATGCATTGATACGAATAGAAAATGTTACTTACACACACCTCCAGTTTTTTAATATTAGTTAGGTTATGTTTAAAAAAGCTTTCTTATAAAATACTTAGTAAAAAACACGAACACAATCTTAGTAACAGGTTATTTTAATTCTCATTATTTGGTAGTACCACAAAAGGTTCATGAAAACAAACATTAATTCTTTCTAGATTTCGCCTAGACCCACATCCAACCTGACGTGTTAATTTTCTTTTAAATTGTTCAAGGGTTGAAAGTGCCCAACCCTGCCGGGATGAAATACGGCGATCCGTGAGAAAACCTTTTTATTTTTACGAGTTTCGGTACGGATGAGGCGGTGAGATTTTAAATCTATTGGAATAATTACTAAGTGGATTCTTGCAAAGCCTTATGCGGAGGTTTTTTGACACTTTACTATTTTTCTGATTTTGCCATCGTCAGATAAGGAATATTTTTCATACAAAACGCCTAATTAAAAAACGTCACCTATTTGTCAGCTATCATTTACGTAAATGCCATTTTAAATCGGTCGTTATATACTTTTTCGGTCGGATAGTTTATTTCTGAGGTCCCCGGTTCGATCCCCGGTCGGGTCAATGTAGAAATCATAATTTTCTACGAGTATATTGTTTTGGGTCTGGGTGTAGTGGTACCACCTTTGTGTCTGATATTCATAACACAAGTGCATTAGCTGGGTATCTATCATAACATAGAATTTTTTAATATCGAATTTCATTTCACAGAAAACTATTCATTGAATGTAATATCTTTTTCTCTTGATTAATCGAATAGTTAATAATCGTTCTTTCATAACATCGAATAACAGTTCACCAAAAAAATGTTTAGCAATTGTTTTGTTAAGCAGAATAACGATATATCAAACTAATGTTTCATAGAATTATTAAGATATCGATATAACCTTTCATAAAAACTTGTTTCAATGTGTAACGGTTCCCATATATTTTTGCGTACACATGCAAGTAAGAAGGCATGCGCATGCATACGCATGCAAGTAAGAAGGCATACATGCAGGCATGCATCCTTCTTACTTGCATGTGTATGCAAAAATATATGGGCACCGTTAGTGGAAATGAGTCAGATAAGTAATCGACCCTGTGTCTAACGCTGTTCAGGCGCATGCCTATATAGACGTGGCAAGTTTTTATAGTGACAAAACACTATACAATTAAACTATAATTACAAAAATGCTACTCATCAATAGGCCTCTTCATCTTGACAGATGATTTAAACGTTGTGACGGAACCCTCTGCACGAGCATGTCGTTTTTCCCGTTTTTGGGCCAGAATTTGAAACCAGGCTTTATCATGGGTCTCACAGCCCTCGTAGATGGCTTTTCTCCACTCATCGCGGTCGCTAGCCAGGTCCTCCCATGTGTCACGATCGATGTTGAATGCAATCATGTCGCGTTTTGCGCAGTCCTTAAATCGCAGTATGGGACGTCCAACTTTACGCTTCGAGAAAGCGACTTGGCTCAACATGGTCTGTCTGGGCAAACGAGTGCTGCTTATCGGTGCACATGCCCTAGCCACCGCAAACGTCTCTGTTTAAGTAGGGCGGTGATGCTAGGAAGCTGTACAATCTCTAGCACTCTCTCGTTTGTTACTCTGTCCTCCCATGTTACGTTGAGAATGCTACGAAGACAGCGCATATGAAAGGTGTTAAGACGACGTTCCTGTTTAGCATACGACGTCCAGGTTTCGGCCCCGTACAAAAGTATGCTCAAGACGCAAGTTTGGTATATGATCACTTTTGTCCTGACCGTTAAATGTTTATTATTCCATACTCTTGTACGTAGTTTTCCGAATGCCGTGGCCGCCTTGCCTATACGAATATTGATCTCACCGTCAAGGGAGAGATTGCTCGACACGGTCGACCCCAGGTAACAAAACTTGTCGACTACCTCCAAGGTTGCACCTTCCAACAAGATGGTCGGCTGGTAGGTGTAACCCTGCGCTAGGATGACGGTCTTCTTTGCATTTATGGACATGGAGAACAGGGCACAAGCGTGGTGAAATTTGTCCAGTAGAATCTGGAGTTCTTGAGGAGTTTTTGCAACAAAGGCCGCATCGTCAGCAAACAGCATGCTGTCAACAAATAAGTCCTCACGATTACGACGAGATTTAAGAAGGGCGATATTAAATAGTTTCCCGTCTGCTCGAGTGTGTAGATGGACACCCTGTTGCAATTTCATGAAAAATAGCTTTGGATTATATTACATATAACATCTACTCTCTTCAAAATAATTCTATCTACTCTTATGTCTCAGTTTATTTCCTTTCATTTCATATTGGTTTGTGTATATATTATTATGTATGATAATTACTGTGTTGGTATACACCCAAAGGTTGTCTGGAAGAGATCGCTTATAGCGATAAGACCGCCTAAATTATACATTTCCCTAAATGAATTTGTAAATCAACTTATGTAATGTGCAATAAAGAGTTATCTATCTATCTATCTATCTACCTTATGGTGTGCAATTTAAATGTATGTATTTAACTTTATTTATTACGATACTAAATTATTTACTGCGGTATATAACGTTAACTCTTCTTTTGAAACCGGTATTACCATTGAGTTTCAACGTCAATCCTCAACATCATCTTCATAGTAATTCGTAAGAATCTAGAGCTGACCATGGGGGTAATATGACGACCCGTCTGGTGTAGTGGTCGAGAAATCGCCTACTACGCAGCGGGTGTGGGTTCGATCCCCGCACAATACAAACATTTGTGTGCATGAACATGTCTGTTTGTATTGGTCTGGGTGTTTGCTATGTATATCATGTATGTATTTACAAACAAAAAGTATTTAAGTATTATATCCGTTGTCTGGCACCCATAACACAAGCTTTGAGTAGCTTACTTTGGGACTAGATGGCGATGTGTGGGAATGTCCAAAGGATATTTATATTTATTTATATTTATATAACCAAACTACAGATAACTGTGCAAACGAACTGTATCTTGTGCAATTCTGGGGCGTATTACGATCCAACTTAATACGTTCAATTTCCAAGCAGTTTAATTCCCACTCAGTAACGGAATATTATCAATATTAAAATATAATTAAAATTCTTCAATCGTATAAATATCAATATCTATGTTACTATATTATAAAAACCCCCATGACGACGTATGTCGACCTCCGTGGTGTAGTGGTTATCACGCTGGTTTCAAGGCGTCGCCGCTCCGAGGTCCCGGGTTCGATTCCCGAGCGGATCAATATAGAAATTAAAATTTTGCTATATTGTCTCGGGTCAGGGTGTTGTGGTACCACCGTTGTGTCTGATTTCCATAACACAAGTGTATTAGCTACTCACTCTGGGATCAGAGCAATGTACCTTTGTGATCGATGTCGAATATTACTCTTAAAAAAAACAGTTTAATGAGAAATCGCAATACAAATTGATAATTTGACAGTAAAGCAGAGCTGCTTAACAGTCAAAGCTGCATCCTAATACGCACTTGTAATTTTACGTTTTATTAGACATTTGTTACCTGTTGTGACGCACACAGAATTTTGTTTTGTCTGATTTCGATGTTACTTTACTAAGGGCTGATTTTTCAATGGTCAGATAAGAAATATTCGTCGAACAAAATACAATATGGCTAATTTGAAAACGTCACCTAATTGTCAGCAATTATAGATACCTGTCATTTTTATTTAAATCTGTCGCTTCATAATTTATCAGTCTGATAAGTTTTATCTGACCATTGAAAAATCGGATATTAATAGTAGAGGTCATAATAATTCTTTGAAAGCAACTTTAGCCTTTGAAACTTATAAAACTCTTACTATAACGACCTTAAAAGTTAATAAAGAAGTCACAAGACAACCAATTAGGATCTCAAAATTGAAATCATTGAAGAAAACTCATCATCTGCAGAATCTCTGATTCCACAATTACTGACAGACGTAGACGATTTAATTCTAAACGAGATCAAAGCGAATCAGAACAAGTACAACACATTATTAAATAAATTTTATCCAATAAAGTTAATTGTTCACTTAAGAGGATTTATCTCCTTGTAAGCTTTTAGGACGTTAATGGATTTGTCTGATCAACCCGCTGGTTTTCTTTGTTTTGAATTTTCAAATTCTATTTCGATAAAAAATAATTTTCATTAGTGGCTTCTTAATTGTTCTCTGCTCATTGTTACATGGAGACTGAAGTGCTATTTAGTACGTTAGTACGTACATAAAAAAAATCCTGATATGGTTTCATTGTATATTACACAATTGAAAATGCATATAGAGTTTTAGAGAATATAATAAAGTAAATATTTGGTGACACCTTTCATGCAAGTTAACAGTAATATATAATGACAAAAGGCTAGTTTTATATTCTTAACTTAATATAACCTTATATGCAATGGAAACAAAATGCAATAGAATCGTGTCAAACTCCTATAAACCCTTGAAAAGTGTTGCTCAGTTAAGCTTAATAATCCAAATCCCCTTCCTTATACACTAACCTGATATAATGTATGCAGGCTTCGCAAAAGGCCTACCCCTTCACCGTCGTACCGACGATTTATTTTCGTCAAATCTAATTCTGCGAGAAAAACGCCCGGTTGACCTGTTTAGACCACGATGGTTAATGAGGCCTTTATTATAATACTGGGTTAAGATTATATTTAGGTCCCTGTAGTACCTACTTAGGTAGTCGGAGGTGCTAAGTTGTCTTAACAATGTGACATTGATTAAAACACAATTTGCAATGTTCCAACCATGTCTTATATATCAAAGTCTTAAATAAATCATCGTCAAAGAATGTTACTTACGTGTTCTCTTACGTGTTGTTACGGACGTCCACTGCTGAACATAGGCCTCCCCCACGGCTTTCCACAGCGACCGATCACTAGCGGTCAGTATCCAGTTTTGATCCTACGATCTTTATAAGGTCGTCTGTCCATCTTTTTGGTGGACCCACGCTGGTTCTCTGGTCGAAGGGTCTCCAATCTAGAACTTTCCTGCCCCAACGGCCATCAGTTTTAATCAATGAGTTAGCATTCGCGTAGACTTCAGAAACAAGAATCTTACATTGTTTTTACGTACTTAAATCGAGGTCTTGTAGAGACCTTTTAGTTGCTTTAGAAATGGTTAGACAGAAAATATAAAATAACACACAATTCACTTCATTTGCTATTAAAGTCGAGGTTGCAGTAAATTATTTTCTTGTTAGAATTGGTTTGATGTGCGTTACTTGTGTCTACACAATAAACACGCTTTATTGAGTGCACAGACTTGCAATCGCAAAAAACTTCTTTTTACTAATTACACCTACGTTGTTATGAACTTATGACGTCTCTCAAAGTGATTGAAGTAGTATCATTCTCTGTGACCCTCGCGGAATTTGAATTTTGATTTCTTTTTATGTGACTGTAACTTTGAAGCGTAGACTCTACGTTACAACAAATACTGACCAAAAAGCTTAAAATAACGCTTTGTAGTACTGATAGGACCGATTTGATGAAACTTACACTGTGCCCTAACTAGAAATATATCTAATAGAACTAAAAAAACAACTCGCTATGACTTAACTTAACTTCTTGTTTTCGAGAAACCCGTGGACAAACATATATACACCTACTAAATTTTGCACACGTTTGGAAGCCTTTATTTATCAACAAACTCAAATAATATCAAATTAGACCAATATCACATACATGCACATTAAAAAGATTACCATTTTTTTGTGAATATTTGCTCTTATGACTGTCTAGAATTCTAGATTTAAAAGCAGACTAAAATACAATAGATTTCCATCACCAAAGAAACGGAATCAAGGGAACAGTTGGCTTATTTTCAGCTGTCAGAAAGTATCTAAAAGTTATACGTTAGGGTTCCTATATCTGGAATTAAGCTCATACTTTATTCAGCACTGCTTCTCGATGTAAAAGGTACAGAAGTAGGTTTATTTGTGTCTGACAAAAAACTTTGTTTCTTGTGAATTCATTGCTATCAGACTAATATTATACTGATATAAGCCAACTAACTACTGAACGCACCTTCCGAAACACGAAAATACTCATGCTTTAGAAATTTTGCGCACTAGCCGCTACACGCCGCACGTCACGCAATTGACGTTTTCATAAGAAACCACAAATTTCGCAGGGTCGGACTGACAGCACGGTAGCTCAATTGGTAAGAGCGTTTGGCCCGGTTTGCCAAAAGGTTGCTGGTTCAAGTCCCGCCCGTGCGCAAATTTTTTTGGTTTCTTATTTCATCTTTATGGATATAAAATATGACACTGTGAGTGTTAAAAACATTCTAAAGCATTAGATAGCGAAGCGACATCAATTTCCAAGTTGAATTTATTCTGTAAGGAATAACTGCTTGGGCCATCTGTTTCATAAACAGACGACTAGAAGGCGCTAAGCGTCACGCAATTGACGTTTTCATAAGAAACCACAAATTTCGCAGGGTCGGACTGACAGCACGGTAGCTGAATTGGTAAGAGCGTTTGGCCCGGTTTGCCAAAAGGTTCCTGGTTCAAGTCCCGCCCGTGCGCAAATTTTTGGTTTCTTATTTCATCTTTACGAAAATACTCTTTAGGATGGTCACCCATCTCAAGGCGTTGCCACCACTATGCGCTAAGAGTACTACTAATGATCAAGTCAATGAATTTGTTATTGTTATTTACCCTTTTAGATATCGGTTCCAACCATGTCTTATACATCAAAATCTTAAATCATCATCAAAAGACTGTTACTGACGTAATCTCACAAAAACTTTTTACAAGTAGAGTTTTCTTACAAGTTGCTAAGCTGCTTCGGAAAATAAAGCCAAATTAAGTCAATAGATCTTAAGAGGCCAATATAAAGCTCTCGCCGAGTTATTTTAGGATAAGTGCTTTCATGCTCAATTATATTTCCGTGGGTAGTGTTTTTCCTGTTTTCGTATTCCGATGAGTGCCTATTCGGATCGAAACCGGATTGATATATTTAATTATAGCCTGTTAAGTATTCTGTTGTATCAATGACGATATTTATGTTCTAGGTATTTACTTTGCTTAACTGTCTCGATGGGGCAGCGGTTCAAGGGTCGCACTTTAAATCGACCGCTGCGCCAGAGGTCCCAGGTTCGATCCACGGGTCGGGCCAAAATATATACCTGGGTTTTTCTGTTCAGAAATTCTTAGGGTAGCCCGGAGTTTGAAACTTGGCGGTGTTTTATCTCCGTGCCTCGGAAAAGCACGTTAGCCGTTAGTCCTGTGACTGATCTGTGATGAGAGGAATAGAGAGTGCACCTGTGTTTGCGCACACACTTGTGCACTATAATGTCCCGCGCAGTCGGTTAGTCGTTGCTGACTGGCCACCGTAGTCGAAATCGACTAGGGGGACTATTATTAGTAACTTTGCTAGGCATTTTTACTACCGAATAACTATACATAGAATCAGTTTGACGATTTGTAGACACGTTTTATGCAGTGGTTTGAGCTGTTGACTACTGATCAGTATGTCACGGGTTCAAATCCCGCTTGGGGTAAATGTTTGTGTGATGATCAGGAACATTTGTACTTAAGTCATGGATGTTATATGTTTTAAGTATTTATGGGAGACGCCCCGTCATAATCATTATATGGTACTACGTATCACAAAGAAAAAATCTTACCATGAAACCAGACATTGGTGTGTCACACAGGCGCATATATATATTTATACTAGCGGACCCAGCGAACTTTGCTTCGCCCCTAGCACCGTCACGCCCCGGCCCCGTCTCGCCCAGCCTCGTAATTTTAAAAGTTAAGAAAATCACTATATACGAGCATATTGGTCAGTTCTCGAGCGGAATGAAAAATGATTAAATTACTAAAATAGCTATAAAAAATAGGGGTTGGTGATAAAAAAGTAAAAATTTAGGGTTGTATGTATTTTTAATGCCACACTATATATAAAAATCGCATAAAAATATAAGAAAAGAATTTAAGGATGCATAACCCTTATCACTTAGGGATATGAAAAATAGATAGTAACCGATTCTCAGACCTACTACGCATATTAAATTTAGTAAGATCGGTAAAGCCGTTTCGGCGGAGTACAGTAACTAACATTGTGACATGGAAGTTTTATCTATTAGATTCATGAATAGAGATGGGTTTACGCCTTGGCATTTTGGGCGCATTGAATAAATTCCGTATAATTGCCAGTAAACGCCGAATAAATGCCTGTCGTAGGGGCAAAAACTTTATTAGAAGTTTTATTTGAAAATCATTTAAATAGCTAAATTACATTATGCAGAAACTTTTTCTTCGCCAAAAGATATTGGACTAAAGCTAAATATATTACAAATTATACTAAAAAAACGTTATAGTAAGTGCATGGCATGTTCATGTTAATAATTACGAGTAATAACAGTAAGTATTTCGGTTCTCCTCTCCAGACCCTCGTAAATCCCCGTAAACTTCATCTTTCGTATTTTTTTGTATTCAGGATTTTGCGACCACTAATGAGAAAATTTGCGGAGTCTCTTGAATGTTTTCATGACATGTATGTTATATCATACCTAGAGTCAAGAGAAGTTTAAATTATCAAATTAAAATCGTAAAGATGAAATAAGAAACCAAAAATTTGCGCACGGGCGGGACTCGAATAGAGATGGGCGACGGGAAAATACCCATTGGGGAATTACCGGGTAAATACCCATTTTGGGTAAATATAGGGTTTTTACCCGGATAAATTCCCAAATCATGGGTAAAAACGATTATTTGTTAATATGGGGTAATGACAGACCGAAATTCGGTTAGTTAGTTAAGAACATATTCACTTTAGTTCAACTTTAACAAATAAAAATACCAATTACATAATGATTGTTTTTTTCAATATAAAGGCCCGTGCGCGTAACAGCAGTAATAGTTTTCAGTCTAAAAGGTATCACAATTTAATCACAAACCACTCAAAAGTCCACAAGAGGAATAGATGATAATCGAGTTACGGTCGATTCGACGTGGGGCAATCAGTAAGTACCCGTGTTCGGAATTAAAACAAATTTGTTTTTAGTTTTATTTACTTTTAAACGTAGTCATTATTTAAGAGTATTAACGTTTCTCAACATTTCTTCCTTCAAATTATTTTTTTGTAACTCTACAAAATAGATTTTCGTGTCCGCAATGACTTCTTTATTTGATGTTTTTTTTTCTTCGCAGCAAGGTTTTCATATCGGGGAATGAAAACCAATCATAGGGACCTTTTTGGTCCCTAAAAGACACAGTCGGGCGAGTGAGGTTTTTGTAAAAACACTGCTTTGACATTTTTACTCGTAAACGCTTGTTTTGCGGTGTTAGCAATCGCGGCAGCCATCACGCTGACACCTTTCTGACATGGCACCCCAGAAACAGATTTGACAACCCCACATTTTATTTTATTTCAACGCATGTTTTTCCGTCCAAATATATATTACGGTTCGTTTTGCTCTTGTTCAATTTTATCAAAGTACACCAGACACGAGAGATAAAACAAGCTTTCAAAAAATCCGCAAATAAAATAACCTCAAAATTAAGCGTTTTAAATTCGGCCTTAATACAATTGCATAACGTGTTTGATTTGGTTGTAGACTGAAAAATATTAAGTTTGTGGCAAAACCTATAATTACCCTTAATTTTGGTATTTACCGGGTATTTTCCCTCGTTTTTACCCATTTTGGGTAAATAACGGAAAGAATCCCATCACTAGAATCGAACCAGCAACTTATTGGCTAACCGGGCCAAACGCTCTACCAATTGAGCTACCGTGCTGTCGGACTGACCTTGCGAAATTTGTGGTATCTTATGGATACGTCATTAGCGTGACGTTTTAGCGCCATCTACCCGTCTGTTTACGCAACAGTGGGTCAAGTAGTTATTCTTTACTTAATAAATTAATAGAATAGAATTACAGAATAAATTCAACTTAAAAAATTGATGATGCTTCGCTATTTAATGATTAAGGATGTTTTTAACACTTACAGTTTCATATTTTATATTCATAAAGATGAAATAAGAAACCAAAATTTGCGCACGGGCGGGACTCGAACCAGCAACTTATTGGCTAACCGGGCCAAACGCTCTAACAATTGAGCTACCGTGCTGTTGATGTGATCTTGCGAAATTTGTGGTCTCTTATTATTAAAAATTTCTGGTTTCTTATTTCATCTTTATAAAAATAAAATATGACACTGTAAGTTTTAAAAACATTCTAAAACAATAATTAAAATCGATCAAATCAAAGAAAATTGTATTCCACAACTTAATGTTTTATTATTATTTTATTCAACTTTTATTTCCATAAAAATGATACATGTTTTAATGTCCCCGCCAATTTTTTTCACAAAACGAAAGTAATTAGTTATTCTGCCCAGTGATCGGACATTTATTGGGTCGTTTACTCATTTATGCCCAATATGCCAAGTTTATGCCAATTTTGTCCATATTTGTTTTTGCCCTGGACCCATCACTATTCATGAACTTTCACGTGTATTTTTTTCATTTAAGTAATAAAAGAGAGCTCAGGTAAACACGGTTTACTTTTGCAAATCATTTATTTCTTAGAGAACAACACGTGACGCCATTTTACGACGCAAGAGAGAGACAGAAGATACATGTCACACTTTTGGCGCAAATGCGCGCGCAAGCTGGGAAGGAGCTATCTTTTTAAATGCCTTACAGTATGTTTCAAAGTGACGAAACAAGTTGTATGCATTGATACGAATAGAAAATGTTACTTACACACACCTCCAGTTTTTTAATATTAGTTAGGTTACGTTTAAAAAAGCTTTCTTATAAAATACTTAGTAAAAAACACGAACACAATCTTAGTAACAGGTTATTTAATTCTCATAATTTGGTAGTACCACAAAAGGTTCATGAAAACAAACATTAATTCTTTCTAGATTTCGCCTAGACCCACATCCAACCTGACGGGTTAATTTTCTTTTAAATTGTTCAAGGGTTGAATGTGCCCAACCCTGCCGGGATGAAATACGGCGATCAGTGAGAAAACCTTTTTATTTTTACCGAGTTTCGGTGCGGATGAGGCGGTGAGATTTTAAATCTATTGGAATAATTACTGAGTGGATTCTTGCAAAGCCTTATGCGGAGGTTTTTTGACACTTTACTATTTTTCTGATTTTGCCATCGTCAGATAAGGAATATTCTTCGTACAAAACGCCTAATTAAAAAAACGTCACCTATTTGTCAGCTATCATTTACATAAATGCCATTTTAAATCGGTCGTTATATACTTTTCGGTCGGATAGGTTATTTCTGAGGTCCCCGGTTCGATCCCCGGTCGAGTCAATGTAGAAATCATAATTTTCTACGAGTATATTGTTTTGGGTCTGGGTGTAGTGGTACCACCGTTGTGTGTGATATTCATAACACAAGTGCATTAGCTGGGTATCTATCATAACATAGATTTTTTTAATATCGAATTTCATTTCACAGAAAACTATTCAATGAATGTTAATATCTTTTTTTCTTTTAATTGTTTTGTTAAGCAAAATAACGATATATCAAACTAATGTTTCATAGAATTATTAAGTTATCGATATAACCTTTCATAAAAACTTGTTTCAATGTGTAACGGTTCCCATATATTTTTGCGTACACATGCAAGTAAGAAGGCATACATGCAGGCATGCATCCTTCTTACTTGCATGTGTATGCAAAAATATATGGGAACCGTTAGTGGAAATGAGTCAGACAAGTAATCGATCCTGTGTCTAAAGCTATTCGGGCGCATTCCTACTTAGATATGGCAAGTTTTTATAGTGACAAAACACTATACAATTAAACTATAATTACAAAAATGCTACTAATTTCATGAAAAATAGCTTTGGATTATATTTTTTATGGTGTGCAGTTTAAATGTATGTATTTAACTTTATTTATTACGATAATAAACTATTAACCGCGATATATAACGTTAAGTCTTCTTTTGAAACCGGTATTACCATTGAGTTTCAACGTGAAACTCAACATCATCTTCATAGTAATTCGTAAGAATCTAGAGCTGACCATGGGGGTAATATGACGACCCGTCGTAGTGGTCGAGAAATCGCCTACTACGCAGCGGGTGCGGGTTCGATCCCCGCACAATACAAACATTTGTGTGCATAAACATGTCTGTTTGTATTGGTCTGGGTGTTTTCTATGTATATGATGTATGTATTTACAAACAAAAAGTATTTAAGTATTATATCCGTTGTCTGGCACCCATAACACAAGCTTTGAGTAGCTTACTTTGGGACTAGATGGCGATGTGTGGGAATGTCCAAAGGATATTTATATTTATATAACCAAATTACAGATAACTGTGCAAACGAACTGCATCTTGTGCAATTCTGGGGCGTATTACGATCCAACTTAATACGTTCAATTTCCAAGCAGTTTAATTCCCACTCAGTAACGGAATATTATCAATATGAAAATATAATTAAAATACTTCAATCGTATAAATATCAATATCTATGTTACTATATTATAAAAACCCCCATGACGACGTATGTCGACCTCCGTGGTGTAGTGGTTATCACGCTGGTTTCAAGGCGTCGCCGCTCCGAGGTCCCGGGTTCGATTCCCGGTCGGATCAATATAGAAATCAAAATTTTGCCATATTGTCTCGGGTCAGGGTGTTGTGGTACCACCGTTGTGTCTGATTTCCATAACAAAAGTGCATTAGCTACTCAATTTGCGATCAGAGCAATGTACCTTTGTGATTGGTGTCCAATATTACTTTAAAAAAAATATAGATCAGTTTAATGAGAAATCGCAATACATGTTGCTAATTTGACAGTAAAGCAGAGCTGCATAACAATTAAAGCTGCATCACAATACGCACCTGTGATCTTACGTTTTATTAGACGTGGCTTGACGTGGATTTGGCGTAACATAAGTAATTTGTTACGCCCGGTCGTAACCTGTTGTGACGTACACTATATTTTGTGTCGTCTGATTTCGATGTTGATTTACTAAAGATATTAATAGTAGAAGTATTTTCCCACTGCACCGTTCCATTCCATGACTGTGCTAGAAACGTGTCAGGCACGAAAAGCAACACGATACGCTCTAGCTTGCCAACTAAACGGATCGACAGCGTTCTGTGCCCGTATACAACCCATATTATACAAAATGCGTGTGTAATATGTTATTAAGTAGTGAGCGAACCGTAATTATTTTTATATTTTTTGGCAAAGCCTACCCAAGGCTCTGACCCAGAAGTATCGTGATCAGTCCCACAGTCGGTATCGGCAGGACTTATAATGCACTGACCAAGTAACGACGACGCCTTCCTAATGGTAATTTTAAGCGGTTACATTACAACCAACATGATCACCGGATTAGAACCGTAGCGTGTCGTGCACGGAGCGTGTCAGCACCAGCAAAATTACGCTCCGTGCATGGCACGCAACGGTTTCAGACGGTCACGGCACAGTCTAGTAGGCAAGGTGTCATAGTTTTCAATACAAATAATATTTTTTCCGGACACGATCCTAGCATGGTCATGGTACACTACGGTAGTGGAAATAATTCTCAAGTATTCATAAGCATTAAACAGCAATAAATACGGTCATTATCATCATCATCATTATCAGCCAAAGGACGTCCACTGCTGAAGATAGGCCTCCCCCACGGCCAACGCTGCGTCTTTGGTCGAAGGGCCTCCAATCTAGAACTTTTCTGCCCCAACGGCCATCAGTTCTTTGCGCTATGTGCCCTGCCCATTGCCACTTGATCTTACTGATTCTCAAGGCTATGTTCGTTACCTTAGTTCTTCTACGTATCTCCTCATTTCTGGTTCGATCTCGTAGTGAAACACCCAACATAGCCCTCTCCATTGCTTGTTGTGTGATTTGAGCTTCTTTATAAGGCCCATAGTTAGAGAGCATGTTTCGGATCCGTATGTCATCATTGGTAACACACACTGGTTGAAGACTTTCGTATTCAGACACTAAGGTAGTTTAGATGAGAAGACACTCTTGCGCAATTTCCCGAACGCTACACAGTCGAGTTGGAATCGTCGATTGACCGCTTTCTCAAAGATGGACCTACCCAATTGGATCACTTGTCCCAGGTAGACGTACTCGTCGACAACTTCGAGAGTTGAGTTCCCAACGGATACTGGAGTGGGTACAAAAAGGTAGCTCGACATAATTTTCATCTTTTCCATGTTCATTTTAAGACCCACTTGTTGGGAGACTCGGTCAAGGTCTTCGAGCATAGTGCCAAGATCGTCCAGCGTCTTTGCCACAACGACTATATGATCGGAAAATCGGAGGTGTGTTATGTATTCGCCATTAACATTGATGCCGATAAATACGGAAGCTGTTTGTATTTGTTAATTAAATACATAGCGAATTTGGTGGCATCCAATGTTGATTTTCTTATTTTCTTTATTGATATTTTCTATATTGTCTCGGGTCTGGGTGTTGTGGTACCACCGTTGTTTCCGATTTCCATAACACAAGTGCTTTAGCTACTTAGCTTGGGATCGGAACAAGTATGTGATGTTGTCAAATATTATATTTTATATTTATATTATATTTCAATGAATCTGCAAAACAAATCACAATTTGAGATTAAAAGGATTTTGATGACGATTTCCGTTTATTTGCACTCACAAAACACACGTTTTTAACCTGTCTAAAAACAAACATAAATGCGGACTTCATTATATCTATCGATTGTGAATACCTACTGTATAGCTGTGTTTGCGTAGGATCTGCCGTATTAATTTTGTTTGCTCCCGTGTTCACGTGTTTTACATAAATTCGCATGTTTGTTATTTGTCTGTTTGCCATGAAAATGAAAGATAGCCACCCACCTCGGTTAGACTGTGGCTGTCTGAGCAGGCGATAGAGAAATTGTTTGATTATTGATAAGAGTTCGGAAAAGTACCTTTTACGCTGTGTTTTTTTTAAATATGAAGATAGATCTTGGTCTTTAATAAATAAACATTATTTCTATAACAATATATATAATACAAAAGCATTGTTATAAGTTAAAGTTGGCAATTAAAAGTGAGCGGATATTATGCGTATTAATGCTTGGTTAGTTTCGCAAAGAAATATTCGAGATTGAAAAGCCAATACCTTTATAGCTGTTAGTCTCATGACAATTGTTTATTTAAACTTCTGATAAGTGAGGTATTGAATCTTCATAAGAAACACACACAATAAATAAATGCGATAACGTCGCAATATCTAAACCTTTTTTGTTACAGTATATAATATAAAAACATATTATTCTTGTTATTATAATTACATACATGATAGAAAATACGATGTTAAAGAAAATAAACAACAAATATATTTTCTTAACAAATATAACAAATATAAAAAATAAATCAGGTTTATGCAAGTGATCACAATATTTTGTTAATGTGTGTGTATCCACTACTCTAACAAAAAAAAAAAAATATCTCTTACAAAAATATTACAATCATGATTGGACAAAATCAATTTATATTGCAGTTACCTATTGGTCCTTTTTTAACGTCGGTTTCGAGGACAGTTACCGGACACCAAGTAGCGCAATACTACGCCGGCAAAATAGTGATTTATTTAATATTATTTCTGTTTGTTATTTTTATTATGCCATGCTGTATGTATATTAGTCTGTAAGGTATTTATTCTGTGGACCTAATTGCTTATGTAATTATTTGTAGCCTTATTATAAATAAATAAATAATAAAAAAACATTTCTTTCAGTTAACCTATTGGAAAGGAACCGTTTTCGTAGCCCATACTGTACCTTAGTCTTACGTATGTCTAAGTATTTCTAGTATTCTAAGTATTCCTAACATATCATCATTCTGTCTTCGCTTTATTGTATCTCAAACTATTCTCGACTGTCATAGTCCCTTACTTAAACACAACACGAATTCCCTATCCAAATAGTGAAGGGGTAAGTTCTGTACACAATCCTTTACAACCCCGCCTATCATTAGGCAATGTCATGTCAAGTTTGCTGTGACACGTCAGCTAATGTTACTGTAATTGCCCCTCTAAAGTTTGGGCTACATTTAAGCTATGTTAGAGATATGGGTGAATAGATGGGAGAACATCTAAGAACCCTTACACACTGCGACTCTTAGCATCGATGCAGTCGGCGTTTTATAACGCGCGTCAGCATCGCGACTCACGCAATAAGCAGATTGATTTTAGCATCGATACAGTCGCGCTTAAGTATCGATGCAGTCGCCAAAATTCAGTACATTTATATAGTCAATTTCCAGCTTTTGCATCGCAATTGCATAGATACTAACGTGCTTTAGCATCGCGACTGCATCGCTGCTAAAAGTCGCAGTGTGTAAAGAGTTTTAGATGGGATAACATCTTAAAGTTGTTGGGTACAAATAATATGCGTTGCAAAATATATTAAAATTTTAATAAAGAATTGATATCAAAACTTATGTTATATTATAAAATCTCTCGAAAACGGTAATTAAATTGTGACCTTCGTGGTGAAGTGGCTATGCACACTGGGTTTCAAGAAGTCACCGCTCCGAGGTCCCGGGTTCGATTCTCGGTCGGGTCAATATAGAAATCAAAATTTTTATACTGTTTCGGATCTGGGTGTTGCGGTACCAACGTTGTGTCTGATTTCCATAACACAAGTGCTTTAGCTACTAGTTTTGGGATCAGAGCATGTTTGTGGTTGGTGTCCAATATTTAAATTGCACTCGTTGATAATTGCGCAAATAAATGGTTAAGTTAAACCAATTACAACTTATGTATTGATTCCGGTTAAAAAACGACTAGATTTACATACTACTAAAATCAGTGATATTGTTCCAATACTTCATCAAAGACTAAATAATATATTTTTTAATTATTTTTTTATTAAGGACAACCAAAAAAGCATACACCACACATTTACTTACTTAAGATTAAAAAGCATTTTACTCTGTGGCCTATTTATTAGTAAAAAAACGAGATATGCTGTACATAGCCGAAAAGTTTGAATAGCAGATTATGCTTTTTACATTACCTATTGCAAATATTATTTGTTTTTATCATATTTTGAAATAAAGGAAGATAATTTTAGGATATTACCTTATTTCCACAAGCGGCTGTTCCAAACATAATCCCTAGGTAAAAAAAGGTAAGCTAATATGAGGAAAGAAAAGTAATCGAGGTAAAACCACCATTTCCGACAGTCATAAATAATGTCCCGTCAACAAAAAGCCAGGAATAGACGGTGACAGACTGACAGACCGTTTGTTTGTATGAAATATGTATATAAGTACAAAAGCGATACATGGTTTTGGGAGCGAAATGTCGAGAATTGCGTGCTGCTTTTTCATATTTTATTTTATTTGTACCTTTCCTTTTCGAATACCGTTGCGTAAACCAAATGCAATGATGTGTAAGTGTATTCAGGGTTCTGTAAGTTTGCAGAATGAACAGGGTGTTGTTTTGATCAGTGACATCCAACTTAGGGATGATAATGCTTTATGCTTTTTAAAAATAAAAAAATGCAAGTTTTATAAAAGAAAACCTCTTCACAAAATTAAATCAAAACGAATGGGGAAAACCAGCGCATAATACTACGCCGTAGAATAAGCTTCTGCGGTTGAAGTCCGAAGCTACATTGTCATTACGCGTCGGCAATCTCAATTTTCTGTTTCATCCAATATCACTATATTATATATTTTTTTAAGGTTCATTGATTGAATTCTTCTGAAGCAATAAATACATAAAAACACCAATTTTGTCTCAACGTTGTCTACGCGAAATGTCTAAAAATTTGCTTTACGTTACATCCACTGGTGTTGGTAGCTTGGAATTGCTCACTAGTCGCAATAAGAAATTGATTATTTGTGATTTTTATTTCATTATATATTTTTTGGCATCATGAATAAACGATAGTTTGTACAACCTTGAGCCGCTTGTCGTTGATCAAAACCACATCCTGTATAGATTTTTGGTTAGATTTCCTGATTGGTTGATTAAGCAGGAAATAAACTATATGGTGTGTTAAAACGCACACATTTTATTGTATTGAGTTTTCAAAATTAACTCAGTTGCGCTATTTCCATATATTTTGGCAGAATCCTTTTATTCAGGAGTTTCTTTGAGTTTGAGTTTTGTTTTCCAAAGAAATTGTAAAAAAAAAGTTTAGGAGAAAAATGTTAGTCATTATGTCACAGAGTCACTACCCAATACTTAAATATTTGTGCCTATTTAAATTAAAGTAAAGTAAAATGCGTTTATTGCTTCCCATACATTAAAGAACTTATCTCTATCACAATTGCTTAAAATTGTAGCTTAAACTAGGAGCAAATGGATTAATAGGTACTCTTAAATTTTGACGTAAAATATTGTTTTTGCCACGTTAAAACCACCTTAGCGTAAATAGTTTAGTAGGTACATTTACTACATTAAACCCCTTTTAGCGTGAAACAAGTAATAATCTGTCTCCAAGGCGATGGGACGAGTTAGACCACAGTTATGGGCCAACTTGGGACAAGTCGGCCAAGTAAGCGGGATCTAACTTGTCAAGTTGAAGCTAGACGCGCTAGCTGTTAGCCACAGACTAAGGAATACACAGAAGCTATCTCAAACAGTTTTGTAACTATGAATATCCATCTAAACAGGTGGTGTTTTTAATGATAAAGAAGAAATAAGATACCAAAAATTTACGCACAGGCGGGACTTGAACCAGCAACCTCTTGGCTGACCGTGCCAAACGCTCTTACCAATTTAGCTACCGTGCTGTTAGTCCGACCTTGCGAAATTTGTGGTCTCTTATGGATACGTCATTGCGTGGACCTTAGCGCCATCTAACCATCGTTTAATGAAACAGTGGGCCCAAGCAGTTATTCTTTCCAGAATTAATTCAAAATGGAAATTGATGACGCTTCGCTATCTAATGGTTTTAACATCACGGCACGACAGCACGGTAGCTCAATTGGTAAGAGCGCTTGGCCCGGTCAGCCAAGAGGTTGCTGGTTCAAGTCCCGCCCGCGCGTAAATTTTTGGTTTCTTATTTCATCTTTATGATTATAAAATATGACATTTTGAGTGTTAAAAACATTCTAAACCAAGTAGTGTTTTTATTAAATATCTAATAATATAAGCGACTATGCGCCAACTCAATCACATACCTAGGTAAATAGTAGGCTTGCAATAAATAGTAATAGTAGCACTATACCGAATATTCGGCGAGCCCCCTGACCGAATAGACGAATATTATTCGGCCGGATTTTAGCGCCAAATTTGTACGCACGTGATTGTTTCGCTTTCGTTTGCTCTGACTCATGTACGGACAACACGACAAGGTAAACACTGCGGTATCTTATACAGTTGTAATAAGTGCTAGTTTGCAACAAAAGTGGGTAACCTGATGTGCTAGCCACTGTACTAACTGCCGCGCGCCTACAGTTGCTCTGCGCGGTGTATTGATAAAGCACTGCATGTAAACATGAAGTTTAACGACAATTTTTTTTTTCTTTTTTTACTTCTTTTTTTGGTCAGGTGATGCCTATGTTGATATGTAACCTGTTTTTTGTACCAATGATTACAAGAAAATTAAATTTATACGTAATGAATAGTTTTTTTTCATTTTACTAATTATTTATCTGCCTAGGCTATAAATATATTACATAAAAATTTGGTATATGGCCGAATATATTAAAAGCAGCCAAATAGGCCGAATACCGAATAGTAACCAAATATTCGTTGCAGTTAGTGCTGCGCACTCAGAATACCGCAACGATGTATATCTTTATTAAATTACGCGTAAAAATTTGCTAGGTTATATAAGTTAATAATTATTCGTATTTTTAAGGCGGTCAAAGTGTTAAAACTTTTTAGGCAGAATAAAGAGGTATGAGAACAGCCGGCGGGGCATGTATATTTGCATGCCTAAACATTTAACTGTTATTGTAAAGTTTATGCAACTACAGTTGAAACTCAGTCTGGAGTTTAGACAGGTCCGTGGCTTGCGAAAATCACTGTTAGTGGAAACTTGTGTGCGGGGAAATGCGGAAGATATTATACGGCAAGGCTTTTGCAACTCGAAGGTTTTTGCATTGTAATAGTCGATGTTATTTAAGTATTTTGATAGTTTAAAGAACTTTCAAGCTTTTGGAAGCTCTCAAATTCCTATATCCTATATACGTAACTCCAAGACGTTTCTACTTTCCTTTACTGCCTTTCTGTCAACGCTTATTCACTGAATATGCAACATCTGGATTGCGATTGCATTGCAAGCACTTTCACGCTATGTAATACCCCTGACAGTTTAAGGTTTCTTTGTTTAGATAACCTTTTGTAAGATTTGTCGATGGTAAGAATATGATTCTTTGGCTTGAGTTATGTTTTATGTAGTTGGCTGGCCTTCAAAAATAAATAAATAAATATTGGACATTAATCACATACATTGCTCTGATTTGAAAGTAAGTAGCTAATTGCACTTGTGTTATAGAAATCAGACACAACGGTGGTACCGCAACACCCAGACCCAAGACAGTATAGAAAATTATTATTTCTGTATTGACACGACCATGAATCGAACCCGGGACCTCGGAACGGCGACGCCTTGAAACCAGCGTGCTTAGCCACTACACCACGGAGGTCTTAATGGTACGATCATCAATGTAGCGTTACAATAAAATTACAATTATGTTATTTAAGTGCACTAAACACATAACTTTTATGTAAATAATCTTTTCAAATATTTTTTTATGTTTAAATATTTATGATTGTGTATTTAGAAATAAAAACTTCATGTCGTCAAAATATCCATTCTGACATTTGGTTCAGGTATTTTTTATTCAAAACACACGATAGTAAATATTCAACCGCTGGTAATGACATTGAACCATTACTATCGATATCTTTATCGACTCTTAAACTGTTCAATGTGCGGCTTAAACGCTCTTTAAGTACTAGTGTTGAGGACTTATGATAATGAAGGCGACAAAGGTAGGATACTGTGACAAAGGAATATATCGCACAAAAACAAATATCGGACAAAACACCCTCTGTTACCATAGTTACGTGGCAAAAACTTTTAATGAACGCCTCTGATACAAGACCAGGTACAATAAGATCAGTTTCTACACCTCAAAGGCAATATCTAGTAGGTATAAAGCTATTGGGATCACGAGCGACAAAGCGCCACAAACTGTTGAGGGACGTTGAAATGTCAAATGGCTGGCTGTCATTACGAACAGTAATTCAAACAAAGCTATTTCAATGAAATATTGTATTATCCATGTCGATTTTATCTTATTCACTAGCGGTCCCCCGCGACTTCGTCCGCGCGTTTTGAGTTTGCTCCCTCCCCTCCCGTCGCAGCGTGATGCTTTATATCCTAAAGCCTTTTTCAATAAATAAGCTATCTAACACAGAAATATTTTTTCAAATCGGTTTAGCAGTTCCTGAGATGAGCGCGTTCAAACCAACAAACTCTTCAGCTTTATAATATAATTAGCGCAAGCGCACGTTGTACTTGAGCTGCGAACATTATTTTGGTGCGGAGTTATGTTAAAACTGTGATAGCTCCTAAGATATTTATTGGAATCAAATGATATAAAGGGCAACTTTGTTCTAAATGAAATGCTCGTGATGATGAATGTATTTATTTTGATAAGAATAAATAACTGTGTGTATATTACACCTGTAAAAATGATGCATTATTTTTTTACAAATTTATTATCATAAAAAAGGTTGTAGTAAGTCAACCATAAAAGATATACTTATGCTGTCACAGACTTTATTATAGAACTCTTAATGTTGAACAATCTTGTCATACATGGTTTTTGTGTAACTTTAGCGGTTTCCGCAGCGTACGCAGCGGAAGCTCTCAAAAGGAATATCTTTCTCCCGTTTTCGCAACATTTTTCATTGCTGCTGTGGTCTTGTGAGTCGTATCTTTATGTTATACAGCTTCAAGCCTTCCTCGATAAATGGACTATCTAATATAAAAAGAATTTTTCAAATCGGGCCAGTAGTTTCTGAGATTAGGGCGTTCAAACAAACAAACAAACAAACAAACAAACAAACAAACAAACAAACAAACAAACAAACAAACTCTTCAGCTTTATAATATTAGTATAGATAAATTATATTGCACTTATACGTTAAAGGATATTGACCAAAGCCGGGCCCAGATTGCGACTTTGTAGTTTATATTTCAAAAATCTTGTTTGAATTATGATTGCACTGGTATTTTAAGGGTAACTAAGTAAGTAAGTATTGAATTATTTTAGTAAAATATAACAATTACCTCCTGAATGTATCAAAATGAATGTAAGTGACGTGCAACAATTCTGCAATCACAAAACATAAGAAGAATGATGAAGTCCTCGTAAACCCCTAATTATTTTTCATAAATATTTTTTGTCTCTATTCTTTCAAATATTTGTATATTTTATCCGAAAATTTTATAAAGACGCATGCAGACGCAAAGTGGGCCGAGTTTCTATAGAGTATTAGTCAAGCTCCTTTGTTATAAAATTGCAAGAAAAATTGTGACAGATGTCCACCAACGTTGTTTATTTTGGTCGCTGCGAGCGCTGTCATCGATTCGGATTCAACCATCACTTACTTCGCACAGAGTCCTATAGTAAAAGTATTATTACAATTGCTAATGATGTGATGTCAGAATTTGACAGCGCTGAAAAGGATTCATTGACTCTTTTGAAAGCGGGTATGCCAAGCTTTCTCAGGACAAGCCTCAAAACACAGTCAACGCATTAGCAACTGAGCCATAAGGCCAAAAAACAGAGATAGGAATATGCAGCATGCCGCTGTATCATAAAGTGTAAGCTAGATAGATATAACACCGACAGGCCTTAGTTGAAAACATGCCTTACTTCGAAGCTTTCAAAATACTGTCATAATTCAAACGAGTTTTTGTCCAAGTTCCTAACAATCACTTTCACGTCTCAAAGGAACAAAACGATTAGAGCAATGCTGTATCATGTCTTTAGTCATAAAGATTTCTCACTCGACCTAAAAAAAAAAAATGTCACGGCCGTTTTACGCGGGCTGTTTTAAACGAAACTATTATTTGTAGTGAGCGAATAAACCGTTTCACAACAAACGGGCAATCACTACGCCAATTAGACGAGGATCTATCTCTATTGCCTATTGTTAAGTTGAAGTTAAAGTGAGTTGTTGTAAGCTTATTTACCTTTATTTTATTTTATTTGAAGACCTTATTGCACAAATCATAGTGTATAAAGATGGACTTAATGCTAAAAGCATTCTCTGCCAGTCAAACCTTTAGGTCATACAGAAAGATGGCAATGGGTGCAGCAAAAAGAAATTTAGAGAAAATCAACAAAAAAAAGTATTAATTAACTAATATTTATAGAAACAAATAAACCTATTTAAATTACTGCAACAACATATTTTACATGCTTGAACCTACACAAAATAAATACAATAGATAAAAATATACATAAATAATACACATAATAAATAAATAATATTTTGCAATTATCTATTCTTTAAGAAATTGTCAGACTTTCCTCTTGAATGATACCTTCGAGTCGGCCCTCCTGACATCCAAAAGAAGAGAGTTCCACAGTCGTGTTGCCGTCACTGAAAATTACTTGGAGACGTACGTGGAGCGATGTGCCAGCGTGTCTAGCCGGAGATTGTCGGAGGAACGGAGAGACAGATCGTGTGTTTGGCAAATCTTTATCATAGTATTCATAATCATCTTTATGAATATAAAATATGACACTGTGAGTGTTAAAAACATTCTAAAGCTTTATCATAGTATACTTGATCGTGCAGCTAGGAACGTGTCCGGCAATAAAATATTTATTTGTATTGAAAACTATGACACCTTACCTTTTAGACCATTCTTTCATCGATCAACCCCGTCGCGTGGTATGCGCAAAGCATGTCGACATCAGCAAAATGCGTTCTCGCTCGCTCTCGTTTCATACAGGCTGTAAAAAAACTGGCTAAGTGCAAGTAGCGCTCGCCCACTGAGGGTTCCGTGCCAACTTCATGTATGGGAGCCCCCCCTCAAATATCATTATTTTTTATATTTTGTTTAGGAATCGTAAAGCGGTTAACAGGATAAATCTTCCTACCAAATTTCAACAGTGTGATGCTCATAGTTACAGAGTAAAGTGGCTGTGACATACGGACGGACAGATAGACAGATAGACAGACTTGACGAAACTATAAGGGTTCCGTTTTTTGCCATTCGGCTACGGAATCCTAAAATTTAAGAGCCAAATTCAATGAGGTGGTTGTTAAGCGAGTTGGCAATAAATAAATAATACAAATCAAAATTAATAAAATTATTAAAAAACAAAACAAGATTTTGATGTATTATTTTATTCTGTATTCTAGGAGTTTTGAGTTTTTAAAAAATAACGAGCAAAATACAAGGGGGTCCTTGTATTTTGCTCGTTATTTTTTTAAAGGCTTTGAATTTTAGATTCATAGATGATTTTTTAGAATTTAGGGATCCGTGGCTATAAAATTAAGATTCTATACATGTTGTAAAAAAAGTACAAGACAAATTCAAGGTGAATAGGAGTCGAGTCTAGAATACGATTAAAATATAAAAAAAAACTGTAAGCTCAAGTGCCAATGGGCAGGGCGCATAGCGCGAAGAACTGATGGCAGTTGGGTTAGAAAAGTTCTAGATTGGACACCTACAACCTTGTAGTTCACCAACAAATGGACAGTTGAAAATCACAGAATCAAACTGGATGCAGACCGCTTGTGATCGGTCGCTGTGGAAAACCGTGGGGGCGGCCTATGTTCAGCAGTGGATGTCCTTTGGCTGATAATGATAAAAAAACATGTAAATGATAAAGTGGGCATGGTAAAGCATATCGTGTTGCTTTTCGTG
This sequence comes from Pyrausta purpuralis, assembly GCA_963924145.1. Lineage (NCBI taxonomy): Eukaryota > Metazoa > Arthropoda > Insecta > Lepidoptera > Crambidae > Pyrausta > Pyrausta purpuralis. The sequence goes on along the minus strand of OZ001660.1, from coordinate 21,987,557 downwards.
CCTGACACGGTCATGGACTTACACGGTGCAATGGGAAAATACCTTAAACGTAAATGTAAAATTAACTTTCCGGTAGGTAACTTAAATTCTAGATAATTAATAGTAAAGTAATTGACGATCCGTGTGGTGTAGTGGTCGAGAAATCGCCTACTACGCAGCGGGTTGCGGGTTCGATCCCCGCACAATACCAACATTTGTGTGCATGAGCATGTCTGTTTGTATTGGCCTGGGTGTTTTCTATGCATATACATGTATGTTTTTACAAATAAAAAGTATTTAAGTGTTATATCCGTTGTCTGGTACCCATAACACAAGCTTTGAGTAGCTTACTTTTGGAAATTAAGCTTCTCAAAGCTTGTTGTGGGAATGTCTAAAGGATATTTATTTATTTATTGATCTTGACTGAACTTTGACTTTAACGTAGCTCAAATTTTCATGGAATCTGCTATGAGTGGGTTGTACTACCGTATTCAGTATAAAATTACCTACAAACCTAATGTAACACCTGACAAAAACTAATGTCAATGTTAAACTAACGTTATGTGTAGATAATATGAATTCAAGTATGTTTATGTAGGTTTATTTTCACGTATTAATGGTATATTAGTAGTTTAAAAATTAACATCTTGCTATTTGTGTCCTTTAATGCCCCCTTATCGTTTCTGCTTCACCTAATGGTAGACCGGTAGAGAATGCTATAAGCATTAATCCGCCATTTGTACTTTATTCTTGTAAGTGCAATTAAGAATAAAATAAATATATTTACCCTTTATTAAGGGTATCCTAACTTTAACCTTTACATAACCGTAACTCTACTATAATTTCAACTTATTGCTATAACCACAACTCTAATTCAACCGTACTCAACATTTCGTACAAATCTATACTAATATCATAAAGCTGAAGAGTTTCTTTGTTTAAATGCACCAATCTCATAAACTACTGAATTGATTTGAATAACATTTTTGTATTGGATAGTTTATTTATCGGGGAAGGCTTTGGGCTATAAAACATCACGCAGCGGGAGGGGAGGGAGCAAACTTAAAACGTGCGGACGCAGTCGCGGGGGACCGCTAGTAATTTTATAAAGGTGTCGGTAAGTGCGACGCTGACCGCAGTAAACAGTATAAGTACATAAAGTATGCGCTACTTACTTGTTGATTTTCATCTAAATCGGTTCATTCTTTGAGTTAAAGACGTCAAAATAAAATAAAAAAAACTTTGTTTCTTTGGCTAGAATTTAATGTATTGTGTGTAAGTACCCTGATATCCATTGCGAGGAAATAAGTTCCTTTTAAAGTAAGCCAAGACATTTTTACTAATCTAAGTATTGATCTCATGGCAGTAAATTGTCTCGGTTCCCATCAAAGTGAAACGCCAACTTTTCCTCGACTTGTTACGAGCAGAAACAGCGTCCAGTCAACTTAAGAAGTCGAGTCAAACTTGAACAGTTTCGAATTCTGAAGTAGGTTGGAGGTTTCTGTCATCAACGTATAGTTACGCCATTTATAGTTACGTAACTGTTCGAAGGTAGTAAAAGTAATAGTATAGTATAGTAGTACACTTATAAACAGGGTGACTTTGAAAACATTGGCAATATTTTAAACAATGATCCTACTAATGATTTATTATTCTTTTCATATATTAAATTAAAATCAATTGATTTGATGGAACCTAGAAAAAAACAAAGTATCACTTCGATTTCCGAGATCCGTTTATGTGGAGTATTTTTTTTATATGAAGTATTTTTTTAAATATTATTCGTAAATTTTAGAAAATCAAACTGTAATTCATTAGTTTTGTTTGAAGCAAAGATCAAATCTAAAGTATTTTATAAGATTTTACTCAGTTTCATAAAATTATATTTTATAACAATTGATTTTAATTTTAATATGTGGAAGAGTCTATAATTAATATTGGACATACACTGCTCTGATCCTAAAGTAAGTAGCTAATGCACTTGTGTCATGGAAATCAGTCATTGTGGTATCAGACCCGAGACAATATAAAAATATATGATTTCTACATTGACCCGGACGGGAATCGAACCCGGGACCTCGGAGCGGCGACGCCGTGAAACCAGCGTGCTCAGCCGCTACACCACGGAGGTCGTCATATGAAAATATAATGAATAGAGGACTATGAATAATGAGTAGATTCTTGTTTAAATATTGTCAATGTTTTCAAAGTGAGGCTGTATAATGAAAAAAGGTAAAAAAAACATTTTTTTGCAGTTTTTGTTAGGCTTAGGCAGGTTAAGGTAACAAACCACCCAAACGTGTTTGTGTCTCTGATAATATCAAATAAACTTAAAGCACCTGAATTATCATTTGAACCTTAAATGAAATTACTCTTAAGTGTAAACCATTCATTTGGCCCCTTAGTAGGTCCAAATTTGTAGTTGATAAGTGTATATCACAACTTTTCTCTGTCGTAGAGCTGAGTGGGTTCAATGAAATGAAATGAATGAAATTAGGTTTTTCGAAACATAGCTATGACGTAAGGTGCTCATAGCGCAACCGAAATTAAGCAACCCACGGCGCGGTCGTGTTTGGATGGGTGACCATTCCGATCATTTACGTTAGGAAGGTGCGGTAAGCAGTTAGTCCCGGCTAATATCGGGTGACAGCCCTTATAGGCGACTTGATAAAAGTCGGTTTGCAAGGTTGGTTAGTTTGGCCTTCAAAAGTCCGAACTGAGTCCGCGTTGCCCAGCCATAAAAGTCATAAAAGTCATTTATTTATGCAAATGGATGACAACAGTGGGACATTTACAGGTAGTTTTACTTTCTTTGTCAAATCTATGCGTGTGGGGTATCTATGGATAGGTCTGTTAAAATGAGATAGAGGTTTCTAAAACCATTATCTTTTAAAGTGTAACGTTTGAAAGATAAACGCTGCCAAAGTGATAAAATTGGCCCTCTAACTTTTGAACTAAGCGAGTGTAAATTTTGAAAAAAATATATAATGTAGAAAACTCACAAATTCTTTCAACCATAGTTTGTTTAGACGGGACCGAACTACTAGTTTACAATAAACAGAACTTTGTTCTTCATACAAACACTATGAAAAACAAAGTTTTATTTGCTGTCAACGAAATATTGCAGTATTTTAGCTAGGTAGGAGTAAGTGGATTCCCTAATTCAGTTAAAATTGGAACGGAACCTCCAGTGCACGAGTCCGACTCTTTTTATGTATCCCGTGATAAAATCTTTATTTGATCTTGAAGTTGTTCATCATTTCGATTCGCCACCAAAGAGGGATTCAGATCACATCTCTCCATAATAATGTTACTCCAATTGAGCATCCCATTTATGAATCCGAACCAGAATTAGTGGGCCGGAAAGCCTCCGTTGGATAAAAATACAAATCGCGATGAGATCCATTCATTTCACATTAAATTGGAATATTTATTTCATAACGTAGGGTTGAAATGAAAATACGTCTATGTTTTAGTATGGGTATTACTTTATTGATTTCACAACGCTAGATAAACCGATTTGTGTTGTGTTCAATGTGGTTAACAATAATTAATATTGTAGGACACTGAAAATAGCATTGGCTATCAAAAAAAAAAAACAGTAGCACAAACCTTAGCATGCTATTTACTCTTTTTGAAGAATGTGGTGCGCTGAATCTTAATTAGGGCTAAGAAATTAAGCATGATTAAAGCATCTACCTCCAAATTCTCTTTCAGGAAGGCGTTCCGGCAGTTTAAAAGGAAGAGATATAGAAGTTGACCTTTTTTCTTTCTCTCGTGTGAACCATTAGTATTATTATGTGTATGTTTATTGTTTTATAATAATGAATTTATGTAATTTAGGTATTTATGAAATAAGGAGTATGTATTTTTATTTTTTGTTTTAAATACCTATTTTTGTTTTAATCGTCAAGCTGTTTCTTTTGCCCTTCTATCACTTCCTTCACACCGCCAGCATTTTCTCTGTGTAGATTATGGTCGACGGGTAGAGAAAGCTTTTAGCATTATGTCCGCCATATGTACCTTTTCCTTGTGCATGAAGTGTTTTAATTAAAAAAAATATATTTACGCTTCTGTTCTCGTCTACAATATTAAGAACATATTTTGTCATCTTTTTAACCGACTTCAAAAAGGCGGAGGTAATCTATCGAGCTAGTCGCCTCTACCATCCACCGTCACCTTTATCTTTGATAAACAAATACTTTTGAAAACATGACTCTGCAAAGTAGGCACATGAACTCATTGAAGACCATACTATAGATAACATAACTAACTCTAACTGCCTCGGTAGGGAAGCGGTAGGAGGGTCGCATTATAGAGCGACGGCTGCGCCGGAGGTTGCGGGTTCGATCCCCGGGTCGGACTTAAAATATATAACCTGTGTTTTTCTGTTCAGAAATTATTAGTGTGGCCCGGAGTTTGGAAGTTGGCGTTGACCCCCGTGCCTCGGAAAAGCATATAAAGCCACTGGTCCTGTGCCTGATCTTTCTCCGGTCGTGTCAGATTGCTGTCCCATCGGGGAATGAGAGTAAAAGCAATAGAGAGTGCACCTGTGTTTGCGCACACACTTGTGCACTATAATATGTCCCGCGCAGTCGGTTAGTCGTTGTGATTGGCCACCGTAGTCGAAATCGGCTAGGGGGACTATTATAAATAACATGACCGTGATACTATGTTGGCAACCCTATAGTATAGTCGGTCGATGGATAATTCGTTGACATTCGCAGATTTCACATTAAGTTAGGATTTCTCCAAAATGGTGAATTATTTTCAGTCAAAGGAATTTAGACCTTTTCATATTTAATCTGATGCGCATTATAATAACAGTATTTCATGATACGGGCTTATTTTTTGTGCTGTATAAGGGATTTATTATCCATGTTTCTTTGAATCTCTAGGGAGATACCTAATGTATATGGTTAGAATAAAAATAATGTACTTGTTTGATTCTGCTATACTTAATTTTGCAAAATAGCAAACATGATTCTGAATCTCTGTCGCATTATTTTATTGATTGTCTATTTTACGCTGCTTTTAGTTGAATTGTTAAGCTGCTGTTATGATATAATTATTAAGATTTTTATCCTATTTCTGTCATAAATATTGTTTTGTTTCAAACGTTATTGTAATTATTCCGTATCAATTCGTATTAAGACATTACTGATGTTACTATTGTAAAAATGCACCGATAAGGCTTCATAGATCCCATAAAATAAGATGGAATATTGTCTATCTTCTTTCAACTAATGCTGTTTGTGACTAAGTATAGTTATTAATTGATTACTGTATACACAGGTATAGTATATATGTGTATGTATATCTATAGTATGCATATGAATATGGTATTTATGTAATAAATTGCCACATTGTAGGTACCTTTTGATTTGTAGTTATTAACGTCACGCCCTCTCTTTTGTCTCTTTATTACTTTCTTCGCACCGCCTGTACTTTCCCTGTTAAGACGTATGGTGGACTGGTAGATAATGCTTTTAGCATTATGTCCGCCATATGTACCGTTTGTTTGTGTATGAAGTTTTAAAATAAAATAAAACAAATTATTTGTTAGGTTATCGATAACTGTGTGTCAAATCCATACTTATATAAATGTCTGGTAAGTTACTAATTATCTTTTGATCGAAAATTTAACTAAATACATAAAAAGTCAAAGTAGCTACTCATATTTCGTAACAGTTCGCGCTAACGACAACTTATTTTTAATTAGAAAATACAGGAGGCCGGGAAGTAATCTTAATGGGATATTTTTATTAAAATTGTTGAAAACCCCTGCCGAGCCTCCTTAATTAAAATAATAGAAGTAACTCGTAGCACCTTTTTGCTTGTGAATCCGCTGATGGTGGAAGTAAAGGTGTTTTATTAAAAAACGGGCTTCAAATGATGTTTGTATTTTTTTACAAAACACTGGTTCATGAAATTTGATAGTAGGGTTTAGGTGTCCTGTATTAGCGCACCCATTGTAGTTCAACTTGCAGCAATAAATGACGATCTTGAATTCTAAGACGTTAATGATTCGAGGGTGGATTGAAAGTCAAAGTCAAAGTCAAAGTCAAAAATATTTTTTTCAATTTAGGACACAAAATGCCACTTATGAACGTCAATAATTAGTGTAATATCAAACAATTTTGCCCGTATGAGGCTAGAACATGTCTCTACATGGCTCTACTAGCGCTTCGAGACAAAACACAGACAATTTGGCAAGTGCTGAGAAGAAACGCCGGAACAAACTCAAAGTGACGGGATTTCTACCATGTACCTTATTATTTTCGAGTTTCCGATATTTCGGCACTGTTGTACGTGCCATGACCACGTAAGTTTAAATCAATGTATGGATTGAAAAGTCCTCGGCCTGAGACAGTTTCATTCAATTCTAAAAATCAGACCTTTTAGTTCATTGCGGTCTTGTTAATTATACCAAGTTTCAAACGTGTGCGATGTTTTTATTACTATCCAGCTTTTATCTGTTCCGTTTTATCTGTTATAATGTTAGAAATTTAAGACAAACGATGAGGTCAAAGCATAGTAGTGGACTATTTTGACCTTGAAAACTATAAATTGGAGTTGGCAGATGTACATTCAACTTGATTGTGGTAAGGTAGGAAAACATATATTGTATTGTATTGTAAACCGCTTTGATTGCCTAGAGAATTGCGTATCAGTGGACGAAATAAACAACGGGTTTGTGGAAACTGTCCAAACGGTCGGATCTAAGTTTTTTAGACCTGGCCGTAAAAATAGACCTCAAAAACTCTCGGTCCACACTCTTGACCTTATGGCAGAACGTCGATCTATGGCACTGCAGACCTCCGTTAATGCTCAAACCTACAGGCAGCTTAATAGACGAATAATGAAATCTCTGCGACATGACATTCGTTCCTTTAACACGAATAGTGTTAAAGAAACAATAGAGCGGAACAAAGGCTCCAAAGTGTTTGCAAGGGACATGTCTATTGGGCAAAGCCTGTTGACGAAGCTTAAGACGGAGGACGGCAGTGTAGCGTCGACGAAAGCAGAGGTTTTGAGGGAGATCGAAAGGTTTTATGGGCAGTTGTATACCTCAGTAGCCAAACCCGTTGATAGCTCGACCGGAGACCCACGAGCTATCCTGACCCGACACTACACTGAAGACATCCCGGACATCAGCCTCTACGAGATTAGGATGGCCCTGAAACAGCTTAAAAACAATAAGGCACCTGGCGAGGACGGAATCACAGCAGAGCTCCTGAAAGCGGGTGGAACACCGGTACTTGAAGTCCTTCAGAGACTCTTTAATTCCGTTCTGCTAGAGGGCATCACGCCTGAGGCATGGAACAGGAGTGTGGTGGTGTTGTTTTTCAAAAAAGGAGACAAAACCTTATTGAAGAACTATAGACCCATCTCACTCCTGAGTCATGTCTACAAGCTGTTCTCAAGGGTCATCACGAATCGTCTCGCACGTAGGTTTGATGACTTCCAGCCTCCCGAACAAGCCGGATTCCGAAAAGGCTACAGTACCATAGACCACATTCATACGCTAAGGCAAATTATACAAAAGTCCGAGGAGTATAATATGCCTCTATGTTTAGCTTTTGCTGACTATGAGAAGGCCTTTGATTCGATCGAAACTTGGGCGGTGTTTCGGTCTCTTCAGCGGTGTCACATAGACTATAGGTATATAGAGGTCTTAAAGTGTCTATATAACAACGCCACCATGTCGGTCCGAGTACAGGAACAGAATACGAGGGCGATTCCATTGCGAAGAGGTGTAAGACAGGGCGATGTCATATCTCCGAAACTGTTTACAGCGGCATTGGAAGACGCCTTCAAGCTCCTGGAATGGGAAGGATTCGGCATCTCCGTCAATGGCGAATACATAACACACCTTCGGTTTGCCGATGACATAGTCGTTGTGGCAAAGACGCTGGATGATCTAGGCACTATGCTCGAAGACCTCGACCGAGTATCCCAACAAGTGGGTCTTAAAATGAACATGAAAAAGACGAAAATTATGTCGAGTTCCCTTGTTGTACCCACTCCAGTATCCATTGGGAACTCAACTCTCGAAGTTGTCGACGAGTACGTCTACCTGGGACAAGTGATCCAATTGGGTAGGTCCAACTTCGAGAAAGAGGTCAATCGACGAATCCAACTCGGCTGGCAAGAATAAGAGCGCAAGAGTGTCTTTTCATCTCATCTACCTCAGTGTCTGAAGACGAAAGTCTTCAACCAGTGTGTGTTACCAGTGATGACATACGGATCCGAAACATGGTCTCTTACTATGGGCCTTATAATGAAGCTCAAAATTACACAACGAGCGATGGAGCGGGCTATGCTCGGTGTTTCTCTACGAGATCGAATCAGAAACGAGGAGATACGTAGAAGAACCAAGGTAACGGATATAGCCTTGAGAATCAGTAAGCTTAAGTGGCAGTGGGCAGGGCACATAGCGCGAAGAACTGATGGCCGTTGGGGCAGGAAAGTTCTAGATTGGAGACCCTTCGACCAAAGACGCAGCGTAGGACGTCCACCAACAAGATGGACAGACGACCTTAAAAAGATCGCAGGATCAAACTGAATGCAGACCGCTAGTGATCGGTCGCTGTGGAAAGCCGTGGGGGAGGCCTATGTTCAGCAGTGGACGTCCTTTGGCTGATTATGATGATGATGATGATTGTATTGTATTGGACACCAATCACATACATTACTCTGATCCCAAAGAAAATAGCTAATGCACTTGTGTTATGGAAATCAGACACAGCGGTGGTATTTGATTTCTATATTGACCCGACCGGGAATCGAACCCGGGATCGGGACCTCGGAGCGGCGACGCCTTGAAACCAGCGTGCTTAGCCACTACACCACGGAGGTCGTCTATATATATATATATATATATATATTGTCTGTGTTTATTTTCTTGTCTACTTTACTATTAAATTACGTACTTTTCAATTCCCCTTAATGCTCAATTGTGAATATAATAAAAAGAGAGCAAAAAAAAAATGATGATAATAAACAAAATTCAACTTTTTCAATATTTATATTATACAGGCAGGTAATCAAGAAAAACGAATAGAGGAGAAAGTACTTAGTGTTTACTTCAGTACTTAACAGTGTTTACTTCAGGCCCGCCTTGTAAGCGGGCATTCTCTGGGTGGTACGCGGGATAGTTATGGCTCCGCTGATCACCCGACCCCCACTCTGGCGACGAGGGAGACACCTGTGTTTTTTAGTGAGTACTACTACACCTGCTTGCAGAGCCGGGAGCCGCACACAAAACCCCTCTGTCCCCACAGAGAATGTATGCGTAACGCATTTTTCACAGGTAAAAAAGGTTAATAGACTTGTTTGCTCAAATGTAAGCCTTTTACCACCGTAGCCCTACTTTATTTTTTTATCATTTCTTTCATATCCGAATAAAACCGCATTATTGAATAATCGTATCACAACTTCAATAACTCGCGTACAATTGAATTGTAACAACACTATTGGTACTACGCTTGCAAAATTCAAAAATAAAAAATATATCGATTGAAGCTGTCATTCTGGTCAACATACTGGTAATATTACAATTCCATATGTAAAAATCTAGTAGCAGAACATAGTAAAGATCACGACCGTTTTGTAAAAAGTCAAAAAAACACTAACTGAAGTCAAAAAGCAATATGGCCGACCTATTGAGTGAACGGATAGTTAGTGTTGGGAACCCAACAGTCAGACTAATTTAAAACAATTGGTGGATACTATACCTTTGTTTTGTTTACTTCTTTAGTATTGTTTTCCACATTTGAGCTTTAGTGGTAATAAGGCTAAGTTAGTACTTTATATTTTTAACCATTCAGCCGTATGGCCATGTTTACTCATCAAGTTTTACTATTAAATATTAAATAGTAACATTAAAACCTGAGTTCTCATAAATTAAAGTAAATAATCGGAAAAATCTAAGTTACAAAATGAAAACATCTCATTAAAAGTTCGGAATAAAGTATATACTTGAAAACTAACGAAAATACTGACAAGATGGTTATTATTTCGTAGTTTTCAAGTGAAACAAGTATCTTATACAAGTTTCGGTTATCAAGGACGCCTCCATGTGCAAGTAAACGAAAGTTAACGAAACGTCTTGAAACTAGAGCTTCTGAAATAGATACAGTAGGTTTTTTTAAAATCTCTCTTCAAAATAAAACCAAGGATATGCCGATGAAGATGATTTAAAAGTATTGTCATTTTATAGCGAGAATTTCAGTGATTTATCGACATTTATCGATGAAAGCCAGTCAGCATGTCAACGACAACCGTCGAATTCACTAACCTAAAGGTTATACCGTATAGTTGTTTCTATTGTTGCCAAGTCGGGATCTGATGATGGGATCTAGGTGCTATCGAGATAAAACTTTAAATTTTAAGGCACACCTACGTGTGCCTAAAAATCAGCTCCACACAATGTTGACTATCAGACGTTACAATACATCAACATTAAATTTTATAAAAAACACTACTGTTTTTTTATAAAATTTAATCTGATGATGGGATCTGATGATGGGATCTCGGTGCTATCGAGATAAAACTTAAAATTTTAAGGCACACCTACGTGTGCCTTAAAATCAGCTCCACACAATGTTGACGATCAGACGTTACAATAATGTCAACATTAAATTTTATAAAAAAACACTACTGTTTTTTATAAAATTTAATGTTGACGTATTGTAACGTCTGATAGTCAACATTGTGTGGAGCTGATCTGATAGTGGAACTCCTAAATGCTTAGGAGTTTAGTGATTTTAATGACAGAACTTATGATAGGTAATTTGTAGCTGTTTAAAGAACAGAGACATAAAGTGTAATTTGTTTTGCAATTTGTTTTTACTTTAAAAAAAGTAAAAACAAATTGCAAAACCAAAATGCACTCAAAAGTCTAAAATAAACTCTTGAGCCTTTAAAGCAAAGGAATCCATTTTAGGCGATCAATCTATTTTTCGGTGCTCTGATAGTTGATGCTTGAGATGGTCAAAGTGATTTGCGTATTGTCAATTAAACTTAGAATCTGTTTTTGTTTTAATTTGAATTTATTTTAACTAGATAGAATTATTTAATACACATGTATGTAAGTATTAACACCTAGTTTTTAAGCGCTATTGTACCTATTACTAACCCATGGATTTTTTGTTGTCCGAAATAAATGTTTTTTTTTTTGAATAAAGATCCGTTTTCACTGGCTGATTGAATGTTGTAAACAATATTAACATTCCCTTTAAATACTTTTCAGGGCAGTATCCCAGACACTATATAACTTTGGTTGTTGTTCTAGGCTAGGCTATAAAGCCTTTCACTGTCACGAAAGTGTTAACGAAATGATCCATATTGAGGTAAAATAACTCACAACCTTCATGGGCAATTCATCGTTCAACACAGAGATCTTTAATAGTGAAATTGTTTAAATAATATTCACAACATTATTTTTAAAAGTTATAAAAATATTGTTTAAAATTTAATTTTAATTTTGGCGTTAATTTGCCTATATAGAGCCTTCTGTTTTTTTGTTGTTTTGTGTGTACTCACAACTTTCTTTCCTCCTTAGAAATAATGATGTTCATCCAACTCCTTACAAAAGTAGATACGTGGGTTTTCGTATAAAAAGTTCAAACGTGAGTATTTGAGTTACCGCACGCTTGTCTAGTTTTACTTGAACTTACACATAACGTTTATTCTTACAGATCAAGTTTCAGATTATAAAGGTTAAAGAATGTGTACTTTTTGAGTTACCGTACGCAAGCCCAGCTTTACTTGAACTGATAGATAAGGTTCCCCTTTTCGGTTGAAGTATCAACTTATATTGATCAAATGATTACTTCCTATAACTTGAGTTAAAACCGTGTTCCGATTAAGCAGCAGATAAGGCAGCGTTCTAGAAACAGCGTAAGAGCGTCTTCTAGATTCAATTACCTCAATGCCTGAAGACGATTGTCTGTAACCAGTGTGAGTTATCAGTGATGACAAAACGGATCCGAAACATGGTCTCTTACAATAGGCCTTATAAGGAAGCTCAAAATCACACAAAGAGCGATATGCTTGGTGTTTCTCTACGAAATCGAATCAGAAATAAGGAGATACGTAGAAAACTAAGGTAACGGATAGAGCTCTGAGAATCAGTAAGCTCAAGTGGCAATAGGCAGGGCACATAGCGCGAAGGATTGATGGCCGTTGAGGCAGCAAAGATCTATATTCCCTTCGAGACCCTTCAAACTAAGACGCGGCGTAAAACATCCGAAGACAAAATGGATAGACGACCTTATAGATACTTCACCACCAGGAACACTTCAGATAAATATATCTGCAAAAGATGGTATGACTACTACGATACACTGCTCAACGAGGAATTTCTAAGACAGGTCGAAGTAAAAAAATTGAGGACACAAGGACCCGTAGATCAAATTACAACCATGGAAGTCAAATAGCCCATTCTAAAAATAAAAATTGCAAAGCATGCGGTCCTGCCGATATCCCGGCCGAGCTGTGGAAATCTCTTAAGCGGCATGGGAAGTTTTGCTTACAAATTTGTTTAACAATATCTTAAAAAGCGAAGAAATGCCAAATGTGTGGAGAAAAAGTATACTCATCCCATTTTACAAAAACAAGAAAACAGTCAAAACCTATGGATGTTGTTTTTTGACATTGAAAAGGCCTTTGATCGAGTTCCTAGAACCATAATAAGGCAGGCGCTCAGATCACAAAATGTACCAGAGTGGTACATCCGTATTATAAAAGACATTTCAACACATCCGTTAGAAGCCTAGCTGATCTATCTGACAGTTTCAATATAAAAGTTGGTGTACACCAAGGTAGTGCATTAAGCCCTTAACTTTTTAATGTTGTCATGAACTACTTGACCGCTTATATCCAAAAAACCGACCCCATAGAATCTCTTGTATGCGGACGACGCAGCTCTTATATCCGACAAAGTACAAGTATTACAAGAAGAACTAGAAGAATGGAGAGGATCGTTAGAACAAATCGGTTTGCGTATCAGTAGGACGAAGACAGAATACATGTTTTGCAACATCGGCTGCAACGCCCAAGCTGATCCCAGCATAACCCTCAGCGACACGGCACTCCCAAGAGCTAAAATCTTAAAGTACCTGGGTTGCATTCTCTCTAAAGAAGATGTAACTCAGAGAACAACATCAGGGTGGGTGAAGTGGCGTATGCTTACAGGGGTGCTGTGTGACACGAAAATTCCAGTAAAAACAGCCCTATTGTACGGCATCGAATCTGGGCAGCTAAAAAGATGCATACTACTGAGATGTGTATGCTAAGATGGACATGTAGAGTTACACTTAAAGACAAAATACGCAACGAATATGTAAGAGGAAGTTTTAAGGTTGCACCCATATGTGAAAAAATGTGTGAAGCAAGTCTCAGATGGTACGGCCACGTGATGAGAAGACCCGAGGATTATGTCGTGAAAAAGTGCCTTTCTATGGCTACCAGAAAATGGGGAAGTGGAAGACCTCAAACGACCTGGCTGACGAATGTCCTCTTCCGTGAATGAAAATAACTTAACCGTGGTACAGCAAAATATATGTAGTATTTATTGCAATCTCGATAACTTTAAAGCTTCATTCTCGAACTCTAAAATAGACGTGGATGTCATGATTTTTAGTGAATACACTTAAATTCACGCAAACCCATACCCTTAGTACAAAATTACGCCCACTTTGGTAGTACATTTAACTCAAATAAAAATGATGGAGTAGTCATATATGCCAAATCTCAACTGAGCCCTACATTTAAAGAAATAAAATTAGTTGACGCTACTTGCATTCGATTGAATATTAACAGTACTGTTATTTTGGGTATATACCGCTCTCCGTCAAAGAAAAATGCTAGCAATTACATTAATTCTCTTAACACGTACTTGGAATCAATAAAACATCTTCAGAATATAATAATTATAGGTGATATTAACATTAATTTAATTCGAAAATTAAATGAACCGTCTTACGTAGGTAAAAATCGAGCATATTACCTTAACATGCTGTCCGCTAACGGTGTTATGCCTGGGCACGCGATACCAACTAGAGAACATAGCTGTCTTGATCATGTAATGCTAAAAATTGACAAAACAAATGTATCTGCCTCCATTGTTATTCTCAATACCTCTGTTACGGATCATGCCGCTGTGCTGATGAGTTTATATAAAGTAAAACCTACACATATCCTCCCTACCATTAAAACATTCATTGACTATAACGCAGCGTCACTACACCTTTCAAACAAAAATCTAACAACATTACTACTTATCAACGATCCTAATAATCTAGTTCTAAATTTGGTTAATATTATGTCTGACTCTCTGAACGCTAGCCTCAAAGTAAAAAAGGTATCGAATAGTAAACACATAATCAAGCCCTGGATAACCAGTGGCTTATTGCGCTGCATTAGGAATAGGGATAGAATGCAAAAAAACGTTAAATTAGATCCGCATAGTGTGATATTAAAAATTACCTATCTTAGGTACTGGAATTATTGCAATAAGTAACTTAAAAAACTCAAACAGAAATACGAGTCCCAACAACTTAGAAGTAATATTAATAACTCTAAAGCATTATGGAAATCTAATGAATTGCTGGGCATTAATAACACTCCCTTCGAATCTGTAAATAATGTAAATCACTTCTTTGCGAACGTAGGAAAAAGCCTTGCTGAAGACATCCTTGCAACTCCTGCCTCTTCAGACAATTGTATTACTCATACGCCTACACAACTTTCTCAATGTTCTTCTTTTGTTCTTACAGAAACTGATCCTATGGAAGTTGACGCAGTCATTCAGAATTTAAAATGTGATAGTGCCTCAGGTTAGGATGGAATTCCGATTAAGTTCCTAAAACTAGTCAGACCTACTGTAGCCCCCATTCTCAGTCACCTTACTAACCTTTGTATCAACAAAGGAATATTTCCCACTATGCTTAAAAAGTCAATTGTCACACCAGTCCACAAGGGAGGTGACAAAAGTGACCCCAACAACTGCAGGCCAATCTCGGTTCTGCCTGCCATCTCTAAAATAATAGAAAGGCTTATCAATTCCCGACTTATCAACTACCTTGAAAAATTTAATATACTTTCGGACTCCCAATTTGGCTTCCGCAAGGGCAAATCCACAGAAGACGCAATTTTGAAATTGACTTCACTGGTCACTGAACACCTGGATCATGGTACAAAATGCCTTACAGTCTTTTTAGACTTAAAAAAGGCTTTTGATACAGTTTCTGTACCCATACTAGTGGAAAAGATGGAAAAAGTAGGTATACGGGGTACCCCACTTGCTTTTCTGACAGACTACCTAAGGAACCGATCACAAAGCGTGAAAATTGATAGTCACATAAGCGGGGATGTTTTAATTGAATACGGAGTACCTCAGGGTAGTGTACTAGGCCCAACACTATACTTAATTTATATAAATGACCTCACCAACCTTGACCTAGAGGGCGGTCGTTTATTCTCTTATGCGGACGACACAGCCTTAGTGTTCGAGGGCACTTCCTGGGACTCGGTGTTTGGTGTGGCTGAAAAAGGCCTTTCTAAAGTTGCTAACTGGCTCAAATCTGCACTTCTTACATTAAACATTGCCAAGACCAATTACACCTGTTTTGCTATAAATAAAAGAACTCAACCTACCTCTTCCCGTAACCTTAAGATCCATCACTGTGCCTACCCTTACGTCAGAGGATGTAGTTGTGACAAAATCGAATGTGTTAGCTCCACAAAATATCTCGGCATAGTTCTTGACCAACGTCTATCATGGCACTCCCATATTGAACAAGTAAATGGCAGGGTAAGGAAACTGGTGTGGGTTTTTAAAAAGCTAAGACACATCACATCGCAAAATCTCCTTCATTGTATTTATTTTGCTTTAGCTCAATCGGTTACTGTATACTGCATATCTGTATGGGGGGGCGCTACCAAAACAAAAATCCTAGAAGTGGAAAGGGCACAAAGGTGTCTTCTAAAAACGATGTTTTTTAAGCATTACAGATTTCCCACTGATGAACTGTACAAAAATTATAAAATCATGTCTGTAAGAAACGTTTACATTATAGCATCAGCAATGAAACTTCACAAAGCTTTACCTTTTGACCCAGCTGTGCTTAATGGCAGAAGACAGGACAGGATAGCTCCAATACCTGTCTGAAAAACCACGTTTGCAAGGCGTCAATTCCGCGCACAGTCTGCACTTCTTTATAATAAACTGCACTAACTATACAAAATCTATACCTTACCATACTACGCATGCAAAATTAGTTTGCTAAAAGGGCTCGCCACACTCGGTTACAAAGAAGTTGAAGATTTGTTATCAAAACCGTGTTTGTAGCTTACGGCGCTTGCAACACTACACTACACACACACACACACACACACACACGCACACACACACACACACACACACACACACACACACACACACACACACACACACACACACACACACACACACACATACATATTTTCATATAAATATAGCTATTTGTTTAAAATAAGATTGAAATTTTGTTTCTGCTGTATACATGTTGTACTGAATTTTTATTTTCATGTATTTTCTTAAAACGCGACACTCCCTTTGTTAAAGAGCGGGGTCTCCTGCCACAGGTACCACGCGTACTTACTAGGTAGGCTCCAGCCTTAGCACTGAAATTGTTTTGTAGAAAATGAAATAAACGTTTTTTTTTTTTTTTTTTTTATTAATGTCCAGAGGGACATAAGGTGTCTTGGACTTTTGGAAGGTGATACCAGCCAGCAAACTAAATGGCGCCGCATGATAACGTAAGTCGACCCCGTGTGACCGGAAAAGGCGAGGACAAAGAAGAAGAAGAACTTCGATTTTCATACCATTCACGTAGGCCGTGCCCAAAAAACTTTTCAAAGCGTTTTTTTCAATTTTAATGTAAATAATTTTGTAAAACTCTTATTTAAATAATAACGTGTACATATAACATCTCAAGAATTGTACTTTACCTACAAACCTATCAGCGACCTATCAAGGAACTATAATATTTATTTATTGTAATTAAATGTTTTATTATCTTGCGTGTATTTAAATTCTTATAGTACAGACCATAATAACGTTTCTAAACTTTAAGACAGATCATTCTGCCGAAAATATGTAGAAAATTAGTAGAAATCAAGAACAAGTAAGATAACATTGATTTAAATACATAAAAAGCAACTTTGGCTGTGACAGATGACACGATAGACGACACGACGACACACGAACCCCGTGTGTAACGCTATCCGGGCGTATGCCTATACCACTCGGCTCGCTCACTCGCTTACTTTAACGCGTAGGCTGCATGACATCATCAATGTTGCAAGATAGCTCTCACAATATCCAAAGGAAATATTTTTACAAATATTTTACAATCGGTTAAGATGCTGTCTATGAGCAGTCGATAAAGTCGAGACGCTATTTTCACAATTCTATTTTTGATACCTTTTTGCTTCGATCGAACATAGTGTGACTAGACCTGTGTCGTTGATAAGTCAAGTTGTGATCTTGTAGTACATAGCGAGCCCATCATTATAAAGTTACACCATAGTCGTAGCGATTCACGGGTTCTGGCTCACTCAGACCGGTTCCTTATGAGTTCGGGCTCCCACGGGTCCTGGCTCACTTGCCAGACAGGTTTTTTAAGCCCGATGTGCGAGCATGGCCGACAACCCCTATTTTGACACTAAACTTTTTTTTGCCGCAAAACACTAGTTTTGCGGCTAAGCTAAGGCCAGTGCCGAAAAAACTGGTTTTTCTAAAACTAGTTTTTTTCACTACAGCTGCCGCCTTCAGTATTTCCTTATTTTATTTACAATTCTCATTACCAAAAGTTCCTAAACGTGACCCCATCAAGAGAAGGCGCGTTACATGTTGCGTGGGTTTAAATAGGAGATTGATTCATGAATTCGGAAACACCCACCTGTAAGGAACGTTTGAAGGCTGCGGGTGCCTTACGCATGTTTCTGATTAAATTAAGCTCCATACCTGAATTTGGAATTTAATTTCAACGCAGGTATATCCAGTTTCTGTTATTTGAGTAACATTGTCATACAAAGTTATTAATCGAAATTCGGATGTCAAGTTACACGTGATCGCGAAATACAAGCTCATGTGTTTGTATACAGGCTTACTTTGCTAGCGTGTTACCTCATTTTAGGAGGTGTTTTGGACCATTTAAACGTTCTACTCTTGCTGTGGTCAGGATCGAAAACTTAAATAAAGTTTTAGATGCCCCATACAAATCTGTCAGCTGACAATGACAATAATAGATGGAGTCAGATTTTTTACAGATTCATGTTCTTATTGACCTAATAAAATTTGGAAACACCTTGCACGTGGCTTTGTGTATTGCGTAAGTACTCGTACATGTGACGTAACATCTTCACTCCTATTTCTTAGTGCTTTATTAGGGTTCCGTAGCCGAATGCCAAAAAAACGGAACCCTTATAGTCCGTCCGTCCGTCTGTCCGTCCGTATGTCACAGCCACTTTATTCTGTACCTATAAGCATCACACTGTTGAAATTTGGTAGGAAGGTGCATCCTGTAAACCGCTTTAAGATTCTTATACAAAAAATAAAAAATAATGATGTTTAAAGGGGGGCTCCCATACATGAAACTAAAACCGTATTTTTTTACTTAAACCTATGCGAGTGGGGTATCTATAGATAGGTCTTTTAAAATGACATTAAGGTTCCTAAAACCATTTTCTTTTAAAGTCTAACGTTTGAGAGATACACGCTTCCAAAGTAGTAAAATGGGCGTCCCCCCACACCTAACTTCTAAACTAAGCGAGTGTAAATTAAAAAAAATACATAATGTAGATCATAACAAATACTTTCAACGAAAATTAGTTTGAACGAGATCGAACGAGTAGTTTTTAGAGCTCATTTTCAACAACCGAAAAAAATAACTTTGTTCTTCTTACAAACACTATAAAAAAAACAAAGTTATATTTGCTGCCAACAAAATATTGCGGTATCTTAGCTAAGTGAATTCTTTAAATCAGTTAAAGTTGGCACGGAACCCTCAGTACGCGAGTCCGACTCGCACTTGGCCGGTTTTTATATATATAGCTGCCTCGGTGGCGTAGGGGTTAGAGAGTCGCATTTTAAAGCGACCAAAAATGTATCTGGGTTTTTCTGTTCAGAAATTCTCGGGTAGCCCGGACTTATGAAGTTGGCGGTGTTACACCCGCGTGCCTCGATAAGGACGTAACGCCTTTGGTCATGCGCCTGATCACTCTCCAGTCGTGTCAGATTGCTGCCCCATAGGACTATGAGAGTGAAAGGAATAGAGAGTTCACCTGTGTGCTATAAAATGTCCCGCGCAGTTGGTTATTCTTTGTGATTGGCCACCATGGTCGAAATCGACTAGGAGAACTATTACTATTATTATAATGCGGAATTGTGACAATATTTTTATAGTGGTCTGAATGTACCCACTACATATTTGGCAATTACTGGCTTGGATCAAAAGCAAATCCTCACAATTTCAAATAAAAAACTGAGTAATTTTGATATAAAAATGTAAAGTGGTTCATATTTTTTAATGTTAAAAGAGATTTTATTACGATTTTTAGCAGCAGTCGTATAAATTCACGCTCATATCATAACATTGTATTTTTACAGCCGTTTAATTTCACTCCATTCGTACGATTTTTACGTTTCAGTTAATTCTTCCATGTGAGTTTGGGACAACTCATTTGATTGTGTAGGTAAAAATTTAAGTACTTGAATAACACGAAATTGTACATGTAATTTAAAACATAAACTTTTGTGTGTTTTCGTTATACAACCGTATTATTATCTGCAGAAATTGAAATGCGCATTCAATTTATTCTCACACGAGGACTCGGCATTGCAAAATGTTATTCGACAAGTAATATCATTTTACTGTCTTAGGGAACATAAGCCGATAAAATATTTAACCCCATTAGATAGGTCTCCACTTTACCTCCTGTTAGAATCATTTTCATAGCATTGTTAAACCTCTTTAAAAGATAATTATAATAATAACCCACAAAATACGTTGCGAGTTGCACGGCGTTCTAAATTACAAACTCCCTTTTAGCAAATTACGGCATTAGTCTCAATGAAAAACGATACTCGTACACAGTGCAGGGAGGACAGACTTTCCAAAATATAAACTTGTAATATATGTAATTATAAATGACTTTATTTTTAGGGTTCTGTAGCTATAAACGGAACCCTTATAGTTTCGTCACGTCTGTTTGTCTGTCCGTCCGTCGGTATGTCATAGCCACTTACTCTGAAACTATTAGCATGCATTACATTTTGAGAAACACTGTGCAATGCATTACACAAATTAAACTTGTGTACTATAAACGTATATGTATACATTTATCCTGTCAAAATGGACCCCTAATTTAGTTAAAGTTGACAAAGAACCCTCAGTGCGCGAGTCGTTTGTCCTATGTTAGTATTTTAACAATATTTTTTAGAAAAATCAACTTATTAATTTTAAGTTACTGTTTGTACATTATTATGCAATCTTGTGTAGGCCTAAAATCTTATCTTGTATATATTTTTAGATTGTTTGGAGTAGGCTATTTTTTGCGATTATATTGAAGTCCATTGAAGATTCAGAAACCTCCATCCAAAACCTTTCTATGGTTATAAAATAACCTTAAAAAAAAGTAAAAACCGACTTCAAAATCAAAATGCACTAAAAAGTTACAAATAAACTCTTGAAATTTTAAAGAAAAAGAATCCATTTTAGGCTTAAAATTTCTTTTGGAGTAGTTGATGGTCAAAGTGATGGCAACGACTCCAAAAATATTTTTACTTTGGAAGAATTCGTTAAGAAGTTTCACACTATTAGCTCAGCCCCACACAATTTGACACATCAACACACGATTCTAGTAAAAAAAAAAACTAAACATGCCTTAAAAATTTGAAGGTTTCCCTCGATTACATCAAGATCGCATCATCAGATCCCGACTTGGCAACAATTGGACCAAGGTGAAAACTCTAGGAAGGCAAAAAATAAAACAAACAAATACAAATGACTTATGAGGTAACACAGCCACAAAAATACATGCAGTCGGATTGATCCATAGATCGCTGGTTCATTTCCGGCTCGAAGGACCATGAACAATCCCAAAAATCCCACAAATATTGGCTGCAAAATAAAACTCAATAAAGCGGTACGTAACAAATCATATATTACGAAAAAACCTTGTACACTTGAGTTAAACCGAAAACTATTCGTCACCGCGATGTAATACGGTACAGCGCCATCTATCGGTTGCACGGAGAAATACTTAAGCTAAACTACTTAGTACAAATTGAACACTCCTCCTTTTTAAAAGTCGATTAAAAAAGACGCGTTTCGTGCTGTGGTCAGCGCATCTGACTACTGTGAAGGTTGTCTCGTGTTCGAATCACGCGATGGCGCAAATATTGAGTGATAAGCACGAACATTTATACCTAAGTCATGGATGTTTACACATAATAATTCATTAAAGTATTTATGAGAAACGCCTCTGTCATGATTGTGTGATTGGAAAATCGGATGCATATTTACCTAAAGTTGAGGTGTTAGCTATTATGGAATGCACTTTTGAAAGGACAAAACAGGGGATTGACGAATCGCCATTTTTTACATAGAATCAAACCGCCAACACATTGAAATAAGGAAGTGTAGTTACATTTATTTATTTCAAGGTGTTGGCTAATATGGATTGCACTTTTCTAACGAAAACTTCCCGGAATTTCTGAATCACAAAATCTAGTGTTTTTAATATAGAGCCAAATCGGGTGTAATACTGTGTGTATGTACTGTCTACCGCTCTTCATACACTGAACATGCTCATAAAGGAGCTTAAAAGTAACTTTAATTACAATACACATTAATATTTTATCCTGGAGTCCTGCTTTTTAAAAAATAAGCACCACAGGCTAAAGACGTCGTTTCCTCTCCATACTACAGACTAGTTAAGCATTGCCAAATTTTCTAGAATTTCAGTTTTTATAATAAAAAATAACAAAATTTGAGAAGCCGCCTCCATAATATCTTAGCCTAAAATAAACTTTAGGTAAATATGCATCCGATTATCCAATCACTGGTCATGATAGTTATTTACTAATCACAAGGAAAAAAATAACTTCGTAAACTACGACAATTGGTGTGTTGTCTGGCGAATATTTTTTTTATTTTACAAAATCTCCTCAAAATTGTATATTTTGTTCTAAAACGTCCTTACTGACCTCATCCATGCCATGACTATAACGAGTATTCGCTACGAAGTGCTTAAAATTTGAACAAAGTTATCTGCTTACTCATTTATTTAAATTCCAGGCCAGATATTTATCTCCAGGGCTGCTTTATCTTAAGGGAGGATATAATGAAGGTTTAAAATAAGCTACTTAATAATTCAATTCGGCGGTTTTACTAATTTCAATACGCAATTTCAACTTAACTGAAAGCAACTTTCATTGCTGACCTAGTTTTTGATGTTATGAGAAATTATGAGGTCTGTTGGTTTAAACAACAAGAGGCTACTTTACTAGAATATTTAATGATTATTTAAGCTTGATAAATAAATTGGCTTTGTAAATAAAATGAAAATTTGCCTGTAACGTCTCACTGCTGGGCAAACCTCATAGTCTTAGAGGTGCTCGTAGCGCAGTGGTAGCAGCGCTTTGATAGTAATACCGAAGTTAAGCAACCTATGGGTGTCCATTCCGACCATATAAGTCCCGTATATCACGGGCATCTTCGTGCTTCGGAAGGCACGTTAAGCCGTTGGTCCCGGCTAATATCGGTTGATATTAGTAGTCAAGCCTAGTCGGATGCCATATGGGCGGCTTGATAACATCTGACAGCAGGGTAAGTTGCTTGCCTCGCTAACACCCTTCCACCAATCCGCACTGAGTCCGCGCGGTGGATTATTGCACAAACTACCTCATAGTTGAGGTAAGCCCTTTACCCAGCTGTTGCAGACACTGTGTTAAAATGCTTTAGTCACCCTATAACCTACCCCATACCCTATTCCTAGCAACGATATAAATAACAAGTGGAAAATGTGACTGTGTAACTGTGTAATTTTCTTACAAAATAAAATATCTTTGTTCTTCCTAAAACAATCTGCTTTCTATTCTTATCTATCGTTAATATTATAGCGACCGTGACAGGATACGAACCTGCTATCTTATCCATCGTTAATACCCAGCAGTGGGATGTTAAAGGCTAACTTTACTACTGTATGACTTAAACTGAGAAATTTATGTAGATAATCGTACAAAAATATATAAAAATTACCACTTGCCAACGGGATCTCCCATTGCCTTATTAGGTAACGAATGGCGTGATTTTGATAAAATTAAACTTATGTGTTTGAAAACAGTTATTGATTCTTCAATTTTCCTTCACGAATCGTCTACTTGTCACATCATCATATTTCTAAACCCAGGACGCAGTTTCCACATATAAGATGGTAAAGATATTCCCGCGACATATGCACAGCTCTGAAATATCGCTCAAAATGAGCTGACGATGTAAAAACCAATGATCTGTGGCTAGTTTGCAGACGCAAAGTCTCTCGGTCTATTGAACGATTATATCAGTGTTTCTCAAAATGTAACGCTCCCTTGTGGGCGCTTAGATATGCAGGCCCTGCAAATTGGGCAATTTACTTACGGCCTAATGAGAATCATTGCCTTTTATATGGTCTATATAATTTAACACGCATGTCAAATCTTCACCTGTTTACATGTGGGAATTTTAAAGATATGTAGCAAAGTTTTAAAAATCTCTAGCCGATTTCGACTACGGTGGCCAGTCACAATAACTAACCGACTGCGCGGGACATATTATAGTGCACAAGTGTGTGCGCAAAAACAGGTGCACTCTCTATTCCTCTCACTCTCATAGCCCGATTGGAGAGCAATCTGTCACGACTGCGGAGAGGTCAGGCGCAGACCAACGGTTTTACGTGCTTTCCGAGGCACTGAAATGAAACACCGCCATCTTCCAAACCCCGGGCTACCCTGAGAATTTCCGAACAGAAAACCATAGGGTACATATTTTTTTGGCCCGACCCAGGGATCGAACCTCTGGCGCAGCCATCGCTTTAAAGTGCAACTCTCTAACCGCTGCGCCACCGAGGCAGTCAGAAAAGAAGTACTTTGATAGAGAAACTCAAGTTTCATTTAAGAGATTTTAGTCTAGAGGAAAATGGGGGAAGTAGAAATGAATAATTTGTTAAAATTATTGTCGAGGATTTACTTTATTTTCAAAGTGGGCAATATAACAAATAAGTTTAAGAACCTCTTTATTAGAAGGTTCACAACTTGAGCTTAAGGTCTGAGCCCTGGGACACTGGCTTTGATTCCCACGGGTATGAGAGTTTACATCTTATTCTTAACTCCGAAAATCTCTGGTTACTTAAATCTTCCTAAAGTTTGGGCGATATTTTTTTATTTCTCGGATGTCTATTCCCGGGAGGTGTGGGTTTATTTTCGAAAGGAAAGTATATGCTTAAAAGTTTATAAAAATGTTTTTCTATTTTGATATGCATATTATATTAGTTTAAATTCTAGATATAATACATAACAATTACTTTTTTCTAAATTGATTGATTTGTTCATAAGCCAATAAAAAATCTTAAAATCGCAAAATAACTTATTTGCCCTCTTTTTAGGAGAAATAAATTCTTTAGAAGTCGGTGCATGATGTGCGAAGTGGAATATTGAAGAACAGAGGGCTAATGTGTTATTTCGAGCTTTTTCGTCAGTTTTTGAAGGCTGTTTGTTTTTTAATTCATGATTTTTAGTTTTTACCCATATCTAAAAAACTATTGAACCGATTTTGATGTCATTACAATGTACCCTAAGTTGAAACATACCTGATTGAATTTTAAAAAGATCATCTTGCAATGACTTCTCGTTATTGAGAAATCCGTGGACAAACATACAAATATACACTTGGAAATCTTCATAGATCAACATACTCAAATATTATAAAATTCATATACATACACATTGATGATTAACTATTTTTTTTGAAGTCGGTTAAAAGTTAATAATACCTATAACATGTGAGTGAATTCGTAAATTTGTAAAATTTAAAACCACAAATATTGCACGGACTTCAAAGTAAAATAAGGCTTTAGCATTTTTTGGTACTTTTTCCGTCAGTACCTTCATACAATAGGCACCACAGATATTTATTAGATTACCCTAATGGACTCAGTAAATAAGGCGCTCTAAAACAAATGACAGGAGTATATCAACAGTCTGATGAGAAGACAAAACATGTATCACGTCCTTCTCATTAAGCCCATTTAGTTGGTCCCATCTGCTACAATTTGTCCCTGACCATAAGCCCTTAGCAACTTTAGGGTCTGCCAAAGTTTTGCTTGTAAATTTTGACATGCGCTCAATTTTAATAAGGGCTCCAAAAGGTTTTACAAGTAAAAGATCTGTCGTCCTATGTAACGTATTAAAGCGTGAGTAGGATTAATTGCGGTATAGTTTAATATGTGGGTTTTGAAAGTACAACTTTCCAACTTACTGGAACCAGGCGTTACTTTGCGGAAATCCATTATCAAGTTGAAATTTATAAAAAATATTTTGCTTATAATTTCCGCTAAGCGACGCCGGTGCAGGCAACTAATACTAAGCGCAGTGACGGTTCGTGTTGTGAGTTGCCTGCACCGGCGTCGCTTAGTGGAAATTTAAAGCAAAATAATTTTATCAATTTCAACTTTCCAACTTGTTGTTTTTATAAAAAGCAAATGGAGTATTTACCTTAGAGATTGTTGCTGATGAAAACTATTTGTTGAACTCACATAATAAATGAAAATACATATTTCATTCAGACAAGGTTCAAAGCTACAAACAAAGATCAAGTTTTGAATTTGTGATGCAAATCTCTTCATATTTTCGACTTTTTTACTCAGTTTTTATTTTTGTTTGAAGAGTTCGTCTAGACATTAAATCCACAGAAATAGCTCGCTTTAAGCTTACATTTTAAAAATAAACGTAAAACATTAAAATACTTATTTACAAACAAATTAAATTCTCTCAAGGGGTTTAAGACAATAGTGTCGAGAAATCATTTGGAAAGCAGTGTCAATCAGAGGGATTACTTTTGTTCATTTTTAAAAATTATGTGTCTATTTCTATCACCCATGGCAGTAACTCACTGCGAGCGAGTGAGATGGCTAAAACAGATATCGGTAACAACTTCGGAGTAGTAACTCGACATGCTACGATTTTTTCGTAGCTGCTACAAGTTTTATTTCGTAGTCATTTTGCGTAGCGCGTAGCACCTTAGTGTCACGTTGAATTTAAAATCTAGTAGTTTACATGCTTATATTACACAAAAATACGTCAAATTATTGATACAATGTTGAAGGGCTTTAAAATTCATTATGTTGAAAATTTGTTAGCTTTTAGCTGCCGGCAAATATGAACCAGTTCACATAATATTGTTTTATGCGAGATTGCTTCGGTCAAATTGACATTTGATATTGATATTGTGTTAAGTTTGTATTAAAATAGAAAGACAATATTTATGTTCGAACAAAAGAGATATAAAATATTTGATGTTTTCATTTATTTGTAACGAACATTGCGATTCAAAAGTAAAAACGGTTAACAAAACCTTGTGGGCTATTGGTCCGCAGAAGTTTTCTAATTTGCGGAGTACCTAACGTAAGCTGCGTTATTTTATTTTGATTGAGGAGTCCACTAATTAAATCGAGGTGTAAAGGTCGAAAAATTACACTTTTTCATGTCTTCAGATGTACATGTTTGTAATTCAATTAGGCTTGCTCTTGACTATACAAGTGGCAGAGAGTAAGGTATACAGAGATTCTGTCAAGAATATGTCTGAAATGTATAACATGTATTTTGAATTTTAAATATTGGAAATTTCAAAATTTTGTGCTAGTATATAAATTTAAATTTTGCACTAAAATTCGAAAGCATCAATTGACAATGATTCTATATATACTAAAAAGGTATTATATAAGGAGATTGAATGATTTTTAACCTTATCCTTATTTAATTGCTTCGTGCTACGGGCCTTTACATTACATGTACATTAAACACATAACGCTTAACTTTTCCTGACGTAAACTTTTTCACGTGTCACGGGAACATTTTATTATTTATCAGCGAAATACCAAGATATCTCGGAGGGCGAGGGCGCCTATTTTTAATCACTCACTTTGATATGGCGTGTGATTTTCGAACTTGAACTAAAATCCATTGAAAACTGAGCAAAATATATACGTACTATACTAAAGTAAGTAATATCATCCTTACACATATCTTTACAAGTCCGTCTTAATGTCATTCTCTTTCACCATCTCTGCCATTCGATTTTAAAATTCTCTCCCTTATGAAATCAGAATATCCCCCAACAAATTTACTTTTAAAAAGACTCTCCGCACCCACTATCTTGGCTCTCTTCAGAATTAAACACCATTTTCTTTCACTAGTTTCATTTTGGATGTCGTCAATATCATTACCTTTATCATTGGTAATTTTGTATTTATTGAGTATATGTATACTATGTGTATACTATATGTATATGTATACTTGACTATCAAACAATCAAAATCTATCGCTATTTTCAAAAAACTGCTTAAAGAACATCTACTCTCTTCAAAATAATTCTATCTTCTCTTATGTCTCAGTTTATTTCCTTTCATTTCATATTGGTTTGTGTATATATTATTATGTATGATTATTACTGTGTTGGTATATATATATATAAATCTGTTATATATATATATATTATATATTATATATTATATATATATTATATTTATAAAGATGTATATTATTTATTTATCTTTTTTTATTTTTATAAAATTATTTTTATTATACAGATATATTTCTATTCCACTTTTTCAGCTCTTCATTTTCATTTTCTTTTCTTTTTATGCACAAAATACCCCTTCCTATAAAACTCATAATTTCTTTACCCAAAGGCTGTCTGGAAGAGATCGCTTCACCATACGAGATCCCTTTCTTAGGAGAAATTCACCCCGACTTCGATTATACTGGATCGTCAGCGGTGGACCTTACGTCAGGCGTGCTGCGCGGGCGACCGCACGGTGGAGTGGCTATCCTGTGGCGTAAATCACTGTTTCGCAACGTGTCTATAATTACGTCGGGTAACAATCGCATCGTTGCGATAAAAGTGTCAATAGGTGATAGTGATTTTGTGGTTTGCAGCATTTATATGCCTACCGATTGTTCTGAAAATGTGCCAGTGTTTACGAGATGTTTAGGTTCTTTAAGTGCAATCGTGGAAAGTAGTGAAACGGAATGTGTTTACCTACTTGGTGACTTTAATGCTCACTACCCGGATTCTTTCGGTAAGGAGATGTTATCTTTTTGTGTTGAACAGAAATGGTCTTGTGCGGATTATGAGTATCTCGGCATTGACTCAGATAATTTTACTTTCATTAGTGAAGCGCATAATTGTAAGCGTTGGCTAGATCATTGCCTCGTTACAAATTCAGCCTGGAGTTCAATAACAAACGTACGCATAGATTATAGTGTTTATTCCTCCGATCATTTTCCAATATTTGTTGAGAGCAATTTAGATGTAATAAGACCTAAATTAAAAGCGGTGAAAGGAATCAGTAATAAAGTGTTGTGGGGTAATAGGGATGTAACTCAAATTGAACAATATAATAAGTTGTGTAATGAACTACTGCGAGAAATTGATTTTCCTTGTGAATTAAGGCACTGTGCCGATCATTTGTGTGATAAAAACGAACATAAAGAGGTTTTAGATAAATTATATTTAGAAATAACTCATGTCCTAACAAAGGCAGCGATTTTGACTCATAAGGTTGGTTGTAATCGTAAAAAGAAAGTGGCAGGTTGGAACTTTCATGTCAGTGAAGCACACAGGGAGAGTCGTCGTTGTTTTGACTTGTGGCTTCTGTATGGCAAGCCGTTATCAGGACAGATTTATGATTTAATGCATAACTCTAGAAAAATCTTTAAATCAAAACTCAAGTGGTGTGTTAAAAACGAAAACCAAATTAAAATGAACATTATAGCCAGTCATTTTAAAAATAAAGATTTTAAAATTTTTTGGAAAAGCACCCAACTAAGTTCAAAGTCTAGTCTTCCGGTTAGTGTAGATGGTGTCAGTGACCCCAAGGAAATAGCAAACCTGTTTAGCAGCCATTTCAGAATGCAGGTAGTGCCTACTCCGGGCCAGGCGATGAATGCGGGAGAGGGGGGAGTGCTCGATGCTGTGCCACAGACAGATCAGCCGTTAGCTTATTTTTCGGCTCGCGACGTGCGAGATATAATAAAAAAGAGCAAGCGCGGTAAGTCACCTGGTCATGACGGGCTCAGCATCGAGCATTTCCAACACGCTGGACATCACCTTCCACGTGTTCTTAGCATGTTGTATAACCTGTGTATTAGACATGCCTATATGCCCACAGATCTAATGAAAACTTTAGTGGTTCCTATTATCAAAAACAAGACAGGAGATGTATCTGATAGCAATAACTATAGACCCATATCATTGGCCACAGTAACAGCTAAGGTACTTGACGGTCTCCTTGAGAAACAGCTAAATACATATATACACCTAAACGATTCTCAGTTCGGCTTTAGAGCCGGACTTTCTACAGAAAGTGCCATTTTTTCCCTCAAGGAGACAGTCAGGTACTACACACAAAGGAAAACTCGAGTATACGGGTGCTTTCTCGACCTATCAAAGGCGTTTGATATGGTTTCCTATCAGATACTATGGGCCAAACTGTGCGCGACGGGTATGCCTCGAGAGCTTGTTAACGTATTTAGGTATTGGTACGAACATCAGGACAACTATGTGAAGTGGGCAGGGGAACTATCCGATGTGTATCGCCTGGAGTGTGGAGTTAGACAGGGGGGGTTAACATCTCCAAAGCTGTTCTGTCTCTATATAGACGGGTTGATCGACGAGCTTAGCAGCATGCACGCGGGTTGCTCTGTAGATGGGCAAATGGTCAATAATATAAGCTACGCAGACGATATGGCGCTTCTGAGTCCGTCGGTCGACTCGTTGAGGAGGATGCTGCGCGTCTGCGAACAATACGTCTCTAATCATGGGCTAAAATACAATTGTAAAAAAAGCGAAGTCGTAGTGTTTGGGGCGCGTGGGTCATCCTCATGTCACGTACCACCAATCAGGCTGAATGGAGAGGCATTAAACATTGTGCCTATGTTTAAATACTTGGGTCACGTGATCACTGATGACTTGAGGGACGATTGTGACATAGACAGGGAGCGTAGGGCGCTGGCAGTACGAGGAAATATGCTGGCCTGCAGGTTCGCGCACTGTACAGGTGAGGTTAAAATATCACTATTTAAGTCTTTCTGTCAATCCCTGTACACGAGCGGCTTGTGGGTAAGTTATACACAAAAATCATACAGCGCCCTGCGTGTATTGTATAATAATATGTTCCGGGTCCTCTTGGGACTACCGAGATTCTGCAGTGCGTTTGGCATGTTCGCCGACGCCCATGTAGACGACTTCCATGCAGTGACAAGGAAGAAGATCCTGTCCATTAAGAACAGAATGGTCGGTAGTCCCAACAGGATTTTAAGGGTACTGGCGGGGAGGTGGGACAGTGCTTTACTACGGCACTGGATCACTGCACTCATAAACCCGAACCCTATTTATTATGTCAATTAAATGTGTGTGTTTGTTGATCTGATTTATCCGAATTGTATTTGTCTGTTATTAACCTAGTTGTAAGCTTTATTGTTACTAACCAAATGGACCATATGATGTCTGAATAAATGAATGAATTTGAATTTGAATTTTGAATAGCGATAAGACCGCCTAAATTGTACATTTCCCTAAAACGAATTTGTAAATTAATTTATGTAATGTGCAATAAAGAGTTATCTAGTTATCTATCTATGTGTATTTCTTAGTCTTTTTTCTTATATCTTATTGCATTTTTGTGTAATATTGGTATGTATGTGTATGTTAGTGCATTTTACTTTTTTTTGTACCAACTTTCTCCCTTTTTATTAATATTCCGTCAATGATTAAACTCTCTGTACTATCAAGTGGTTGACTGGTAGATAATGCCATAAGGCATTTTAAGTCCGCCAATTGTACAGCTTGCAGTGACATAAAGTTTCAATAAATAAATAAATAAATAAGATTTTTTTAAATCCCTCCTGTGCAGACTAAACTATATTTTATAAAAAATTGGACATTTATCAATGAACATTTAATTAATTTACGAACGAAGTGCACACGCTATTTTGACGGGAGTGATTCAAAAGTAGAGCCCCAGGAACACTATTTCTTTAATCACTTGCGACAATATTGCATTGTTATTTGTATTTTCAGATTTCGAAAATCAATTAAAAGTCATCGATAATCACGATAATATACATTGACTTGACAAGTTACAAAAAATAGTTTGCTTTTTCTAAATTACTCCAGTGTTAAATTTAACCTTTTTATATTCGAATAACGCGCGATATTAAGGCGAGTGATTAAAAAATAAAACCCCTGATCGCTCGCAATACACTCAAAAGATATTGAACCCTGAACTCAGCTAACCGCAGATTACATAACCGATACAGTAAATGTACAAAGCATAGAACGTTTTATTGAACATATGACATGGCACGTTTTTGACTTGCGTGAAATTTCACACAATTTCAATTTTCCATTGTAAGGTCTTTAGTTTTGTTTGTCTCTCCAAAAGAGGCAAAATAATTCAATACAAATACCTTATATAAAAATACACACAAATTGTAATTGGACAACAATGATCGATAATGTTAGTAACATTAGAAAATTTATCTACTAATTTGTTTGTATTTAAAAGAAAACGAGTAAAATAAAAAAAATAAAACGCTTTCAAAAAACTGACTACAATGCTGAAAATAACGCATTCGTCTTCTATTTAAGAGAAACAAAATCTTTTGAAGTTAGTGCATGATGTGTGCAGTCTGTTGGTGTAGGTAAGGTTTATATCATTATTTTAAGCTTTTTAGTCAGTTTATATATTTTATGTTTTTTTTGTTTCTTGTATCTCCAAAAATGCTAGACCGATTTTGATAAAAACTTACACTGTACCCCAATTTTAAATATAAAAACAATCATCATTTCGAGAAAAACACACAAGCATACAAATATTTGACAAAATTTTGCACACGTGTGAGGAAGCTTTAATAAATCAGCATACTTAAATTTTATCCAATTCTAACGATATCACATACTCATACAGGTCAAATTGATTACCTCCTTTATTTTAAGCTAATAAGTAAGTTGACAGTCTTCACAGACTGCAATGACCTGTAGCACGTTTTTAAAAATGCCTTCTCCTTTTATTATATCAAACATTCATGCCGAATCCTGTTTGTTAACCTTTTTCCTTTTTACACATTAACCGCCAAACCTATTATTCTCCTTTTATGGCGTAAGTTCGAAACCCTGTGGAGAATGTCTATGGGTAAATTTGCTCCGAAAATCGTCAATTAAAAGAATCAATTTTGTACGGGGCATCAAATATTTTTGTAATCACTGAAGAACACGATGTTGAAATCTGCTTTGATTATTAGAAGATCTTATTTAAAGTTGAGGCTATTTCATTTAACTGTTTGATATAAACAGTTATTAGAATATACCTATTTGATTAAATGTAACGATGAGGTAAGACGAACGTAAAAGGTAATTAATTATGTACAATGAAGCTTTTCAGCTTTTTCCTTTAGCCAATCGAACCATCTGCCGTCAAAGTCGACGTAACATCTCAATAAATATTGTATTTTTCGTATAACAAAGTTTCGGGCGCCCAGGGGAAATGCGGTGTAAGTTTGTCTTTCTAATTTTCTCGATCCAACCATTTCTGTAGGTTAAGATATTTGCTATTATATTGAATTTATGTTTGCTTGATTGTTGGGAGTTGAAGAAAACTATGGGGAAACTATTTTATTTTGTAATACCTGGTAAATAAGCGACGAATGATGTACTCTACTCAGAGTACTAGATGTCTAGCGCATACACCGTTTTCTTTAAAATATCAATACAATTTTTAGGAAACACTTACGCTTACTATGCAAAGTTGTTTACTGCATGCAAATAATGTTGAAAAACTAATTAAAGGTCTCAATTTTGTTATTAATTTGCCTTTCGGTTATTAATTTGAATGATACCTGTATTGGTTTCAAATAAACAATTTCTTTCGGAAAAATCGACATACATTAATTTGTTTTTTTTATTTATTTGAAACTTGTTTATTGTAATATATATATATATATATATATATATATATATATATATATATAAATATATATATACATATAATATATAGGCTTAATTAGTTTATTATATATAAATATATAATAAACTAATTAAGCCTATTAATTACATGATTATAATGAATTTGAAGGGATTGTCGCTATTGGTCTACGTATTAAACTGTAATGAAGGAACCGGTCGTAAACACTCATTTGGTTAGACAAACAAAAGGGATCTTGCATTCAATCAATCATTTTCGCAATCTTAATACCGGAAAAGTCTTAGTTTTCATACCCTCAGTGTGACGTGTCATCGACTTTCAATATCTTCAAGCGATCAGCACAATTGATCAAACTAATTACTCCGTACATCCACCACCTGCTAATAGATAAAGTTTCAGTTTGTATTTCGCGAAGTTTCCGAGTCAATTTGTCTTTACACAGAATTTTCAATCACCCTGTTTAAACAGAAGATTCTCGCAGGTAGCTGTGGAATCAGATGGAAACTTCGCAAAGTTCCGTTAAAAGTAAATAAGACA
The DNA here is from genome assembly GCA_963924145.1 of Pyrausta purpuralis. NCBI lineage: Eukaryota > Metazoa > Arthropoda > Insecta > Lepidoptera > Crambidae > Pyrausta > Pyrausta purpuralis. The sequence continues at coordinate 21,953,744 of OZ001660.1, read as the reverse complement.
GAGAATAAAAACTTGAAAATCAATGGTGTGGAATGTTTTTAACACTCACATTGTCATAATTTATATTCATAAAGATAAAATAAGAAACCAAAATTTGCGCACGGGGGCGGGGCTCGAACCAGCAACTTTCTGGTTCGAGTCCCGATCGTGCGCAATTTTTGGTTTCTTATTTCATCTTTATGAACTTTTTAATCGTCCTGTGTATCAAATACGAAGTACATGCAGGCAAGTATATTGAAGAGACTATTGTTTTATTAAAGTAGTCAATTGTTTGATTGAGTATTGTTGAGATTGAACGGGAAGCTTATTAACTGTAGGCAATTATTTTTAGAATCTATAAGCCTATACCACAGAAAATATAAAAGTACACTATGCCATCCATTAGCGTTAAAATAAATAGGCTTAACCCCGTAGGAATAATGTATTACAAAACACGAGAAAAAAAAGACATCTATAACATAGACGTATACATTGAGATCATTGATAGACAACTATTATTATTGTTTGCCGAGACATGATTTGAAAGATTTTACGCAAAAAAGTAGCCTCGCTGATGAGCAGAGTGTGCGGTGCCTCCATTGCCATCTTGAGGGTGGTAGGGGGTAGGTCCGAGTGTCATAATGCTGGTTATTGGACGGCCCTTTTGATTAGTGCAAAGAGGTTGTCACTCAAGTAAATTAAAATTTTATTTTTCTGTATTCTATCCTATCTACTTGACATTATTTTTTTTGTTTCTGAGTAATTGACATTTAGATTTCAATTTTCGTAAAAAAATATTTTTTCTTTGAATGCTATCATGGAATTACAATTGTAACTTACCTTAACTAAGGATTGACACTTTATATGGAAATAACAGCCACTGCGGCTTCACCAGCTTCATGTGAGATTTGCCGTAAAAAAATTCACCCTACTTAGATCTGCACATCTCATATTATAATTGGTCCACAGTATATCTCCATGTTTAAAATCCGTTCACCTGTTGTAAAGTGTAGACTGACCATAAGACCATAATTATTCGTACTGAACCTTACTGGTTCAGGTAATCCATTAATTAATAGGTTACCTATTTAGTTATGTTTTTAAAAGTCAACTTATCATCTCCAATTGCGTCACAGAGCTATTTTGGGCGATTAAAATATTTGAATTTGAATTATGAGTACTGAAAATGTTTTGAGTTTGACGGACCAATTTGGCTGTTTTTTTTTCATTCGTGCTTACATTAGCGCACTGGTTTATTCAACAGTAAATGCGTTTAAAAATGTTTTATACAACCCTCTTGCTTTATTCATGTGTATTTAACCATATTCGGGATAGCCGCAAAGCTCCAAAGCTCACATTATCGAGACCCTTACATTTACCTGTGAATATATATTGACCCTCGTAATCCTTCAGCCACCCACCTGCCAATAGCCAAACTTCGTTTATTTACCTTTGACTTGCCCAATTTGTCTTCACAATGGTTCGGGACACCTTGTATAAAGGGAGCGATTGAAACCAATATTAGAATAGAATAGAAAAATTATTTATTTTGATTTTTTAACGGTCAGATAAAACTTATCAGACTGATAAATTATAAAGCACCGAATTTAAATAAAATGACAGTTACGTATGATTGCTGACAATTAGGTGACGTTTTCAAATAAGCCATATTGTATTTTGTTCGACGAATATTTCTTATTGGACTATTGAAAAATGAGCCTTCGAAAATCTCGAATCAAGGCATACAGTGTGTGCCAAAAAGGTCCCAGCTCTGTATAAGTTGCGGCAGCAGATGAAAAGCATGCCAGGACGCTGATTTTCAGCGGTAACCCTTGTTTACTGGGTGTAAAGCAAACACATACCTACCAACTTGGGAAAAATTATTATATTCATCATGGAAATATGATACCGGCCAAGTGCAAGTTGGACCCGCACACTAAGGGTTCCGTGCCAACTTCAGCTGAAATAGAGATCCTCTTACTTCAACTTAGCCAAAATACCACAATATTTTGTTGACAGCAACATTTCAGCAACGCCCATTTTACCACTTTGGAAGCGTCAATCTCACAAACGTTAGACTTTTAGAGAAAATGGTTTTCGAAACCTCGATGTCATTTTAAAAGACTTATCTATAGACACCCCTACATGCATAGCTTTGACAAAAAAAACTGACCTTTAGAGAACATTGTTTTAGGAACCTCAATGTCATTCTAAAGACCTATTCAAAGATGCATAGGTTCTCAAATGTTTTTTAGGTTATAGTTTCATGTATGGGAGGCCCCCCTTAAATAAATTATGAGGTTTATTTAGCTTTCAAGATTTTCAGCTGGTATATTGTAATCATTTTCAGCCTTGCTGTAAGTTCGTAGGTTGTGTAGTTGCCATGAATTTATAAACGTTTGTACTTCGCTTGTATTGATTTTAGCTTAAAATAACTTGTTACATCAGAAACTCATTAGTTTTCATATTGACCACTGAACTATGTTTGATTCTGAGCTTGCAATTTTAATGAAGCTGAAATTAATAAATGAACTGTAGTTCTAACTTGATAAAATGTTGGCGATACTAAATAAAATTGAGATAAGATAATGATTCAGTTCCGCATTGTAACGTTTGTATAGGAAACTACAATAAGTATCGTTAAGAATGCTATTGACGATCGAGTTTAGTTTTGACAGAAAATGTATCGGAAAATATACAAATTCCATTATTTTGACCGTGTACCCTTAGATTTTCTGTCAAAATTTAAAACTTCATATAGCATACTTTGAGCGACCGATTTATAGAGAGGTACCCCGCGACTTCGTAGGCGCTGCGGTGGAGGTCCCGTGTTCGATCCCCGGGTCGAGCCAAAAATATGTACCTGGGTTTTTCTGATCAGAAATATTTAACCCCTGTGGCTCGGTAAGCAAGTAAAGCTTGCCCTGATGCGCCTGATCTCGTTCCAGTCCTAACAGATTACTGTGCCATCGAGCTATGAGAGCGAAAGGGAGAGAGAGCACCTGTGCTTGCAAACACACTTGTGCACTATATGCCCCTCGATAAATAAGCTATCCAACATAAAATTATTATTTCAAACCGGTCGTTTAAGAGATTAGAGCGTTCAAATCAACAAATTCTTGAGCTTAATTATATTAGTACAGATTCTGTAGGCGCCTATTATTTTGTATAGAAGTTGAAGTGTCCAATTAAAATTCTCCGATGTAATATCTCAGTCTCAGGCGCGTCAGAAATTACAAAACAATTCGCTCTCACAATCTCGAATAGCACTTCATTAACGGAACCATAATTCAAGCTCGCTATAACCAGAATTGGATAAGTATAACAAATATTAGTAAAAGTAAGCTCACTTTGCTTTTATGTTCTTAATCTGTTTCAAAACATTGTCACTGTTGACTATGACCCAATCGTCAAACAATATTTTTTATTAGTAAATAAATATTGAACACGAAGCACATACATTGTTCTGATCCCAAAGTAAGTAGTCAATGCACTTGTGTTATGGAAATCAGACACATTGGTAGTACCACAACACTAGGTGTGACATACCCAGACAGATTTTAAAACGACTGAAGTCAGAATCGTGTTGTTGAGACGGATCCTTATTTAATTTTAAAGTATCATTTTGTTGCGAGATACTATCAGTACCATCACCATTACATTTTAAGATACGAAACCCTGACAATCTAATGGAAGGACCGGTCGTTGATTAACGGCCCCCTTTAACATTTTATACGTTATATATGTATGTCTTACACTTTTAGATATTAGGATTAGTTTAAAAAAAAAACTAAAAAAAAATGAGATAACAAACATTTTAAAAATAAATAAATTCGCACACTATTGTGGAATAAATTTTCACTTTTAAAAAGTAAAGTCTATGCCAGACAAGGAATCGAATCCTGTGTATTTGATGTGGTGACGCAGCCTAAGTGTTAAGTAAAACACTTGGAAAATTCAACAGGCTTGCTAAAATGTGTCGGTGGCCGAGTGGAAAAGGTATACGCCCGTATAGCGAAAGAAACAGTGTTGGATTCCTTGTCTAACACAGTTGCTTTTTACAAGTGCAATTTATTTTATTAAGTGATTTGTCACTATAAAAACAACAATAAAATATTAATAATGGTAATAGTCCCCCTAGCCGATTTCGACTACGGTGGCCAGTCACAACGACTAACCAACTGCGCGGGACATATTATAGTGCACAAGTGTGTGCGCAAACACAGGTGAACTTACTATTCTTTTCACTCTCGTAGCCCTATGGGACTGCAATCTGACACGACGGAGAGAGATCAGGCGCAGGGACAACGGCTTTACGTGATTTTCCTCTGTGATTCTATACTCTAATAATATATTACAGAGTCGTTGATATTTTAGCATCTCTCAAGGGCGATGTTATGAGCTTTCTATGTTCACTCACATTGTGTTATAGCAAGTTCCCGCCAGGAGTAATATATCTCAATTACGAAAGTATAATGACTCATCCTGTAACCTATAAATCATAGAAGTTTCGGATAACCCCCGCAAATAAAGGTGGGATATTGATGGGGTGACCATGGTTCAGGTAGACAAAATGTAAAATAATTTCATTTTGAATACTTGATCATATAATAGACTTTTGCTTTGAGGTTTTTTATTATTGAAAATAGCCTTCAAGAAAACTCAATTGATGGCAGCGCTCACAGTGCCCAAAATTAACAACGTTGGCAGACTTTTCTCACCATTTCTCTAGAAATTTCATTTATTTATTTATTTAAAAACATCATACACAAACAAAGAGTACGTATGGCGGACTTAATGCTAAAAGCATTATCTACCAGCCAACCATAGGACTGAATAGAGAAAATACTGGCGGCGTGAAAAAAGTAATATAGGGACAAAAGGAAGAGCAATAATTAATTCATTTTTCAAGTTTTTTTATTTAAATATATTTTTAGTAGTAATCGTGAATATTATTTTATTAATAAGTCAAAATCGACACTACAGGTTAACGTAATTGAATAGAATAAATGATTTTTTTATTGAAATAACTTTAGTTTAATTACTTTTCGTATTTATTAAAGTCTGCTAATAGTTTATGAAGCTCTCGTTGCGCAGTTCCAGTACGTAGTTGTTTGTCAATGTTCTATCTGACCGTTATAAGGAGCGAGAGCGAGAACGTATTTGGCCGGTGCCGACACTCTTCGTGCATGGCACGCTACGGTACGGTACGCTAGTGATCACGAACGGTGTAAAGTGTTAGAAACTTCGGGATAAAAAATTTAAAAATATCCGCAAAAATCATTCGTAAATAATGTTTTAATCAATAAAAAATGTTCTTATTTGAACCGAGTTGTTATTCCTATTCCATCTGTTACGGTCCTGCCTGAGTACAAACTAATGGTATCCTCTAAGGGATTACTCCAGATTTAGTCCGTGGAAATCGATCAGGATAAAAATAGGAAATGAAATTTGGTTAAGCCGTTTTGTGGATCTTCTTTCTACTATGAGCATATTAAACCCACGTAGAGCAAAGGTTCTAAGTGATCGACTTTCTTATAATACGATTTTCTATCACCATGTTTTCTTAATAAAACTGAGCTAAGTATATTCTTTCTATTCGGTCAACTAAGTGGTCAATATATTGTTTGAGTTTACTTCCAAAAATAATTCAAAGTTATTATTTTCAGCAGAGTCTAAACCACCGAAAGAGATTTGGCTTCTTGTGCAAAATTTATGATCATGCCTAATTTGCTTATCGGCAACTTCTATGTCAAAGATGCCATGTATGTATAAATCTTTGTAATTATTATTACAACTTGTTATGTAGGTACTTTTACAAGATTGTACATTAGGTACTTCTCAAAAAAATAGCTTGAAACTCGTATAATGTTGCTTTTATACATGAAATATTTTTCCAAAGCTTACAAAAGCGGCTCAGAGTTAAGCATCTTTTCAATTTTCCCCTCACACGAAAAGTTACAAAACTCAGGGTGTACATTTACATATTTTCCGTTATAAGCTGAACTTTCATTCTACCCACAGGATGTTACAATGTATCCTTGCGCAACAATTTTGCAATTATTGCAAAAAAATATACCTCATATGTGTTGCACAAAAAATATTTCAACAGACGTACGCGACTAAAAATGTACGCGATCGCTTCGTTTTCTTTTATTTGGACTTGTAGCGATAGTGAATCCATTGAGATTAAGGGTTAAGGCTAATTCACGCGTTGGGAAATGACAAATGACGGTGGGAATTTTTCCCGGCTCCGGCACGGTCCAGCCCCGGTACGTTGTAGCGTGAATCATCCTTAATCGCGTTTTCACAAGGTTTTATTTAGTTTATAATCTTAGTAAGGTAACTAAGGACAGAGTTCAGTTTATAGTGGATGAAAGTTACTTGTTGTATGCACAAGTACAAAGTTATTCGACATTGCCTCATTTTTTTACAAGTGTTTAAAAAGTTTAACAGTTTGCCGTTTGTAACACGGTCATGAATAATATGCATTTTCTCATTAATGGTGAGCCTTACTGCAATCATTGTAGAACTGGAACTAATTCGGTTTTATAATGTCAATTAGCTATCTCATGCATGGACGTCCAATCAAATTTATATTGGACTATTTTTCATCTGACTGCGCCAGAAGTGTGTTCTGTTTTAATCTCTTTTAAGTTTGTGCAATAAAACAGAACAGTACCAAATACAGGTTTAGATAAAGAAACGTATTTGAAAAATACCTCTTTTTACAATGGGCAATATCAGTTGGGAGGTACCGCTGTGGTCGGATGCGACCAGAAGGCCTCATATGCACGTCTCTATATCGTTTATCGCGTCGATAAAGTAATCAAACTATCCCACATTCTTTGTTTTTTTTTTTCAATTAGTGAGGCAATTATTATTGCTTTTGAAAACAAATAAGTACATTAAAATTTGTAAACACTTTGTAAAATATCGTCAAAAAATTTGGTTTGAAATTTATCGATTGCCGCGATAAACAGGTGCGTATTTTAGATCCGGGTGGATGTTTTATCAAAATGACATAAAATTACGTCTACTTACTGTGTGGGCGTGATTGTAGCTTTACGTTCAATTTCCCTGTCAGGTGTCGTTTATTTTTCAATCGTCTAATGGCTCATTTGTAGGAAAATGTTTTCTTTCCTTTTGCTACGCTCTATCTAGAGCAATTTAGGTCAGAGAAAAGTAATTAAAAATATACCGAGCGACATTAAAGTGGTGGCTTCTGTAAACATAGGAATATAGAGGTTGGTCTTATGCTTGGTCTTTGGAGAACTTTAATGACAGCGTTCCTTAATGGATAGGTAAAACGTGGTGGAGTCGTTAAAGTATTTCATAGTAGCTCTAAGAGTAAGTTAATTGGTACAGCAATATAACGTGGTTATTTCATCCAAGAACTGTACGAATTAGGTATGGAAATTTTTGCTACTTTTAATCATTTCATAAAATGATGTTTTTTTATATATGAAACCACATGCGAAATTTCATTGCCAATGCTTTTTTCCACGGTATGATTTGCGACGCAAGTACGCGACTAATGAATTTCCCTGTACGCAAATAATGCTATTTTCGTACCAACCCGATACAAACTCTTTACAAAATGATCTCAACTTTATGACTATGTAATTCAAATTCAATTTTTGACTGCTGTGCGTCGTTAGTCACAAACGACCGCATAGATAGACCACACTCATTCTTACTCGCTCACTCGCGCTCAATGATTTCGCTCGCTACATTTCATTCGCCAATGAAATGAAATCCGTATGATATGATGATTTCGTAGAGTGCGATTTGTAGAAGTCTATATGAACAAAGTAGCAGGTGTGAATAATGAATTTTATTTCATATGAAATTTCATCTGCTATTCATGTAATGTTCCATGCCTAGTATGAATACTTAGAGCCCAGCCAAAGGACGTCCACTGCTGAACATAAGCCTCCCCCATGGATCTCCACAACAACCGAATACCAATTAATTTATAACTTATAATATGCTTAACGTATTATTTTTTACAGTTTACTGAAGGAGATCTATAAAAAAAAAAGTAGTCTGAACACAAACATTGAAATATTTTAAGGCCCAGTTGGATTGAATACACTTTCTAATCTGCAAAAGCTTTTGAAATGTGTATGCACATGAATTGAATATAAGTGAATGTTTTTGACGCAGAATCTCTCGTATTTTGTGTGAATGTTATCCCTTAGCAAACACAGATTCATTCTGGATGAAATCTGGGTCATATTGGGATTTCACGCCTAAAGCAGCGACAAAGCGTTTTGAGCACAAAGGAAACACCTATAAAGGCGGTTCTTAACGTTTTAAATCACCGTGTCCTTGTCAGATTTTAAAGCACCTCTTTACTATAGATTTATTTGAAAAAAAAAAAATGGCAGTTCATAAGTTTATCAATCGGTCAGATTAAGTCCAAGCCGAGTTTCTTAAGAAAATAATAAATAAATATTTTTTTTCTACTTAAAACAGTTACATATTGACCAAAACTTTCTTTTGGGCAAGAAATATTCGGCTAGACTAGGTTAGAGACTAGATTAACGAACATTTACATAAAAAAAATACAATTGATAAAATAATTATAACAAACGATGAATCTGTAGTACGATATTACAAGCAAACTTTGAATCTTTAAGATACTTACATATTACTGCACATCTCGGATAGTTTTTTTGTTTGCCGTTACATTCCCACTGCTGAAAAAGGTCGCAACTAGACTTTTTCTTCTTCCTTTTTGAATAAAAAGCTAGTTTTGAAAGCAATTTTTAATACAAAGGTATCATTTTCAAAAGATGCAATAGAAAGTTCGAGATCCACTGTTTAACTGAATTCTTTTTTTGCAGGTACTGAAGCGGCGAGTGACAATGGCGGCGTTCACCAACCAAAAACTTCGAACAACCAGCCAATTCACACTGACAAAGGAAATCAACCTGACCTAAGCGGGAACCATGAGAGTAGAACTCGAGTTCAACATAAAAACAGTCGAAAATTATACACTAGACTTCAGAGAATTGTCCACATCAATGTATCTAACAGACACATACGTTAACAAGAGCATTGAACTCAACGAGAGTACCAATGATTTGGTGTATAGTAACCAGTTTGTAGATGAGCCTTTCGTCGTCTTCCTGGTGATACTAAAATGCCTGATCATGCTTTTCATCATTTTAGCAGCGATTTTCGGGAACCTGCTCGTTATAGTATCCGTGATGAGACATAGGAAGCTGAGAGTGATCACTAACTATTTTGTCGTGTCTCTAGCGTTAGCTGATATGTTAGTGGCCATATGGGCTATGTGTTTCAACTTCAGCGTAGAAATAACTAATGGCAAATGGTTGTTTGGCTACTTCATGTGCGATGTGTGGAATTCTTTGGACGTGTATTTCTCGACGGCGTCGATACTACATTTGTGCTGCATCAGTGTTGATAGATACTACGCAATTGTTCAGCCATTGGACTACCCACTGATAATGACGCATGGGAAGTTAGGCATCATGTTGGCAGTTGTCTGGTGTAGTCCAGCTTTGGTCTCCTTCCTCCCAATTTTCATGGGATGGTACACGACTGAAGATCACATAGAATTCAGGAAGAGGTTCCCTAAAGTGTGCAGTTTTACTGTGAATAAAGTGTACGCAGTGATTTCGAGTAGTGTCAGTTTTTGGATTCCTGGAGTGATAATGTTGTACATGTACTATAGAATTTATGTGGAAGCTGACAGGCAGGAGAGAATGCTGTATAGGTGAGTGTTTTAATAATTACTTAATAAGCTAAATTTTAAGTAAAATAAATAAATAAAAAATATTTAATTCAGACTTTACATCCATAATTTGTTAGTCATGCACAAAATGACTTATAAACTATGTTAGTGTGATCTTAATTAAATTCAATTCTCCAACCAAATTCAATCTTTTTTAATTCAATATAATTAAGTTTACATTGCCTGAATAAGTTTTCAATAGCGTTATCTGGCCAATACTTTATATAAAATGGAGCTCCATATTTGAATTCTTCATTCGTTAGTTCTTTCATATTTGTCGATGGTGAACAGGCCCTCAAAGCTCAGTCTTACCATTTTACTTTTATAATACACAACAATATGACTTTACAAATGCTTAGAGCCCAGCTAAACGGCGACTGCTGAACATAATAAGTCTTATCCATGTTTCTCTAAATAATGATATGCTAAACGCATTGTTTGAAAGCTGTACACACCTAGTTTTTTCTATTCGATTTCGTCAGATATTAAACATATTTGCATTCCATAAGCACTGTGCGGTTATTCAAAATAACACTAGTAAAGGAATGCTTCCATCGCACTGACATTAATGTAGAAAACTGAACAAAAACGAATACCATACATTGTTAAACTCAAGCCTCACAACGAGGATCCGTTATCTTTTCACTCAGCTAGCTCACAACGTGTTTGTGTGGTGACAACGAGGATTACAAGCTTTAAAAGATATACAAGGGTATACTGCGCTTACAATGTACAGATCTGAGAGGCTATTACGTATCCAGCTTTAGCGAAATAATACGATATACAATTTGACAACCTCTGTGGTGTAGTGGCTAAGCACGCTGCATTCAAGGCGTCGCCGCTCCGAGGTCCCGGGTTCGATTCCCGGTCGGGTCAATATAGAAATCAAAATTTTCTATATTGTTTCTGATCTGGGTGTTGTGGTTCCACCCTTGAGTCTGATTTCCATAACACAAATGCATTAGCTACTTACTTTGAGATCAGAGCAATGTATGTGATTGGCGTCCAATATTTATATTTATTTATTTATATAATCGAAAAAAAGCGCTTAGTGCTCAGACACATGAAAAAACACCTTTTTAAAAATTAAATTGTATGAAGTTTCGGCTAAAAACAAAACATGATATTATTAAACCATAGAACTAAAATGATGTACGGGATCGCGGTTTCTGCCGCCTTACTACTTTGAAACTAAATCTTTTGCGCACACACAAATACGGACGTCATTTCAAACACAAGACATCGCAAGGAGCAAGTGTTTTTTAGGGTTCCGTAGCCGAATGACAAAAACCGGAACCCTTATAGTTTCGTTAAGTCTGTCTGTCTGTCTGTCCGTCCGTATGTCACAGCCACTTTATTCTGCAACAATAAGCATCACACTATTTAAATTTGGTAGGAAGATGTATCCTGTTAACGGCTTTACAATTCTCTTACAAAAAATAATGATATTTAAGTGGGGGCATACATGGGTATACATGAAACTAAAACCAAAAAAAATACAAATTCAAACCTATGCGTGTAGGGTGTCTATAGGTGTCTTTTAAAATGACATAGAGGTTCTAAAAACCATTTTCTTTAAAAGTCTAACGTTTGATAAAAAGACGCTTCCAAAGTGGTAAAATAGGCACCCCCCCCCCCTCCCCCTCTAACTTCTAAACTAAAGTAGTGTAAACTTTAAAAAATATATTTAATGTAGATCTCAATAAACACTTTCAACGAAAATTGGTTTGGATGAGATCGAACAAGTAATTTTTGAGATATAGCACATGTTCAACAACCACAAACATAACTTTGTTCTTCATACAAACACTATGAACAACAAAGTTATATTTGCTGTCAACAAAATATTGTGGTGTTTTAGTTAAGTGGAAGTAAGTGGATTCCCTAATTTAGTTTAAGTTGGCTCGGAACCCTCAGTGCGCGAGTCCGACTCGCACTTGGCCGGTTTTTATTTGAAAAAGGCCTGGATATTACTTACTACAAATCATTTCATATACACCTACTTGTTAGTGATTTTTTTTTTCAATTATTTTTAATGTTTTGTGTGCTACGTAATAGCCCTGCGGCTTCCCCACTGACCTTTAACAAAAGCTCTGCAAAATTGCAGCCAATTTTTGCTCGTGCATGTATTTTTTACCTATCTCTGCGATGATTTGTATGAACGTTTATTTTGAACTACAAAATGTTGTATGTCTTGTTCTAATTATGGCCTATTGACAAAACATTTATATTAAAATGAATTAAACATTAAACAAAAATACACAACGATAAAATAAAATAAATTGATACCCAAATAATAAAACAAAAATTAAGACATACATAAAACTTGACACTCAAATAGATAAAAACAAAGACATAAATTATAACAAAATACAAACATATAAATAACCAACTGTTTATTTATTTCTTTTGCTAAAGTTGCTCTGATATAGTCAAAACTTTAAGTAGTCACTGTAATTGTAAGTCCAAAATGTTATACTTTTAAGTTATATTGTTATTATTATAAGATAATTATTACATAATTTAATATAGCCCTCAAATAAATTTGCAATACCCAAACTGAAAGGGTTACTAAGTCATAAGTGCAATTGTCTAGCATAAGACCTGCTATATGTACTGTACGTATGTAACACTTAGTTGGCAAATAAATGAATATGAATATGAATCCTATTTTCATACGGTCACGACATCACGCGTCAACGGCTGGACTGCTTTTAGGGATTTCAACTTTATTGGATTCGTCACCACCCCAAAAACGAAAATAACCCTTAAAGGTCAGGTCGAAACGGGGCCGGGGCGGAACGGGACCGGGCTAATGCAAAGTTCTTTGGGTCCACTAGTGTAAAATACTTTTGTCCACTTAAATACACAGTCTGGCCTTAGATACTGTTACAATTGAAAATAAGAAAGATATTTATCATTTGAATTTGGAATCTGTCATTTTTAAACGATTGCTCATTGTGTTTTTTTTATTTTGGCGCCAATACATTTTATAATACTTTGCGATATTAAAATGGAGGGGGGTGATAAAGAGAACCGAATTCCTGTGATTGCATTACACAAAGTTGGTATGGAGCCAAATGCAATTTTTAAAACTCTCCATACGACGATATTAATAGTGACTATTGCATAGTAAAGTTAATATAATCATAAGCCAGCGGTAAAAGTGTTATCTCGCACAAATATCAACAGTTCATTGTGAAATACTAGTTATAAGTGCTCAGTGGAAAAAAAAACCCTACACTGTGTATATAAACAATAAAACAACTTTATAATGGGCCAAACAAACTTTTTACAGTGCATAAAATGAACAATGAAAGCGTAATAAACCTAAATAAGTGCAAAATAACATAATTAATATACTTGAAATATCAAGATACCCATCAGTGTTCCAGTGTAAAAACTAGTATTATGATTCATGCATAACGAATATTGCATTTAAACTCAAAAATCACAAGCTCCCGTAGCAAAATTTCGTCACGTAACTGAACAGCTTGCTTGGTGTAGTGGCCAGAGCGCTGAGTTCATAGCGGCATACGCAACGCCCGCGACACGTCTTCAAATCTTCGCAGGTGCATCGACGTCTTTTTGTATTTTGAACAAGTTGTCTCGTCGAAACAAAATCGCTGATTTTACCAAGATGACTAAAGTGTGTATAAAATGTACCAGAAAAATATTAAAACGAGATTATCTGATCTGTTTTAACTGTAACCAGATTTATCATATTGACTGCGGAAATGTTTCAGCAAAAAGATACTTACTAATGACAAATGATAACAAAGCGAAATGGAAATGTGATCAATGTTTCTCACATAACCGAAATGACAATTTTATTATTAATGTTTCAACAAACAACTCGTTTGCGTCCTTATCAGACGATGAAAACAGAGACTTGACTCACCACTCATCATCACAATTTAGTAGAATTATAAGCTGCCCCGACTTAAGAAAAATCAATATGGAAGAGAGAATAGAAAAGTTGGAAAAACAAAATTATGAATTAAAAGAAAAACTTAGCATCGCGGAAGTCGAAATAGAAAACATATTAATGGAAAATTCGAACCTGAAAAAAAAACTTTTTGAACACGAAAAAAAAAACAAGATACTAGCCAATATTTGTACCACAAGTTCAAAAAAAAATATAACTACAAGAAAAAACAGAAAAAGTTTAAACCGTACCGTATTGGACTTTTTACATGATGAAGAGTATTGCAGCAGCAACTTTCAACAGGCCTGTAGCACCCCATCTATATCGAAGGAAATAAATAGTCGAGTCAATGATGAATCTAGTACTGAAGTCGAAAAAAGTGCACCGACATGGTCGCCAGATGGCGCTCTCAAAGGAAAGGAAACTAGAAAGCAGCACAGTATTCACATAATCGGCGACCAACAGGCGCGAGGCCTGGCTGAAAAATTAAGACATACAAGATCCGGGTTATGGAATGACAACTACAACGTTACTGGAATTGTTAAACCTTTTGCGTCGAGCTCCGAAGTTCTAAGAAGCTGTGCACCTTTAGTGAACTCCCTCGACAAGGATGATGTATTGATTTTGACTGTTGGTTGTAATGATAAAAACCCCTATTCGATCATAACAAACTTGTGTAATACATTATGCAAATTCAAGTCATGCAAAATATTATTGTTAAGTGTTTTGTCCAATAATTATCTTAATACTTGTAAACTTAATACTGAGCTATGTCTAATCGCAAATAATTATGAAAATTGTACCTTTATCAACATAGATCAGCTACTTTCGAGTTACAAATTCCAAAATAAGACCTCAATCAAACAGAAAATATGTTTAAAGATTAGTGTCGAAATTGATTATCAAGAATATGAAAATAAATACATCAAAAATTGTTTAAAATTTAAAAACGTAACTAATCGCTACACAAATGGTACTAAAAATTCACCCAAGACTAATTTACCTAAGAAAGGTACAATACCTTATTATTTTCCAAGAAGAGCAAATTTCAATTCTTCAAACACAATAAGCACTTCTAAACTAAATGATAAAAATAATTTTTTTCGTCCCTAAAAATAAAAATTCTAAATTCGTTATTCTCCATCAAAACATACAGGGCCTTTCCTCAAAAAAGGAACTTATTGAAATCACGTTGTCAGAACTAGATGAAGATTTGACCCCGGATGTGCTTTGTTTTTCCGAAACATTTATAAAGAGTAACGAGGAAAAAAATGTTGACATTCACAATTATGAACTTGCTTCTTTTTACTCTAGGAACAAAAAAAGGGGCGGCACTTGCATTATGGTTAAAAAAAGTTTATCACATAAAAACATAAGCAAACTTAACGATACCATAGCAACCAACTTTCACTTTGAATGCTGCTCGGTAGTAATACCTTACCACAACATAGTTATTATTTGTATGTACCGGACCTCTACAGCCACACAAAAAAGGCACCTTAACTTGTTCTTCGATAAACTGGAGACCCTACTTGATAAATATTTTAAGAAGTATCCTAAGCACAAAATCGTGTTAGTGGGAGATATTAACATAAATACTCTTGCAAATAATAATGTTACTGATCGCCTCAAGGATGTCCTAAAAAATTACAACTTAATTCAACACATTTCTGATCCAACTAGAGGTCCATCATGCATTGACCACATATTTAGCAATGTGAAAAACGCAGTAGGTATCATTCTCCCTCTCTGCTTGTCTGACCATGATACAGCACAAATGTTATCTTTTGGTACAAAACCCAAGCTTGCCCCTTCGAGATTAACATACTCTTTTAAGAGATGTTATTCTCTGGAAAATATAAATAGATTCCAAAAGTATTTGGGGAGCCTCTCTTTCTCAGAAGTGTACACTGAATCTGATCCAGATACAGCATTTAATAATTTCTATGACTTGTTTTGTCTACTGTATAACCTATGTTTTCCGGTTACAAAAATCACATATAACGCTAAGACAGGCTTACAATGGATAACTAAAGGTATTAGGAGGAGCTGTGTCAGGAACAGAAATCTGAGGTTAAGTTACTACAAAAAAAGAAACAATCAAAATAAACTAAAATATCACACATACTCTAGGGTACTTAAAAAATGTATACTATTTGCTAAAAAACACACAAATAATAAATATGTAATAAAAAGCAGAAACATATGCAAAGCCACCTGGAAGGTTATTAAGGATGAAATAGATACCAAATCGGATTGCAATAATTATATTGATGCGATTAAATGTGACGAACAAAATATTATTGATAACCCGACAAAAATTGCGACTGTCTTCAACAACTATTTTATAAATTTGACTAATAAACATAATAATATATTTCTAAATTATAAACCTGTTGACATTTTATACAATTCCATTTACTTGAATCCAATTGACGAATATTATGTAGGAAAAGTAATAATGACATTGAATAATAGTAACGCCGAAGGCTATGATGGTATTTGCACTAAAGTTATTAAGGCATGCAAAGAACAAATATGCATGATTTTAGCCTTTCTAATAAATCTATCTTTAGTCTCTGGATCTTTTCCTGAAAAGCTAAAGTTCTCTGTAGTAAAACCTTTATTCAAGAAAGCCGATAAAACAGTTTTAGATAATTACCGTCCAATAACTTTGGTTCCTATACTGTCGAAAGTGTATGAAAAAGTAATGCATGCTAAACTGATATCGTTTTTTGACAAATATCATGTTCTAAAGCAAAACCAGTACGGTTTTCAAAAGGGGAAATCAACTGCACATGCTGTTTTTGACTTGGTAAATGAGACTCTCACATGCCTAAACGATGAAAATTATACTACAGTGCTTTTCTTTGACATGTCGAAAGCATTCGATTTTGTTTCACATCAACTACTTCTCGAGAAGTTGGAAAATTGTGGCGTTAGAGGAACTGCTCTAAGCTGGATAAAATCCTATCTGAAAAATAGACAGCAGTATGTCGAGATAGCAAGCCTCGACTCTAAATCAGTAGTTCAAAAATACAAGTCCGAGCTAAAAGTTAATAAGTTTGGGGTTCCACAAGGAAGTGTTTTGGGCCCGCTATTGTTCCTTGTGTATATAAATAATCTTCCAGATATCATTAAACATAGATGTATACTATTTGCCGATGATATCTCTGTAATTGTAAAAACATCTAAAAAATTGACATTAAATGATCATATAAATGAAATAAATAATACGGTAAAAACTATAATAAAGTGGATAAAAGACAATAATCTAGTTATAAATATTGACAAAACATATTATATCCATTTTAATGACATTTTATATCAAAAAATTGACATACATTTCGAAGGACAACCGCTTAAGGGCACGGACAAAACGAAGTTTCTAGGCATATGGGTCGACCAAAAACTAGATTGGAAAATTCACGTAGAAAAGGTATGTAACAAAATAAACCGATTCTCTTTTGCTTTGTACAAACTTACCAAAGTAGCTAGTAGAAGTACAGCACTCACAGCATACTTTTCATATGTTGAATCTGTCCTGCGATACGGAATTATTGTATGGGGAAATAGTACTGACGTAAATAAAGCTTTTATTGCACAAAAAAAATGCATTAGGGCCTTATGTGGCACAGTCCCTGACGAGCCATGTAGACCTCTTTTTAAGTATCTTAAAATCCTACCCCTTCCTAGTCTTTATATCTTTGAAATTGCAAAATTCGTCCATCAAAACATGTACTACTTCAAGCAAGCAAAGGATATATACACGAGAAGCACCAGAAATGGAAATAGACTAGTGTCAGATAAAATTCCCAAGAGTGCTAGGCTTACGAAAAACTGTCATTGGATGTCCATTTTGATATTTAATAAAATACCCCAAACAATAAAGGAGTTACCCTTCAAAAGATTTAAGCGTGCCCTCTACAGTTGGTTAACTGAACACTGCTTTTATACAGTCAATGAGTATTTAAATTTTTAATAAATGACTAATTTGCATTTTGATTTATTTTAATTAATTTGTTGATATGTGATTTTTAATATACTTGACATATGAAAATATCGATTAACCTGACATACCATGATTTTAATATGTACTTGACTTGAATAATATATAATAATTAAATTGTACTCTCATTATTGTTAGTAAAAGGTTTAATTTATTCTATTCTTGCATATATGAATTAGAAACTTATAATTGTGTAACAAAATATTTGCATGCTATAATATATAGTTTGAAAAAGACGAACAAAACTGTGCCTTGAATTCCATCTAAAAATGTAACCTTTTTCTTACGCAAATAATAATAATAAACATTTCATTTCAATAAACATTTCATTTCATTTCATTTCATTTCATTACGCTTGGTATTAGTCAAATGATGTGTACCGAGCTATCAATATGTACAATGAGACCTCCTCTGTTTGTGACAGAAAAAGATCTGGCCATCCACGTACCTAGTGTTCGTACCAAAAAGGTAGTCAAAGCAGTAAGGGAAAGAATTCGCAGAAATCCTGTCCGAAAGCAAAAGGTTTTATCTCGGGAGATGAAGATAGCACCCAGAACCAAGCCGCGTATTTTATGACTTAGAACTTGCAGCCTATAAGAGACGCACGGGTCATTTTTAACTGACAATAAAAAAAGAATAGGGTGGTAAAATCGAAAACTGAAGCGGTACGCAAAGGGAAGTCACAGAAAAATTTTGTTTGCGGATGAGAAAATCTTTACAATTGAGCAACATTTGAATAAACAAAATGACCGTATTTATGCTAAAACCTCTAAGGAAGCTTCCCAATTACCCGACTTCAGTGATAGTTTGGTGGGGTGTTAGCTATGAAGGAGTGACTGAGACATATTTTTGTGAAAAAGGTATCAAAACATCGGCACAAGTGTACCAAGATACCATTCTTGAGAAGGTAGTTAAGCCCCTTAACAACACCATGTTAATAACCATGCATGATCTTTGCAACAAGACTCGGCGCCGGGTCATAAAGCTTGGTCCACGCAGTCTTGGTTAGAAGTGAACGTTTCGGACTTCATCAGAGCTGAAGACTGGCCGTCGTCTAGTCCCGATCTTAACCCGCTGGATTATGATTAAAGGTCAGTTATAGAGAGTACGGCTTGCTCTAAACGCCATTATAATTTGGAGTCCCTAAAACAATCCATACAATTGGCAGTGAAGAATTTTCCCATGGAAAGAGAGCAAGCTGTTGTGAGCGTGGATAAGACCACTTCCCGCTGGCGAGACCTTCTCACCGGAGTACCCCAGGGAGGCATTTTATCACCTTTACTTTTTTCTTTATTCATTGACTTTATAACACACGACATTGGCTCCGCCCACCATTTGTATGTGGACGACCTGCAGCTTTACCAGCACTGCCGAGTTACCGATTTAAATCAGGCTGTACAGAAAACTTAATATTGATCTTCAGCATATACTGACCTGGTCGAATCGTTTTGGTATTGCGGTAAATCCTTCCGAATGCCAAGCCATAATCATTGGAAGTAAGCGGCAAATGTCACTTATTAATATTGCCGATGTAGCGCCGGTCTGCTTCAACGGGGTTAATATCCAATACTGTACTTGTGTCAAAAACCTCGGTCTGTACATCGATCAAACGCTAAGCTGGAACGTCCACGTTTCTGAGGTGAGTCGAAAGGTTATGGGCACGCTGCGTTCGCTCTTCAGGTTTAAAAATTTCCTCCCTGTCAAAACAAAAACATCTTTAGTACAGTCTTTAGTTCTCCCCCTTACTGATTATGCTGATGTGTGCTATCCTGATTTAAATCAAGACCTTTTAAACAAGCTTGACCGCCTAATAAATTCTGGCATCCGCTTTATTTTCTGTCTGCGTAAATTTGATCACATCTCATCTTTTCGGTCACAACTTGTATGGCTACCCCTTCATGTTCGACGTAAAATCAGAATCCTCTGCACGCTTTTCTCGGTATTAAATGACCTTAATTCTCCTAGCTACTTAAAATCTCAGTTCACCTTCCTCAGTGAGACGCACACGCGTCCACTGCGCTCTTCTCATAATATTTCCCTCGCTACTCCTTCGCACCGCACAGGTTTTCTCTCAAACTCTTTTCTTGTCCAAGCCATCCATCTTTGGAATGCCCTTCCGGCAAATTTTCAACAAGCTCCCAGTAAGTTCTCATTCAAGAGACTCGTCCGTGCACACTTCCTTCATATATCGGAATCATCTCCATAACAGCTATCTACAACATTCGTCATAATATATAGTATATGTTGGTATTATTAATGTATTTATTTTATTGTTTGTGTCATGTATGTGTAATATTATGCAAGTATTAATTGTATTTATTTGGTATTCATTATATTGCATAAAATCTTAGCACGTATGGATTATTTACGTAGACATTTTTTCTTATTTTATATAATTAATTTTGTTTCTTAGTCGCACCGCCCACAATTATTTCTGCTTACCCCAAAGGCATTACTGGTAGAGAACGCCATATGGCGTTAAGTCCACCTTTTGTACAAGAAAATATTATTGTGCAATAAAGTTTAAATAAATAAATAAAGTAAAAGAGTGCGTACTTCTATTGATAACTGGCCTCAACTTTTAAAGGACTGTATTGCAGCCAATGGAGACCACTTCAAATAAGCTTTTTATATTTTACATTGTTTTATATTTATGTATAAAACTAACACACTGTAAAAGTAATAAATATTATATGCATTTAAAAAAAATCTTTGTGACAATATTTATGGCAAGACTAGGTAGATAGTTAAGGGTGGTTCCTGGGAAGCTCGATTCTTATTGTTTCAGTGCAAAAGGCCTCCGTTTACAACAAATATGTTCATAAAATATATTTTTATAGTAGCTTAGAGCTGTATCCAACCAAACCTTTTCCAAAACTACGAAATTTTTAGACCTGATGCGCTGAAAAACATCCCTAAAATTATTTCTCTGGTGTGTTCGGACTATCGATTTGTCAAAACTTGTGTTCAATGGAACGGCCGTACCGTTCCCTATATCTATTCTAACTGTGGTTTTGCCCTACTAGAGTTAGAAATGGTTATCTACCTTTAGATTTTTTGTTTCTATAAACCTTCTGGCAGTAGGGTAAACTATCTCTGGATGCATCTTATCGATGGGAGGACGGATAGATTACTGGGGATAGGCATTTGTATGAAATTGACATTTATTGCGATGCTATAATGTTTTTCATCTGAATGACAGTCAGTTTGACTATCTCTAGTAACCCCAGAATTCAATCCTAGGATTTTGTAGGATAACGCTCTTGTACAAATAGCAAATTACTAGTTTTAAATGTTTCATTGATTTATTTATGTAAAAGTCCTGTCTGCTCACAAGGTTAAGATGGAAACTTTCTCCCTAGTGGCGAAGATGTTCCTTTACCCTAAGTAACTGACCCTAGCCATAACCCCGCCTAACAAAAGATACTTAGATATAATAAAGATGATGTGGTAGGAGATCTGTGTTCAAGTCGTCCAGGGCAGCAGCGTTAAGATGGTAGGTAGGTGGCGGGACCCGCTACCAGTCTGACAGACTGTCCAAACTGATCATAGGGACGGATAAAGGTGTCTGCTGCAGTGGAGGGAAATGAGAACAACAAGGACGGATAATATCTGATTTATTGGTAGTAAATTACTTTATTTAAAATATTAACATATACATTAATGTGTGCCGCCAGTGTGAGTTCCGACGGTGCTGGATTCTGCTATGTAGGTCACTGACGTGTTCGTAGTTGTAGAATGTAAGGTACTACCTCGTACAATTTATGAAAAACATATAAGTTTCGGGTGGCGAACAATATTGAATTCAAGTTCAAGTAGCCAACTTTTTCTCTGGGAATAGCTGAGTGACTGGGAAGGTACCCGATGCTTTGCATAGCATTCGATGAGCCCGAAATAATTCCACCAACATCATTATCAAATAGATAATTTGTCAAGGGAAGGTGGACTTTTTAATGTGGCTGAAAGAAGTAAATAAAACAAATCAGTATAACATGAAAACAACTGGTACTTAAGTAAAGGATATTGACCAAAACTTTATAGAAACACTGCACACTTTGCGGCAGCATGCGTCTTTACAAAATGTTTGGATAAAATATATAAATATTTGAAAGATACACACAAACAATATTTTTACAAATAATCAGGTTTACAAGGAATCCAATGGCAGATTAGGCATTTTGAGGTTATGTTTTGTGATTGCAGAGTTAATGCACCTCACCAACATTCATTTTGATACATTCAGAAGGTAATTGTTATATTTTACTAAAGTAATTCAATACTTAATTACTTAGTTACCCTTATAATACCAGTACAATTATAATTCATACAAGATTTTTAAAATATAAACTACAAAGACGTAATCTGGGCCCAGCTTTGGTCAATATACTTTAAAACCGTAAACGATTTGTTTGTGAAAGTACAATTGATACTCACACTGCACTTATTTTATGGAAATAAAGTCATCCTTGAATACATTGTTGACCAGCACTGGACACATTGTTTTTTCTAAGCAATCGGTCTGATAGCATTCTGAGGCATTTGCAAAAATAAACTGGAACCATTACTTTCTAATTCTATTTCTTTTCAATTGGCCGTTTTGAATTTCAAAATTTATAAATACTTAATACGAAAGCACGGTACGAAAGTATTAATTTGTCTGTCAGAGCTCAAAAAAGTTGCATTTGACGTAAAGTCTATACATGCTTCACATAATATTTTTACCCAAAATAGAACATATATATAATTAGGGACATAGCAATAAAAATAAATATTATTATAAACGTATTATTTAAATATTATCCTTGGTGTATCATAATGACGACAAATATGGTGAAAACGTTGACGCGATGTAATTGAGAGTGTTTTGTTAAACTGCGTAAACCGAAACGTAAGGGAGGGCTTGGATAATGTGGCCTATCTTCTGCTTACTGGAGTTAAGCAACATCTATCTGTAATATGGAAACTGTTTCTTAAGGTTGATAGCTGGTGACAACAGTTCGAGGATAGCTATCTAACTTTGATCTTAGTTTGCATATAGGGAACGGCCGTTAGTAGCTCAGTGTCGGAAGTCTCGACATAGTTCCGTGTAAAACCACCAGGTGGCGCTCGAAAAATGCTGAGACAAAATTGGTGTTTTCGTGTATTTATTGATTGAGAAAAATTTTTGAATGATGCTTACAAAACTACAAATATTTTTTAAGATTTATTAAAGATATAGCTACGTAAGTTAAAATGATATTTGATGAATTAGAAAATCATAAAATTGAAATTGTCGACGTGAAATGTCAAAAATTATGCTTCAGACTTCGCCCGCAGGTGTACAAGTTAAAGTACCTAATCAATTTATTTTGTTCAGCTTTAATTTTCAAAAAATAAAATAATCTTCATACATTTTTAAATAAAAGTTTGAAATTTTGTCCAGACTTTCCATTGCTGCTTTTACGATGTTATTTAAAACAAATGTATCCCAAAAAATTTTTTATTACTTGTTTCTTGTTGAAACACACACAACACGCAACGATTACACGATGA
Source organism: Pyrausta purpuralis (assembly GCA_963924145.1). Classification (NCBI taxonomy): domain Eukaryota; kingdom Metazoa; phylum Arthropoda; class Insecta; order Lepidoptera; family Crambidae; genus Pyrausta; species Pyrausta purpuralis. The sequence continues at coordinate 21,930,530 of OZ001660.1, read as the reverse complement.
AAGAAACGAAAAATCCTTGCAGGTGCTAAATTTTGGAATTATTAGTAAATAACGCTATGTGGCGTTAAGTCCACCTTTTGTACAAATTTTAGCTCTGCTGTCAAGTATGTAAAATAAATAAAACCCAAAAATTTACAATACAATTTTGCTATTAAATTTCGTGAATCACTAGAGGCATTAACCAAGGAACCCAAAACCCAGGAAACACCCTTAAATGGCTAACGTAGTTTTGAGGTAATAAATTGTTTATAAAGTCGTTTTTATTAAAATGTTTAATTGTTAATTTGAATTTGAGTGTGTTGCATCATCAAGTAAACACATAAATACATCAGAAGACAAAAACCTTGAACAGTGTTAAAGACAACAGATTTTCTTCCCATTCCGTTCCTCTAGTCTAGCGAAACAACGCGTATAATAAACAGTTATAAAACAAAAGCAAACCAACCAAAAACTCAGCTCCCTAAAAAATTGGAAATTTGACTTTCAATAACAAATTATACCACGGCAGCGAAAATTATTCCTTCAAATCTCAAATGCCCGATTCCAATTTATTACCGACATCAGAACTGACGACCACAACGTTAATTTCTGCAACACCAATTATTTCAACTCCAGCCACAATTAAAAGGGACCGACTCTTTCATTTTGCCATAACCAAGTGATATCAGCCAGCACATTTAATGGTAGATTTTCACTATGGGAATAAAGTAATATCTTACGACACGGGCGCCATCTTGAGTCACTAGCGAAACTAATTTAACTCCCGAGCAAAGCGAGCGAGATACTAGTTTCACTCCCAAGCATTAGCAATGTAATAGAAAAACCCAAGTGTAGCGAGGGATTTAAGCTGGCCCAAGACGAAGACAATTTTATTCCCGTGGTGAATGCTTTGCTTTTCGCTTCTCTTTGCGAGGCAATTTATGGGATAACCTGATAAGTTCATATTAATTGTCTCTTGAGCGACGTCTTTGGTGCAACCTCGCACGTACTGCCGCGCACATACGAGCTCGTCTTCCATCTTCCAAATTCAATTTCATTACACGTCGTTGGCCACGATGGATTTACATACAATTTTTCGGCCCGTGACGGAGATGTGACACTTTAAGTGAACAATACGTGACGTATAATCAAACGATTCTTATCTGATTGAACTGAAACATATTTTTCACGCTATCTGATCGGCAACGTTCTATTACTTGTCATGAAATGTTGACTCAAAGTATCTCATCTCGACTTACTGGCTAACTGTATGAAAATCCTATATGATAAATAAATATAAATATCCTTTGGACATTCCCACACATCGCCGTCTAGTCCCAAAGTAAGCTTGTGTTATGGATGCCAGGCAACGGATATAATACTTAAATACTTTTTGTTTGTAAATACATACATGATATATATAGCAAACACCCAGCCCAATACAAACAGACATGTTCATGCACACAAATGGTTGTATTGTGCGGGGATCGAACCCGCACCCGCTGCGTAGTAGGCGATTTCTCGACCACTACACCAGACGGGTCGTCGTCGGGGATAATGTGGCACATTTCGCCTGCACCTGGTATAGTAATATTCGGCATGACTTGTTAAAGTTAAGGATGGGCAGCTAATTTCACAAAAAATAAGTTAATGTGTACATTTATTTTGAAATGATTTGATACAACGTAGCTACATCTAAATTATTAGTTAACATCATTTTATTGTCTCACAGAAAGCGTAAACAGCAGAGTATTCAGCTGGGGCATAAAGGTGTCTTTTGGGTGAACTTAAATCCCTCGCTACACCCAGGATCTCTGTTCCGCATAACTGCTCTCGCTTCGCTCGGGCCTCAAATCTTCAATCCTTACTCTTTGCTTGAGATTCAAAGCCTCACTATTAGTAGACTACCTACCTATCGTTGACTTATTTGTGCCCCCTGTATTACGAAAGTGTCATAATGTATTGAGTATTTTATATCATAATTGCTAAGTATATTCTATCAAACCGCTTAATACCTAACCTACCTGGGCGCTTTAATTGTAAAATGCGTGTCTTGGGTAAACAAACCTCATACACAATTAAAGGGTGTTTCATAATCTTGAAAAACTCTACTCAACGAACGTAATACAAGTATGTAGAACGTGGTTTTGTATGAAGTATCTGGCAGATAACTTTAACCGGAATTTACTTAGACATCTTTCTGCGATCTTTGCAACTCTTTGTAAATCATTTATCATCATTTATCTGTATAGACCAATGGTTGACTGGTAGAAAATGCTTTTAGCATTAGGTCTGCCATATGTACCTTTTGTTTGTGCATGAAGTGTTTTAAATAAATAAAATAAAATTTCATTGTCGTAGAATGATACCGTTTGATATAGTTTATGCTCTCCCATCACCAAAAAAAAACCGTTGAATATTTGCTTGATCTCTCTCCTAATTGCTTGTTTCAAGCTTATAAATCTATACTAATTAGAAAAAAATACAGACAGAGTTTCCGTTCGAGGAAGGTTTAAGGCTATAAAACATCACGCTGCGACGTGAGGGGAGGGAACAAACTCAAAACACGCGGACAAAGTCGCGGAAAACTGTTAGTCTATTTATATGTGTGATTGCACTCACTTAAAACCGCATACATAATATCTTCACACATATAAGTACTAAAACGTACAAAACCAATTATATTTTTGAAATCTTATCGAAAGTCTGATGTCAAAGCACCTGAATTGCTAAGTAATAAAGGTCAGTAAATGAACTTTTGTCCTGTTTTATCAGTTCAAGCTATGCCCACAATTTGCGTTTCCAATCCGAACAAGCATTTCGCAGTTTGTCAAGTGGCACCCTTCCGTCTTAGTTTTATTTCTTCGCCTTTGTTTTCCAAAGATTTGAGAGGTCTTGCTTACAGACATAAACCTCAGTAGATGACGCAAGGCACTAAGACTGTATTAACGCCATTCGTCCTTTTCTTCAGCATCACGAAAGTGATAAATAGAAAATCTAAACTAACTGATTGAATTTAAACTAACTAATTGAATAAACTTACAAAGACTTACATATTATGAAATAATTTGATGTTGATTGGCAAAGAAAAATGTGGGAAGTACTTAAAATATCTACAGCCAACATAAGAAATAATGCTAATTAAGATATCACTCATCAAATATACCCGAATAACAAAAGGTTATTAGTAGTAGACGATAATATAATAACGTGTTATCCAACATGCATCAGCATAATTTATGAACCTAAAAAATTAACCGCCTTCGAATTACTGACTTCAAAGCTTACAATAAGGCATTAATTCGTTTAAGGGGTTGAAAAAAAAATATTTTAATTGTAATATTTAGTTATTACAAATATCTCAAAATCTTCTGGATCAATTTTGATAAAACTGAAACTGTACCCAATGTTTAAATATCCGATAGAACTAAAAAAGAATCATCTCAAAGAATGACTTCTTGTTTTCGAGATATCTTGAGACAAAAATAAAGACCAAAACAACCATATGTAAAGCCATAAGAAAAGAAGTAACCATAAGAAAAAAACAAACATAAGTAGATCCAAAAATCAATTAATTTAATCAGAGATCATGAAGTGCTGTTTTATTGCCACCGCGAACTAAGTCCAATCGCGCTATCTATTTAGAAATGTTATCTCTGGACTTGATTCTTTTGATCTCGGTTTTTTCTGAAAATAAATTAACCTTCACAATAGAGGTGTTAGTGAATTCATTTTAAAATGGATTTTTTGGCAGGGATTTTCTATTACTTGGCAGTTGAAAATCGTTTTTCTTCGTTTATAACTTTCTTGGCAATTCAGGAAATAGTGAAGTATTGTTTTACATTGTTAGTGTCAATTTCACCATATTTTAATTTAAAGGTAGATTGTGTGTGGCCGAAGAAAGGTTTTCATTTTAGTGCTATTACCTCTATTATAATTATTGTTTTTGTTTGTGTCTTAAATAAATTAGATTGCAGTTTTTCCTTTCGATTATTGTACAATAAGCAGCTCATATAACTGAAAGGCATTTTCAATTACCTTCACTGTTTGGAAATCACAAATGTATTAGCAAAATCGAACAGAAACTTTACCATGACGACAATGAAGGGCGAGAACGAACTTAATTCAAAAAGGTCACTAAAACTTATAATGACGCATTTTTATGTTTAGGATTATCAAATTATTTTGGAGTGCATGATATCGAGCTAACGTCAACAGTCGATACGCACATCATGAAAAATAATTTGATTCTCCTAAATATAGGGGTTCTGTTGCGGACATCAATACCATCTTTATTTTACAGAAAAGAGCCATTCGTGCCATTAACAAAGTTAGTCTTCGCGAATCTCTGAGAGAATTCTTTAAAGAAATTTCCATCCTCACTGTCGCTTCTCAATACATATTTGATAATTAATTTAAATTAAAAATAATTAATTCATTATTGGGAAATCGTGTAAATTTTTTCAATAATATACCTAATAATGTTAAGGAACTACCTAATAATAAATTTAAGTTACATGACAAGACCATAATGTTGAAGGGGTACTTTAAAATTCAAGATTATCTTAATTACGAGAAAGTATTGACAGTCCAGCCTGTACCAAACTGACGTACCTACCTGTTTATTTTGATTTGTATCATTATTGTGGCAGCTAGTGGTGACTGAGTTTGTTCACACACAAGTGCATTGGCTACTTACTTTGGAATCATAGCAATGTATGTGATTGCTATCCAATATTTATTTTATTTATTTATAAATATGCGAACACTTACGAAATTTTGCCTACGTGCTTGGAAGCCTTACTCAAATATTATAAAATGCTAATGATATCACATACATACATATCCAATTGATTACCTCATTTTTTTAATTATAAAAATGTTACTAATAAAATCTGAATAAATTTCAAACTTTGACATTTCACAGTCAAAGCTTTCACAAAAACCGTTGCTGTCAGTATTGTAGTTTCACCAAAATCTCCCGTCAATATTAAGCCTTTACAAAGCTAAGCAAATATTTGACAAAACACGCCAGATTGCTGCAGTATACAACAGAATTTAATTTGTTAAATTCGAACGGACGATTCTAAAGGTAACTAAACAATTGTTTATTTTGGTAGGGTTGCGCTTTTTTAATATCGATAATCAAACTAGCAAGTGGTTTGTTCCGGCGTTTCTTCTCAGCACTTGCTTGATTGTTTGTGTCTTGTCTCGAAGCGCTAGTAGGGCCCAAAAGATAAGGAGACATGTACGGGCCCATATGAGCCATATTAAAATTGATTAATATTCATTTTTGACGTTCTTATGTGGCATTTTTGTATCCTAAATTGAATATATGATTTTTGACTTTGAATTTGACTTTGTTTTACTTATCTTTTGACTGTTACAAAGTAACTAGGCTGTTACAAAGTAGACATTTACTAGACATAAGGTAGAGATTTTATAATGTCCGTCTCTATTTCAACATGGTCTCTTTATGAGATGTGGTTGAGAAGTTTATTTATCATCTTAATTACTTACGTCGTGTAGTGTCGAATTATATAGTGTAGTGATTAAGAAAATAAATCTTTAGGATTCTTTTAAATTCATTTGGCCTTTCGATGTCCCGTAGTTAATGCTATAATCTGTTCCCAACACTATTTGTATCAAATGTCTGACGAATACTAATGGGCATTCTGTGCAATTTACATTTCGCTCTAGAGGTGAAATTTGGCTGGTCAGTATTTAGTTAGTTTGATTTCACAACGAGAACAAGTTTACAGTTTAATTTTGTTGGCTAAATTTTGCATGGTAAAGCTAAATTATTTCTGAAACTGTTGAATTTGAATTGCGTTGACACTGTTGAATTTTGTCCAAAGTATTTTTGATTTAATATTCGCTCCATTATTAGATTTTGAAGTTGTTACCAATTGATTTGTTTTATTGAATCATTATAACTTAATCGAGTTGAGATAATTTAAAAATTCTAAAGTTTTGATATAAATGACAGCTTATCAAGCTATAATTTATCTTTTATTCTAACACAACTACATAGTAGTATTGTATTGTTACGAATTCACAATTACACTTTACACACATTACATAATAACACATGACAAAAACACACTTCAGTATTCACAAGCTTCTTCCAGGAAGAGGACGCTGATACTGGCTGAGTTACCGCGTTAGATAGCAACGTCAATCCTTAAAGCTAGAAACCAGCCAGCTGTGTTATTTGCCAAAACACAATTAATTTATTTTTCATGGCAAATTCATACACACATAGCAGCACAAGCCATGTGTATATTAATTTATATTTAATAAATTCCTATGCGTCGGGTTTAACAATTTTGCCCGGCGCACGTATCGTCATACGTAAATTCTTTCATGGATATCGGTATTCTGTTACCGGAACGGTTATGGAATTTGACCTTTATCCATTTTTTACCTTTTAAATATAATTTATATCTATCTTCTATCTATAATATAAAAATGAATCACAAAATGTGTTGGTAAGAGCATAACTCAACAACGCCTAGACCATTTTTCCAATTCATTTTTTCAAATGTTCGTTGAAGTTCAAGGATGGTTTTTACGCCGAGAAAAATTCGAATGATTGCCGGAAAATCCATAAAAACAGCCCTATTCTTTTTCCCATACAAATCGTTTCTAACTAAAACGTAGTCAATTTGAGCTTTATTGCTATTTTTAGGAACAACAGGACCGATTTAAAATAATATTTTTGTGTTGGATAGCTTATAATTGAAGAGAGCTTCAGACTATAAAACATCACGCTGTGACGAGAGGGGAAGCTTAAAAAACGCAGATGCGGTCGCGGGGGACCGCTAGAACTATATATTATGAAGTGTTCCGTGTGTTGCTAAATTCTAACAATAACAACCCTTGCATCATATATTACGGACCTACTTTAAAAAATATCATTGATTTTATCCAAGCATTCGAAAAGAATCTTACCCAAAATTTTGAAACAACTAAGCGTTTTTATGGAGCTATCTAAAAGTAATCTCTGCAGGCTTCAACACATTATTATTTCAATCACGCTCAAATTTTGCCGCGAGTGACTTAGATCTAACGATCTGGAAGGGCTTCCCCAAGGCTCAGTTCTCGGTCCTACTTTTTAATTACTACTGTTAAAGCGTTTACTCTCTCTAATAAAGCGGGTACATAAATATTGATGAATTTGGATGAAGGTGAGATAATAACGGAAGAAAAGGATCGCTCAGGATTTTATGCTTAGAAGAGTTACGTCTATTCTAATGAAGATGTTTATCTCTTTATCAGTTTAAAAGCCAAAGTGTCATTTCATTTCATATATTTCCGATATAACATGCATTATTTAGTATCATAATTACATTTAAATGTTTAGTTTGGTGCACCAATTTTCTAGATAATTCCAGTTTAGTACTAACCACGTCCAGACAAAATAATTTTTAAAATAAGTTGAATACAAAATTATCTTTGCTAGCCTCGCAAACTTTCAAATATTTTTTAAGCTTATTATAGGCATTTTAAAGAATTACTTGACAGCATGTAAATTGAGATACTTATTTTAAAAATTCAATGAATACCTAATCAATTAAAAGAAGACCCAATGAATCGCTTAAGAAGTAAGCTTAATTGCGAACTTCTAAACTCAATAAAGTCTGAAAAGTTCGTTTGAATTCCATTTTAATTGTTCACAACAATACATTTCTATTGTACGTATAATAATGTTATCTTTTGATTCAATTAGACTTGTAGTTTAATTAAATATAAGTCTACGTCAATCTTTTGAAACTCTTAGGTAGTAAATAATTAGGTTCAATAGACATCTGAATAATAATGTAATTAGTTTCAATTGAAACTTTATCAATTTTAATTCTCAACAAAACTTTGTCTTAAACCATGGACGTCTATGTAGTATGTCACACTAGACGTGTTCAGAAAAAATGTGGTTCCAAAAATTGAGGCTAAATCATAATAAAATTAATGATATTCCTATCGGAATAGAAGGACAAGTAAAAGCTGTCGAACGAAACCGATTTAAGATGTCAGTAACTAACATAAGTAAGTAACATTTGTATTTTTAAATGAGATAACCTTTTGATCAGGTGATTTATAACAATGTTCCTAAGTTAAATATAGTAGTTTACTGCATGATAAACAGTCGACACAAAATATTGAACATGCAGCTCTAGTGTAAAACTAAATGTTATTTCATTATACAAAATATTCGTCGATATGCATTCCCTGTGTTATTCTGTGTTTATTTTTTACGTAAATTAACGTTTGTAGAATATAATAATCAAACTGCGTACTTCAAATTTGAAGCGCATTGGTAAATATAAGTCGTATATTAAGAGGCTTCGATTTGGACTAATCTACCTGTTAAATGATTATTTGTTGGGGTTATGCCGCTGTAATGCATAACAATCAATCACCGATCAAGTCACCATGTTTCAGACGCATTATTTCTCCAAAATATTCACACTTTCATTTTTAAATATAAAAAATCAAATGCACGTAATTTTCAGCGAGCTTCTGCCGGGCGCGGGGCGGTCAACTGTTTGACATCTGACAAAAATGGTTCTGCTACTCATCTCTTTTTATCACACAGTTTGCTGCTAGTGACATCTCTCTTTTGTCGTTCTATTCCAAAGGGATAATAATTTTATGGGCTTAATAAAGCGTTGCCATGGTAATGCCATGTTTGTGCATACTTTGTCTTTTTAGAAAATGTTATACAAGTTCTGAGCAACGTGTCTTGTATAAAATACTTATGGTACTATATGCCACTGGCATTTTTCATAGATCTATCAGTTACTTGACATTTGCCGCCGGCAATGCCACCAGGCAGAGTGATACACCATTAAAGGTCTATGTCTTAAGCTGAGTTTAAAAAAATGTTTGAGTAAGGTCAAAAACCCAAAAAAAAACTAGGACTTATGGTGTATCCACACCGCCCGGCGGCCTTGCCGATGGCTAATGTCAAGTTAACTGTCAGATACTATGAAAAAAGCCTCTGTGGCATGAGCGGCACGGCCACCGGGTGGTGTGGATACACCATTACAATAGTTTTATTTTTGTTAAAATATTACTTATTTTAGGGAATTTCTTCCCTATCTGTAGATCAGGGGCTCAATTTTTTAATCCCTTGTGTCATTACGGCGAGTGATTTTCTTTGATTAGTGATTGATTTTTCAATGAAAAACAGTTGCAAACCATACAGGATTGATAGACAAAAAAAATAATAACAATTTTGTAAACACTCATGTCTTTGTATTTCTTGATTTTCGTTGCCTTCTAATAGATTTTTTTAACGAAAATCACCCGGAATATTGACGCGAGTGATAAAAATAAAACTCTTGGGATTTTCAAAGGTTTTCTAAGCCCTATACATCTGAACTCACTTCTTGGTCACAGGGGTGCGATTGTGTAAAGTAATCGTATTCATTTGACAGTTTAAAACGTACGGTATGATCTGTCAAACGGCAAAGAACAAAGGGTTTGACAGATCAAAACGTACGTTGTGAACTGTCAAATGAATACGATTGCTTTACACAATCGCATCCCCGATCTCCTTAAAATTCCATTTCATAGTATGATGGTATCACAAGAAAATATTTTGTCCGTAATTTAATTTTCAAATACACCACCACCTCGACCACAAGCAAAGGTACACATTACCATAGTATTACATTTTCTATTTGCATCAAAGGATCCTTAAATGAAACCGTCTTAATTATGAGTAGAATATTTAAGTAGACATTTACCGCGATTCTGTGAACGCTCTGACTGAAATGTTCAAATCGAAATAGACGAATGTTTTAATAATATTGCTGTTTGAATTTAGACTTAATAAGTCAAGCGGTGATTATACGTAGACCTTAGACCCCTCACACACTGCGACTTTTAGCATCGATGCGGTTGCGCGTTAGCATCGATGCAGAAACGCGACTGAATCGATTAGCCGATACATCGATGTAGTCGCCATTTTATGTCGTGCATAATTTGTCAATTCCCAGGTTCTGCATCGCGACTGTATCGATGCTAAAAGTAGTATTGTGTAAATATTGGCATTTTGCGACTGCATCACTGCTAAAAGTCGCAATGTGTAAAGGATCAAAGACCACAAAGTTTTGGTTGTGTAATAAAGTATAAATAAATATATAAAATAAAAGACCTCTTACACACCGCAACTTTTAGCATCGATGCAGTCACGCGTTTTGAAAACGCGCTTCAGCATCGCGACTCACGCAATGAACACATTTAATTTAGCATCGATGCAGTCACCAAAATACAGTACGTTATTTACCAATTACCAGCTTATGCATCGCGATTGCATCGATGCTAACACGCGTTAGTATCAATGCAGTCGCTGCATTACATCGATGTCAAAAGTAGCGCAGTGTCTGAAGACAGTTTGTGACTGCATCGATGCTGCATCGCGACTGCATCGCTGTTAGAAGTCGTAGTATGTAAGGGGTCATAGTTCTTCTTTACATTGTTTCAACATCAACAAATAGGCACTAACAAATAATTCTAATATGAAATATCGGACACATAACTCTTATCTGAACTTAACAGGGCATTTAAAAAGAGGCCGTTATACTCGTAATGTAAGGTTTATAAAGAGTTTATTGTTGTGATAGTTCTGTTGGTTACTTGCGCTTTCAAATTTAGGCGACTTAAGGAGCCAGACGGTCGCGCGACTGATTAGCTGCTAGTAATTTCATAAACGCGCCGCTGCTGCCATTTATGTATGAAATTATCAGCAGCACTAAAGGCGCGTAACAGTCGCAAGGCAGCATCGCCGCTGCTTTTATGTATGGGCATCCGCTGCTGCCGCGCTGCTGTCGCTCTATTGTGAAGGCATATTTAGTCAGGCACTTATTTATTAGTAAGAGTACCTACCCAATTTTACTAAGCTTTTGTTGTTATCTTTTAACTCGTTCTGTGCCGAGCACTTGGACCCGAATGCGCGAGAACCATTCCAGCGGTGTCGCCCACTCGGGCCCGAGTGTTTACGGCAACGTCATTATCTGACGTCATTTTATATATAGCAATTGGGCCCGAGTGTTTGGCAACCAGCACGCTATGTGCCGTCCACTCGGGCCCGAGAGTGCATGTTTTTTTTATAATAATAATAGCGCAAATATTTTTTGACGATTGTTTATTAAATTACGCGTAGGGATTGCGGTTTCTTGGGCTTTTCTTTGATTTTTTTAAGGCAATCATAATTTTAAGTGGAAAAACGAAAAATACGTGAATCTTGTAACAAGACTATATTTTTCAACATCATTATTTTTTCTTTATCATGTTGATCCACCCTAAAAATATGTTGTCACCAAGTTATTTCTCTTTGCTAAATTGATTTCGTTATCAATTTAAAGCTGACATCAATGTCAATATTTGCATCGAACTCGAGTTTTGTAACAACTTTCTCCAACTCGCTTTAGTCAAATTCTTGCAAAGATACTTCGCGGCTTATAAACTGAAAAGCTCTGCGAAATTGAACAGACGATGATTATATTTTGTTTTTGAGTAGATAAGTCACCGTTAATTGCAACAACCGCGTGATTATAATCAAATGGTTTTAAATTCGTTTGATTTTTAATCTGACAATTGTTTATTGTTATTGTAAACTGTACCAAACTTCATACATTATTATAACGTAAACTGAAATGACGAATCACTGGGCAAAGGTTGTCATGTTAGTACTAGCAAAAGCGTAAATTTTAAACCATATCAATCTAGTTCATAATTAATCGTTAGATTAAAATCTTAAGGATTCAAACCCGTTACTTTTGTAATCTCGCGGTTTTAAAAATATTACAATGACCCGTATAAACTCGTAAATAGTAATATATCTATACTAATATTATAAAGTTGAAGAGTTTGTTTTTGTTTGTTTTAACGCGTTTATCTTAGCAACTACGGGATGGATTTGAAAAAAAAAATGGCTATGCTTAATTAACGAGGAAGTTTTAAGGCTATGAAACATAACGCTGCGCTGGGAGGGGAGGGCACAAACTCAAAACGCACGGACGCAGTCGCGGGGGATCACTAGTCATTAATATGTGTCATAGCGGTCCTAGCGAACTGCGTTTCGCTCCCATCCCCGACCTGCCTTGTCACGTTTAATGGCTATTATCGTATTTTGGACCAAAAAAAAGATGAAATCATGAAAATTGGTCCACTTGTTCGAGTTTTATGTGGTGTAACAAACACTTCTTTCTTTAATGTACAACAGCATATTAGGCTATAGATTTTTGTTGAAAAATAACTCTTATTACAACTGCATAAGATACCGCAGTGTTTACCTTGACGTGCTGTTGTCCGTACATGGAGAAGATGTCATTTCATTTCTAACATACACATATTGAAATAGTTTGTAATAACTAGCATGGACTGAATGTTGTTTTTTATTTACTTTACCAAGAAAACATCTTTGTTTAGTGTTTTCATAGGAATGAAGCCGAAAACCATCCCCAAAGGTATAATAAAAATGGTGTTGAAATTTTATAAAGGAATTCCGAGGGAAAAAATAGCACGGGATATACTGCGATAATCCGCTAGTCTTAAACAAAATATCACTTTCAGTGTTGTGAAACCATCAAGGTATCGAATTACGTGGTGGGCCCGTTTCGATGATAGCGGTCGCATTGACCACTAAATTTAAGAAAGTAAACGCCGACTTCAAAACCAAAATGCACTAAAAAGTCAAAAAAACTCTGGACCCTTTGAAGGAAATGATGCATTTTAGGCGAAGAATTTCTTTTTGGAGTCGATGCTCTGATAGTTGATACTTGAGATAGTCAAAGTGATGGCACCGATTCCAAAAATAAAGTGTTCACCTTAAGTAGATTCTTTCTTTTAAAGGGTCAAGAGTTTGTTTAAGACTTTTTAGGGCATCTTGGTTTTGAAGTTGGTTATTACTTTTTTGAATTTTTTGGTCACTGTGAGCGCTATCATCGATCTTTTTAGAAGTTTACGAATCCTTACTAGATATGAGTTCCGTGGGCTAATTCCACGGCGGCGACGTGGCCTAAAAATTTACGAGGTGGCGACGCGCGCCGTCGCGGTTATTTAGGGATTTAAACTATATATTTTAATAAAGGAACAGAAGATATATTCATCAGATATATTCAACATATCAGGGTCTGGGTATTGTGGTATCACCGTTGTGTCTGATTAGCATAACACAAGTGCAATAAGCTACTTACTTTGGGATCAGAGCAATGTATGTGATTGGTGTCCAATATATATTCGGTAAGATTATTTTAATTTTTATTAACAGCAATAAAATAAATCAATTCTAATCATGAAAAAAAGTTGAGCAATTTTTATGAGATCGATATTACAATCAAAATTGCTTGTCCTTATTAATAAAATAAAACACATTTCAACATGAAAACTAAGTCTGTTTATCTGTCGGTTATTACATATATGTTTGTTGATTATTGTTACCTCAACTGTGATTTTTAATTAGATAGACCAAAATGACAGCTTTAATCGCACTTTTTATTTTTTAATGTTGCAAGCGTAGTGCAATAGTGTTGTAACAATGCAATTGTGTACGATTAATTGGATTTGTGATACGATTTTTCAATTTCGTGATTCTACTTATTTTGATAAATAATAATGTAAAACTTTGAAAACATTCACAAAGAAACGTAATACATAAATATTTTTTTCTAATAGGTAAAACATTAAGCCCTTCACGTGCAACACCAATATTTTGTATGACTTCAAAAATTTTTTGATTATTTACTACTTTCTATAAATACACTATTAGAAATTATCATATTATTTTGCAGGTAACATGATCTTAAAACAAAACTTGTTTGGTATTTTTTTTGTAATACATAACTATTTTATTTTGTGCAAATAATTTTCTGCACAAAACAAATTCAAACTATATCCAATTAGTTATTCTATAATCATTTAAAAGCAACAATTGAATCAGAATTGAATCTGTCGAATATTTAGGCACATCACTATTTTTATATTACGAAAAAGTGGAATCCCACCAAATGTCATTTTGGTCTATCTAATTAAAAATCAGAGTATATAGACATGTACTAAAGACCTTTTTTGTCTTTACTGTTAGACGGATAATATATTATAAAAAAATATGTATTATAATCGATTATGGCATTACTATGGTAGACAACACTAGGACTCATGGACAGCGCTAGACCTGTCATAGAGATTGTGTTTGACATTAGATTGATTGTTGTGGAATTGTCCTGCGTAATTTTACTTACTGTATTGATCATTGTATAATTAGTTACTTTGTTATGAAATAAGAATATTGAGAGAGAGAGTTTATTTCTTTCACTACCTATCATTCATGAAAATAATGTTACGTTTGAAAAATCGGCTCTAAAAAGTATATAACTAGAAAAATAATGATGATTTGCTTCATAAAACAAAATTATCACGAAACACAAGTCTTACAACTAACAAACAATTAAGTCACAAAGTGTACACAAGAAGGACTTGGCACCATTTTTTCAGTAAAATTAGATCGTTTTATATTTCAGACAACAATAGCTCAAAAGCTTTTATGTGAAGCCTTATTACATTTTACTTTCATTTAGGACAATATACATTTAATTGCGACAGAGAATGGATTTATTGTTTGAACACATCAAAGCTGTTTTCTTGGAATAACCTAGAAAGCTCTAACAAGAAAATTTAACAAGAAAAAGACAGTTGGTTAATCTTAGTCATCATTATCAACCAAAGGACGTCATCTGCTGAACTAAGGTTTCTCTCGAAGTTATCAACAGCCACTGATTGCAATAGCACTGGAACCCTATTTTTTAAACACTCGTGTCAATATGGCTGTAATACCACACGCTTTCGCGTTGATGAATGTCCGACTTTTAGATGAAAAACAGTTTAATTCCACAAAGTAGTGATTAAAAAAAATATTTGTCTATTTTATGAGTATTATTGACGTATATATTTAGAGTTACTGCGCCAACGACCTCTATGTTACATATATGTCTATATCCTGCGCTCAGTGCGATGCTACGATCTTTACAAAAGTCAGTCTATCTTGTTGGTGGACGTCCTACGCTGCGCTTTTTGTTGAAGACATCATATAAAAAATACCTGGTATATTTACTCGTTTCGTCTACATAATATAAGTGTAGACATACTCGTACCTTTAAACATTCGATTCACTTAATATTATGAGACCAAACTCGCCTCTAAACCAGAGATTAGTAGAACTTTACACGTTAAACCAAGAGTGTCTAATACTAAGCATGTTAATATGATAATTTGAATTTGTATAGACCTTCTTATCTTAAAGTAGTAATACGACAAAATAGAGATAAGTCGTAGTTCAACGTAAAACTTAAGTTATTCAAATTAGTTTTTACCCGCCTTCAAAATAGGTAGTCGACTGTATGTTTTTACTGTACTGACTGTATGTCTCATATCTCAGTCGTTTGTCGACTGATTCGAATTTTTTTTTCGTTTACTTAGAGGGTCTACCTTTTAGTTGGTCCAATTGTTGCCAATTTGGGATCTGATGATGAGATCTTGGTGCAATCGAGGGAAACCCTTAAACTAGGGTATATAATATGGGTACTAGGGTATTATAATAGGCACGTATATTGTTTCTTTACTAGAATCTTAATGTTGACGTGTTGTTAATGTTGACGTCTGATAGTCAACATCTTGTGGTGCTGAGCTGATGGTAGAACTCCTTAACGCTAAGGAGTTCAGTATTTATAATGACAGAACTTATGTAATAAAATTAACATTAAAAAAAGTAAAAACCGACTTCAAAACCAAAATGTACTAAAAAGTGGATCAGTATACTCCTATGTGCTACAAAAACAAATAATTCGGTCGATATTTGTTTTTCTTAAGGTGCGTATCCATTAGAGCAGCCTCAGGCCGAACAGCCTCGTATTGAAGCGTACTGAGGTTCCTCGCTCCGAGGCACGTTGCTCGAGTGTAAAGCGACCTAAAGAGACACGCTAGTCTGTACCAAGTGCACGGCTCGGACTGAGGCTTCTTGAGCGGACCAAAACTCCTGACAAAATATGACTCGACCCGAGGCAATGAATTTGCCTCATGGCGCGGCGTGCCTCAGGTTGAGTCAGTCTCCACTTGTGCGGCTTCAGGTCGAGCGGTTGCCTCGCCCTGCCTCAAACGGATATGAACCTTAACAATAATGTATTGAAAAAAAATGGACACATACATTGCTCTGATCCCAAAGTAAGTAGCTAATGCACTTGTGTTATGGAAATCAGACACAACGGTGGTACCACAACGCCCAGACCCGAAACAATATAGAAAATTTTGATTTCTAAATTGACCCGACCGGGAATCGAACCCGGGACCTCGGAGCGGCGACGCCTTGAAACCAGCGTAGCCACTACACCGCGGAGGTCGTCAATGTACTAAAATTGTAGTTCAAAATAAGGTAATTTATCTACCTAGGTTTTACTTCGTACGATATTTTTACCCATTGGTAGGTAGTATTGGAACCTTCGACAGGAATAAATCTTCGAGAAATTACCTGAAGCTAGATAAATGAAGGTAATATTTTTGAACAGTTTCTATATTCTAGGTTAGATTTAAGTCCATCGGATTACAAGAAAATATAGCGGAGGATATATGAGACTTAGACTAAGTAGTAATGATTTTATTAATAGCAAACAAGAAAAAATAAAACAAAGACATGCAACATTAAAAAAATAACTTAAAATCTACCTATTCAAAAACGAAACACTTTAACTTAACTGAGTAATCAAATTCGATCCCTGATTTTATTCAAAGTAGAATATCATTGCATATTATTCAATATATGACGTATATCTATCTATACAAATACTGTCTTTAGGTCTTTGTGAAGTGATACTGTTTTTTTTTAAAAATATTGGACACCAATCACATACATTGCGCTGATCTCAAAGTAACTAGCTAATACACTTGTGTTATGGAAATCAGACACAACAGTGGTACCGTAACACCCAGAGCCGAGACAATACAGAATATTTTGATTTCTATATTGACCCGACCGGGAAACGAACTCGGGACCTCAGAGCGGCGACGCCTTGAAACCAGCGTGCTTAGCCACCACAGAGATCGTCAATGTAGATGTAACCAATTCGCTAATGCAAATCTAATGGGCATATCGTACTAACTACCCAATCTTCATTTAGGCGACCGGATAGCTATATCTACTGCAAGAACAGTCATTATAAAGTATTTTATTTCGTCTCGTTTATTTTAATGGCCTTCCACCAATTCCCTGATCAATTTGGAAAACGAATTTATGCAAATTGGCTTCAGTTAGAGTGTTTTTGATGACAGCTTCAGGAAAAGGGAAATCATAACTTACCCGCAGTATAATGTAATATTTTGGTATAAAACTGAAAACCAATTAAAAAAATCGAAAGCTTAAGTACAATTATTTTAAAAAATTGGACTAAATATATTTCGATTAAAAAATAAAAGAACAAAAAATAAAAGCTTTTAATAATTAGGGAAATCCCAAACACACACACAAACAAAAGAAACGTTCGCACAATTTTACAAAAAAAAGAAAAAGAAAAACAGGCATTAATTTAGAAATCTGTTAACACAGAAAAAAAAAACACTTATACAAATACAACAGCTAATAGGACCTCATTAAGCATGAGTCAGGCGCCTTAGAGGACCAGACGCTGGTTTTCAGTGGGCCCAACATGATTGCACAAATGTCAGGTTGCCATTTAAAATTACTTTATCATCAGCATTCTCTTGCCATATTCCCAGTTTATCTGGGGTCGTCGCAGTATGTTTTTCGCCTCCACACTATTTCATCACTCGTCACTGAATCATCTGTTCACACTCATATTGTTTTTCACACAGTCCACCCATCTCTATACATATTATAAATAAAGCCTTTTGAGACTTCTCATCCACAAACACGAGTTTGGCTATTAGAAAATATACATTTGAATCATGTAAAGTGCGCTCACACACATAAAAAATTCTGTGATCACTAACACAAGCTGATTGAATGTGCAAGAAAACATATACATTGTGTGTTTTCTTGAAATATAAAACCCCGTTATAATATTATGATAACAATAATATGCAATGATGTCACTTAACTAACAAAAAAGATTTTGATTATTCAAAGTGATCGCAAACTTTTTGACATGTGTATGTGTTTAGTGTTCGTATTTTTGCAAAGTGTTGCAGAATATCGGATTGTGAATGAGAGCGCTTTCATTTTCTTATTCAGTTTTTTCAGACTTTACATACGCTATCGTCAATATAGCTGACTGATCCGTATCATCATTTTCAGCCAAAGGACGTCTTCTGCTGAACATAGGCCTCCCCCACGGTTTCCCACAGCGACCGATCACAAGCGGTCTGCATCTAGTTCATTCCCACGATCTTTACAAGGTAGTCTGACCATCTTGTTGGTGAATGTCCTAAACTGCGTCGAAACGTGATCCGTAAGGATCCATCTGGGGCTTCCGTTATTTTGTTTAAGGGGCTACCCGGATTTTTCACGCGCACACTCGCGCCATTTTAGTAGAAAAATCAGAACTCGTTAAACAAAAGACCAATAAAAAAATCTGATAAACAAGATTGTAGTACAGGTTCTATAGTTTATTTAGTACGTTTAAATTGTTTCTCAAACAGTTATTTGCAGTTACAGTTAGAAAAATTGCCAAAAGTGGCCATATTTAGCAGTTTTTCTAACTCTAACTACTGTTCGCGTTGAAAATCTGGGTAGCGCCTTAAGCTGTCGACTATGACTTCATAGTCAAAGTTGGTCAAATTCACCTCGTATTTGGTTAATACCATGCAAAGTCAATATGTTTATATTTGTTTGATTTCACATCATCATCATCATCATCAGCCAAATGACGTCCACTGCTAAACAAATATAGGCCTCCCCCACGGTTCTCTACTGCTACCGGTTGTAAATGGTCTGCATCATTTCAAGGTTGTCTCTCCATCTTGTTGGTGGACGTCCTACGCTGCGCCATGTTTTATCTATACTCATTATCATCATCATAATAATCTTTATTGTTCTTTCATGGAAAATATGTCATGAGTTGGTACATCTTCTTATAAGTTTTATTGTAAACTTGTATTAGAAGAGTACCGTCATTGCTGTGATGCTTATAGATAAGAAGAATGATAAACTTAAGATACAAATTCGTGTGTTATTTCAGGTTATAAGTTATACTAGATAAATCTATCTCATCGATTCTAGAACAAGAATACCCTGCATTTACAAACCTCATTATTAAAAAAGTACTCTCTTTCCCACCAGGAGTAAAGTAGCAGCTCTTCTCCTGGACAAGCACCTGCAGATCAACGGCATCACAATGGGGGAGGTGATGCGAGAGAGGCACAGCATCCAGATGCAGCCGATGGCCAGCTCCAAGATGAAGCGGGAGAGGAAAGCGGCCAGGACGCTCGGCATCATCATGTCCGCTTTCTTGGCTTGCTGGCTACCCTTCTTTTTATGGTAAGTGGTGCCTTAACATAGGTTTGCGTGTCCTAGCGTGTCATTTCTCAAAGTGAAGTTAAGGCTTCAAAAGTTAAGCCACTACGGGCAATAGGAAGGTATCTTGCTCCAACCATTTTTCAAGGAAAATCACTTGCACGACACAAAAACGGGCTTCATACCAAAAAAAATAACTCGAGGTAAAAGCGATTTTAACTCTTATGGATGTGAGGCAGTGGTGACTGCGGTAATATGCAATTGAAATGATTATTTCTCAAAGTAACTATGCCTATGTTCAGCAGTGGACGTCCTTTGGCTGATAATGATGCGGATCATTCACACGTACCACATTTTGCAGTCAATATGGACTGGATTCTTATGTGATACCGAAGACATTGCAACGACATCGCAACCACAACTCATGGCCGAGAAAGAAACGAGAACCACATCGACATTGACGGAAATACACCGCAACTACAAAAAACCGGTCAAGTGCGAGTCAGACTCGTACACTCAGGGTTCCGTCGTAAGTAGATCTCTAATTCAGTTAAAGGGTTCCACTTTAACTGAATTAGAGATCTACTTACTTCCACTTAACCAAAATACCATAATATATTATGCACCATAGTATTTGTATGAAAAACAAACTTATATTGTCATTTTAAAAGACCTATCCATAGACACCCTATACGCATTGGTTTGATAAAAAAAAATAGGTTTTAGTTTCATGTATGGAAGCCCCGCCCCCTCTTAAATATCATTATTGTTTGTATGTAAATCGTAAAGTTAACAGGATATATCTACCTACTAAGTTACAACTGTGTAAAACTAATAGTTTCAGAATAAAAAGTAGCTGTGACATACGGTCGGACAGACAAACAGACTTGACGAAACTATAAGAATTCAGTTTTTTGCTATTTGGCTACGGAACCCTAAAAAGCTGAAGAGACACTATTCACACGTACCATTGCTTCTGTTCTGGTATGTGTGGGATGGCCCTTAGTGCAGTGGCTTGACATTTGATAGCATGGCCATTTGTCTAGTCTATAGAGCTATTACCTAACCTAGTCGTTATGCATTTCAAGTGCCCATGAATTATTAGCTGCAGGATGACCCTGCTGAACTTAGTGTCTCATGGTTTGCCATGTCAAGCAGTAGCAACTTTTCTTCCCCAAGGGCGACATATCAATGTTTCAGTAAAGTACCAACCTAAGGAAGCACTTTCTCGCATTTGGAAGCGCTGGCAAAATTGTAATCTGCTCTAAAAGATAACAGCAGTTACATATCAGACGTTAATAATTAGCGCTTGAAGCTTCTTTCCTGTCCATCCCACACACAAATTGCTAACGCATGGTGATCGTTTGCGAATTACGTATTAACCATGCCTATACCTTCCATGATCGATTGGATGGTAGGTATTTTTAAAATGTGTCAGAAGATTTATGTGGATAACTAGCCTTGTTCTGTTTTATGTCATCATAAACAAGCTTTTAATGCTGAAAATAATATACCAAGCTCAGGAAAGGAAAGATACTAGAGGAAATCGCTTTGAATACAATTTTTGTCTAGTTTAGACTTCGTAACAAAGTTACGAAGTCTAAACTAGTAAGGAGGTCAACATATCAAAAGTCCCAGTCCGTAGCCCATTAGCTGGGAGAAGGGGAAGGGTTGAAGGTCAATTTTTAGTTTTTCGCTTAAATATCGGAAACTATGCGTTTTAGCGACATGAGACCTTCTTCAAAATTAAAGCTAATAAAATTTTCTACAAGTTAAACGTATTCAAGTTTTATAAGGTGTTCATTAAAATTCCCTCTACAAGGTTTAATGATACTTATTTAACTAGGCAGTAAACTCGTTTAAATGACTTTCTTCATAGCTTTAGTTCGATTTGGGTTAAATACTTTCTTTAAAGCTTTAGTTCGATTCTGGTTACCTTCTTTCTCTATAGTTTTAGTTCTATTCTGGTTAAATACTTTCTTCATAGCTTTAGTTCGATTCTGGTTAACTACTTTCTCTATAGTTTTAGTTCGATCCTGGTTAAATACTTTCTTCATAGCTTTAGTTCGAATCTGGTTAACTACTTTCTCTATAATTTTAGTTCGATTCTGGTTAAATACTTTCTTCATAGCTTTAGTTCGAATCTGGTTAACTACCTTCTCTATAGTTTTAGTTCAATTCTGGTTAACTACTTTCTTCATAGCTTTAGTTCGATTCTGGTTAACTACTTTCTTCATAGCTTTAGTTCGATTCTGGTTAAATACTTTCTTCATGGCTCTAGTTCGATTCTGGTTAAATACTTTTGTACCACTCCTCTCAATTATTATTGATATTCCGCCACTAATTAAACTCTCTGCATTACCAGGTGGTTGACTGGTAGAGAATGCCATTAGGCATTAAGTCCGCCAATTGTACATTTTACAGTGCAATAAAGTTTAAATAAATGAATAAAATAAATACTTTCTTTATAGCTTTTTTTCGATTCTGGTTAAATACTTTCTTCATTGCTTTAGTTGGATTCCGGTTAAATATTTTCTTCATAGTTTTAGTTCGATTCCGGTTAAATACTTTCTTCATATCTTAAGTCCGATTCTGGTTAAATATTTTCTTAGCTTTATTTCGATTCTGAACAAATACTTTTTTCATAGATTAAGTTCGATTCTGGTATAAGACAATTATGTTATTTTCAATTGCTAGCGTTCCCCACTATTTCATCCGCGCGGTTGAGTTTACTCTCTTACCTTCCGTCGTTATATTTTGGAGCCGTTTTCGATAAATAAGGTATCTTAGACAAAAAGGATTAGCATAGCTATCCAACAAAGCAACGCAGCCTCCTTGCCGCTAGGAAATGGTTTTGTTTTTGAATAGGTAGGTTTAAAGTTTATTTTTAGTATTGCATGTCATAGTTTTGATATTTTTGAATAGACAAAACCATTTTTTTTAAAATCGGTCCAATAGTTCCGAGATAAGCAGCTAAAAAAGCATTGACTGAGCACTTATTACAATTAATGGAACTTGATATCTGTCTTGTAATCACACAACGTGATTTGAAAGGGTAAATGGATTCGCACAAACCCTACCTAGTGTCTTTAACCCGATATAAACGTTTATGCACACACAAACACGTATGCACACACGCGCGCGCACACAAATACACACACACACAGACACACACACACACATACACACACGCACACACACTTTCCTTACAATAACAGATTGCTATATCTTCTTAAGTGTGTAATTAATTATACGCGATATGTGTCCTGGAGGTGGAGACCTGGTGTCTTGTAGCACAGATTATTCAACAATCTATTTCAAGCGCCAGTCTTCACAAAAGACAAATATATAGGTATACTTACATTTTTATCGATAATTGTTATTTCTTTGCATTTTCTGTTTTTCTTTTGTGGAGGAAATAAAGAGATATATTACTACTACTATTACTAAATAAACAAACAAACTCTACAGCTTTATGATATAAGTTTGATTATGGTGTAACTAACCTGCAATTTGTCTGTAGATAAAGATAATGCTATCACACAACTTTTCATCACCAGGTACATAATAACAGCCCTTTGCGGGGACGCCTGCCCGTGCCCTCCTGCAGTGGTAGCTGCTGTCTTCTGGGTCGGCTACTTCAACTCAGCATTGAACCCTCTCATCTATGCATACTTCAACCGAGACTTCAGAGCTGCGTTCAGGAAAACGCTGGATTCTTGCTGCAGGTAAGAGTTTGCGCTTATAATGCAGACAGGCAAATCAGGCTACGAACCCACTTTCTTGCAGAATCTTATATATTTTACGGTTTATTTATTTTTTATTTATTTAATCATTTATTTCAGGCTACAATAGATACCTTAAAGACTGACATACATATAATAATATTAAAAAATAAAAATACAAACAAATGAAACACTATTTTGCCGGCGTAGTGTTGCGCATCTTGGTGTCCGGTAACCGTCCGCGAAACCGACGATACAAAACACCCTTCGGCCAAAATTCTGCTTGCATGAAGGTCGACAGCTGTTCGGTCGGAACCCTCACCACAAACGAATTGAAATTCGTATTATGACGATATTCCAACCGTTCGACCCTCAGTGAGTATTTGATCTTGATACGGATGTACTCTACAATCTCCTCGACCTTTGTTATGAAGCCGGGACACGTATAACAGCGTCACAGGTATCGCCGGCCGCAGTAGGTGATTCGGACCGGTCGGTGCGGAGCCGCACTGGTTGCGAGTGGAGGGCTTCTTTTTCTTCCTCTCAACTTTAGTGACGTCTCTCTTAGTAGTCTGGCGACCGACCGATGGCGGGATAACCATCCAACAAAAGGCGCAGTAAAATGTTGAGCTGTGATGGGCAGCAGCGTCACACTTAAAAGATACTGCGCCTCTGCGCTCGCCAACCCGCCTGCCAAGCGTGGCGAGTATTGGCAATATCCCCTCATATGTCAGTACACAAAAAAACCAGGCCCCCAGTCTCCGGCAGCCCCGCTATTCCTGATTCCGGTAGCGGTCACGGTAACGGCGGGGCAGGGGGTGCTAAGAATCCCCGGAGGCGATCTCGCTACCACCCCCAACGACAAATGGCCCTGGTAACTTATAACGCGTGCACACTGAGGACAGACGAGAAGTTGCTCGAGCTGGAGGAAGAATTGAGCAGGTTACACTGGGACATAGTGGGTTTATCAGACGTCCGCAGATAGGGCGAGGACACGATAACTCTGAAGTCCGGCAACCTGCTCTTCTACCGGGAGGGTGACCAAAAGTCCCAAGATGGTGTTGGGTTTCTTGTCCACAAGTCCCTCGTAAACAACATCGTAACCATCGAGAGTGTGTCGAACAGGGTAATATACCTTATACTCAGAATAACCGAAAGGTATTCGCTGAAGGTCATACAGGTATATGCACCGACCTCGAACCACCCGGATGAAGAGGTGGAGGAAATGTATGAGGACGTAAGTAGAGCCATACACACTTCCAAAACCTATTTCACTGTTGTTATGGGGGACTTCAACGCAAAACTCGGCAAGCGAGGCGAGGATGAGTTGAAAGTGAGACCTTTTGGATATGGTCAAAGGAACGCCAGGGGAAATAGGCTGGCCGACTTTCTGGAGAAGGAGGGACTCTTTGCGATGAACTCTTTCTTCCAGAAGCCGCCTCAAAGGAAATGGACCTGGCTGAGTCCGGATGGCAAGGCGAGAAATGAGATAGACTTCATCATGACCACCAAGAGACGGTTATTCAATGATGTCTCCGTGATCAACAGGGTAAAAACCGGTAGTGATCACCGTATGGTTCGAGGCATATTGAATATAAATGTCAAATTGGAAAGGTCCCGCTTGATGAAGTCCACGCTCCGACCTACTCGTGCCCATATCCAAAATCCCGAGAGCTTTTAACTCGAGTTGTCAAACCGCTTTGATTGCCTGGAGAATTGCGTATCAGTGGACGAAATAAACAACGGGTTTGTGGAAACTGTCCAAATGGTCGGATCTAAGTTTTTTAAACCTGGCCGTAAAAATAGACCTCAAAAACTCTCGGTCCACACTCTCGACCTTATGGCAGAACGTCGATCTATGGCACTGCAGACCTCCGTTAATGCTCAAACCTACAGGCAGCTTGATAGACGAATATTAAAGTCTCTGCGACATGACATTTGTTCCTTTAACACGAATAGTGTTAAAGAAACAATAGAGCGGAATCAAGGCTCCAAAGTGTTTGCAAGGGACATGTCTGTTGGGCAAAGCCTGTTGACGAAGCTTAAGACGGAGGATGGCAGTGTAGCGTCGACGAAAGCAGAGGTTTTGAGGGAGATCGAAAGGTTCTATGAGCAGTTGTACACCTCAGTAGCCAAACTCGTTGATAGCTCGGCCGGAGACCCACGAGCTATCCTGACCCGACACTACACTGAAGACATCCCGGACATCAGCCTCTACGAGATTAGGATGGCCCTGAAACAGCTTAAAAACAATAAGGCACCTGGCGAGGACGGAATCACAGCAGAGCTCCTGAAGGCGGGTAGAACACCGGTACTTAAAGTCCTTCAGAGACTCTTTAATTCCGTTCTGCTAGAGGGCATCACGCCTGAGGCATGGAACGGGAGTGTGCTAGTGTTGTTCTTTAAAAAAGGATACAAAACCTTATTGAAGAACTACAGACCCATCTCACTCCTAAGTCATGTCTACAAGCTGTTCTCAAGGGTCATCACAAATCGTCTCGCACGTAGGTTTGATGACTTCCAGCCTCACGAACAAGCCGGATTCCGAAAAGGCTATAGTACCATAGACCACATACATACGCTAAGGCGAATTATACAGAAGTCCGTGGAGTATAATATGCCTCTATGTTTAGCTTTTGTGAACTATGAGAAGGCCTTTGATTCGATCGAAACTTGGACGGTGCTTCGGTCTCTTCAGCGGTGTCACATAGACTATAGGTATATAGAGGTGTTAAAGTGTCTATAAAACAACGCCACCATGGCGGTCCGAGTACAGGAACAGAATACGAGGGCGATTCCATTGCGAAGAGGTGTAAGACAGGGCGATGTAATATCTCCGAAACTGTTTACAGCGGCATTGGAAGACGCCTTCAAGCTCCTGGAATGGGAAGGATTCGGCATCTCCGTCAATGGCGAATACATAACACACCTTCGGTTTGCCGATGACATAGTCGTTGTGGCAAAGACGCTGGATGATCTAGGCACTATGCTCGAAGACCTCGACCGAGTATCCCAACAAGTGGGTCTTAAAATGAACATGGAGAAGACGAAAATTATGTCGAGTTCCCTTGTTGTACCCACTCCAGTATCCATTGGGAACTCAACTCTTGAAGTTGTCGACGAGTACGTCTACCTGGGACAAGTGATCCAATTGGGTAGGTCCAACTTTGAGAAAGAGGTCAATCGACGAATCCGACTCGGCGGGCAGCGTTCGGGAAACTGCGCAAGAGCGTCTTCTCGTCTCAATTACCTCAGTGTCTGAAGACGAAAGTCTTCAATCAGTGTGTGTTACCAGTGATGACATACGGATCTGAAACGTGGTCTCTAACTATGGGCCTCATAAAGAAGCTCAAAATTACACAACGAGCGATGGAGCGGGCTATGCTCGGTGTTTCTCTACGAGATCGAATCAGAAACGAAGAGATACGTAGAAGAACCAAGGTAACGGACATAGCCTTGAGAATCAGTAAGCTTAAGTGGCAGTGGGCAGGGCACATAGCGCGAAGAAGTGATGGCCGTTGGGGCAGGAAAGTTCTTGATTGGAGACCCTTCGACCAAAGACGCAGCGTAGGACGTCCACCAACAAGATGGACAGACGACCTTAAAAAGATCGCAGGATTAAACTGGATGCAGACCGCTAGTGATCGGTCGCTGTGGAAAGCCGTGGGGGAGGCCTATGTTCAGCAGTGGACGTCCTTTGGCTGATTATGATGATGATGAACCTTAGTGAAACCCTCTTCATCACACTTATCAGCCTGTGATGCCAGCATCTTCGGATCGTACTTCTGATACTTATTTGATTACAATATACACACTCCAGATACGAATCGTAGAAAACATTGTTTTAGATAAAATCCGTCGTCACATTCACGATGATAATTTGCTCTTCAAGCACTGTAATGTTGTCCCAGTCCATACGCAATTAAAATACAGGATGTTGTTTTGTTGTTTTAGCCAGTGACATTCCAACTCAGGGATGATAATATGAATTGTAATTATTAAAAAAATATATTTAAATTATATTCAAGTTGTATACAAGAAAACCTCTTCGCAACATTCTATTAAATTATAAAACGAATGGGGAACCTCGCATCCTTGCACATGGATAACGCGTATCTACGAAATTCAACGCCGTAGCTAATAAGCTACGAAGAGGCGAACTGGTGTTGGATGTTTTGACTCGCTTGCTAGTCTGCAATAATAAATTGATTTTGTTTTTCCATTTATAAAATATTTTGTTAAATATTGTTTCTGCAATCAGTATCGTTTTTACAACCACCCCTAAGTCGCTCGTCGCTGACCAAAACAACAACCTGTATGTATTTTTTAAAAACCTTTTTTGACGACACATTAAAACAGGCAATAAATCACCTCGAGTGTACGCGCGCGGTAAGTGGTCGTAAGCTACAGACTAATCGTGCAAACAACATGTACGGGGAGCGAACGGCGAGTTTTATTATTCCAAGACTGATAAACACTTTCATGTTAGCGCCTGTAAAACCAATGCAGGCAAGCGAGCCCCATTAAATAGAATGCTTTCCGATTTCAAAGGGCAGTTTAATGAACTTGATTTTTCCCAGACTCCTTCTAAATTTAAAAAACTTGTTTTAGATATTCTGCAAGCCTAGCACAAATATGTATACCTCTTGTTTATTTTTACATGCCTATCTAATTTTTTTTCCTACCAACCTTGTAGCTTTTGAGACATAAATTGTTACATAGATTTTTAGACTATCCCATAATTAGCAAGCATTTTACCTCGTATATTTTATTAATTTTGTATACTTATACATGGATTACGCGGTGGGATATGTTACCTTTCATAGTTTATATGTTTTAATTAATTGTTGTGACACATTTGTTTGTAATCCCTAAAATAAAACACTTTACCTACCGGATCGTGCGATAGCTTAAATATGGAAAATATAAAACGAAAGTTAAAATTATACCTACTAGGAAACTTGTAATTAAATCCGTTGGAAGATGTGAGTTTCTCAATTGGATATTTGGTTGTTAAATGGTTTTAATATAATGTATGTTGTTGATTTATTATTTACCTACTGCTTATATTATTTAATTTAAACGTCGACTCAGGTCGGCGTCAATACAAACCCCACGGCGCGGGAGGAGGCCCCCTCGGCTCCCACTGCTTTCCACAGCGACAGATCACTAGCGGTCTGCATCCAGTTTGATCCTGCGATCTTTACAAAATCATCTGTTTGTCTGTCGTTTTTTTGATTTGGTAAATGAATAATAATAAAAAAATAAAACGTCCAGATAAGAGAGCGAAGTATGTGTCTATTATAGGCGCTTGGAACCTAACATATGTTAGGTTTTTATTGTAGGAGAGAAGTACAGACTATGACTTTTGGATCTAATACGCATACATAAATTGAACCTTTATTTATTTAAACTGAAATACAAAAAAATCACATAAAGGACATTTGTACATACGTTCCGGGAACAATACCGTATCAAGTCGAGGCGTTTAGTATTCTTTGTATACAACTCAATACTTCAACGCACATCTATCAAGTTGTAGAGCGCTTTCACACTTAAGCGTTTTTAGCAACGTGGCGGTCACGTTGCTGTCATTTTTTTCAATTTCATACATAAAATGACAGCAGTAAGCCCTTCACATTAGAGAGACGTGCTGCTGTCGCGCTGTTATCGCTCTAATGTGAAAGCGCACTACACACACCATCTCGGATCGATATCAACTCGGGACCCACTCTCGACCAGCGGCGCATTCGTTGTTACGCACTTACGGCTATGGTTGTCAACTATATGTCCACCCTGCCAAACAGGCTATTATTCCCAAGAAGAACTATCATATGTTGAAGCAAACGCGATCCGAGGCGTGAGGCGTTTGCTATCCGATGCCGAACCCATGCCGAGGCGTTGCTGACCTTAACGTAATGTGCTTCCACATTGGTGACTCCTGGGCGCGTATTGCGATGCAGTTTTGATAGGCAAGAGGCTTTGTTAATAATAATAATAAATAAATAAATATTGGACACCAATCACATAAATTTCTCTGACCCCAAAGTAAGGAGCTTGTGTTGAGGAAATCAGACACAACGGTGGTACCACAACACCCAGACCCGAGACAATACAGAAAAATTATATTTCTATATTGACCCGACTGGGAATCGAACCCGGGACTTCAAAGCGACTACGCCTTCAAACTCAGCATGCTTAGCCACTACACCACGGAGGTCATCAAATTAGCAATTCGTATTGAGATTTCACATTTTATTAATAATGTAATGTAATATAATTATATAATTCATTATAAAACCACATTCTTATAAATATTAGTACCATTTTAGTATTTTTATATTTTATTATATTAATTCTTCTTCTTCTTCGAGTCGACTGGTAACAATCACAATATTTTTGCCAGCGTTGTGCAACGTTGATTGTGTTGGCGTTTGCCTGCTGTTATTAATACGAGTATTATTCATTTACACTGAGTCGGATTTGAGCTGCCTGGAAATTGAACGTCTAAAGTTGGATCGCAATACGCCCCCTGGTTGGTGCTGTTCTTATAACGGGTGGACAAGTGTGCTTTAACCCTTAATTTGCTTTAACCTTAATGTACTTAGCAGATAAGCGTGAAACATCGCTACACGAGTGATTTCCAATTTGGCGGATTAACTTGTTGAGTTGAAATTGAACTGTCTGGAACACAACTGCTCTCTGTGATCAAATTTTGTAGCATCTTTGTATTTATACTTCCCCTACGAGCTATTTTAAACCCACTTTCTATTTACCAGGTCACTCTGTGGCGACATAGGCCGCAAATGCTGCCACCGCCCTCGCCGCGAGCATCACCACTCCAATGCGTCTTCAGACATCCACATGAATAACTGCGTCAAGTCTACTTCAGCTGACATCCTGAAGGCTCATCAGGCTTCAACTTCTAGGCAGGAGGAGATTCCCTTTGAGACGTAGAGCCTTGAGAATAAGGTCCATATTTTACTAATAATGACACAGGTTACAGCGCATCAGTTTCTAAAATCAGGGTAAAAATATACCTTATGCTATAGAATATAAAGCTCGGTTGAAGCGCTTATCAGTGCTTATCGGCACATACAAGAAATTATGTATTAGCAGATATTGGTTCAAAACGATGTTTTTGCGATTATTTGTACTACTTATTAGTGCTTGCCGGTACTTGTCGGCACATGTCGCAGCATAATATCAGTCGCAGCACAACACTAAAATCCATAATAGTGGTAGTACGCATTAGTCCATGCCGATTAATGGTTGACGACACTTGTCGTCCATAGGCACAGGTAAGCGCCTGTAGTGCCAAACATAGTATAGGGAGTTGCCATACGGCTCCTACGCATCTCAAAAATTTACATGAAGAAATGCGTCAAGTCTTTGTCAGCTAATATCTTGAAGGGTCACTAGGGTTCAACTTCTAGGCAGGATTCATCAGAATAGAATGACAGCTCTAAGGTACCAGAAATCTAGGATAACATCGTTGACAGCTGCAGGGCTAAGGCAACATCTATACTAATATTATAAAGCTGAAGAGTTTGTTTGTTTGAACGCGTATTTGAATCTGTGGTGGGTAGCTTATTTATCGAAGTATGCTTTAGGCTATAAAACATCACGCTGCGATGGCAAAATAGGGAGCAAACTCAAAACGCGATCGCTAAATCGAGGGGACCCGTTAGGAAATAAATAATGACACGACACACCGCAACAGTGCGTCAGCTAATTTTGTATTTTCGCGTCATCAAAGAGGATTACTCAACATTTCACTTCCAATGGCACTGCTTTGACTCACCAAATTACTAGGTAAGTTTTATCAAATCATTTGATACTTGTCCATAGGCAGTTTAAAATGAGAGGATTGTTGTGATATAAATGGCGGAATATAGTTTTTGCCTGAAAACATGACTATAAAATTGATGGATATGGGTAGGTTGTGATTTGTTTGTGGATGTCTAAAAATAACTATTATGAACTTTCGAATTAATAAAAAGGTGTAGGTATACTGTTACTTATGTTTTAAAATTTATATATTTTTAGTTTCGCCTACCATTAACATGGACAGAAAACGAATTAAGATTATTTTCAGTTATTTATTTAAAGTCTAACCTTAAGAGCAACATTTATTTGAAATATAAAGGTTAGAATAAACAGTGACGTCCAAATTTTTTTTGGAATCCAGTGTCGGAAGTCTCGACATAGTTCCGTGTAAAACCACCAGGTGGCTCGAAAAACGCTGAGACAAAATTGGTGTTTTCGTGTATTTATTGATTGAGAAGAATTTTTGAATGATGCTTAAAAAACTACAAATATTTTTTAAGATTTATTAAAGATATAGCTAAATAAAAATTAAAATGATATTTGATGAATTAGAAAATCATAAAATTGAAATTGTCGACGCGAAATGTCAAAAATGATGCATCAGACTTCGCCCGCAGTGCTATCCAAATATACCATTTTTATGATTACCAAATTTTTGTAGTTTTCAAGGCTATCTTTTTCCATTTTTTAAAAAACTTTAGTTAGTCTTAGTTTTAGCTAGCTCATAATTTTATCTAAGTAAATTTGAATTAAAAGGATCTGACTGCAATATAAAAAAAAACGACATAACGCCATAAAATTGTGAAGTAATTATTTGTTGAGAGTTCTTAAAATATGCGAAAAAATCTACGAAACTTCGGCTAACATTCATAGGCATATTTGGATATCCCTGGATATAGGACTTCCAAAAAAAATTTGGACGTCACTGTTTTGGCCACCCTGTATAGTGTGCCTGTAATAAGAGCAGTCATTTTTGAATCAATTATTCTTCAGAGTATATATTTACGTTGTTACCTTGACCTGACCATAGCGGTCTAAAATGCTTTAACTCAGAGATATAGTCATCCGAAGTTATAAACCATAATCAATGTATTTTAAATTCTCTAACTCGTTGTATTAAATGACAATGTCAAGTTTTATGACTTTGGACACATTTGTTTACAATACGTTGCTGTAGGACGATTCAGAATGTTCGATAAGCTATTTGGCTTAGGTTTTGGCTAGATTTTCTATTCATTATCAAATAAATGACACAGTTTGATCAGATGTCGATAAATCAGTTCGGTAACAAATATAATAAATAATAATAATAATAAACTTGTTACATCGGATTAATCCACGTTATTATAATTTTATTAATACGTGAAAATTATGGAATCATCACCCAATCCGTAACCGAATGGTTCTGAATCGGGGGACTGGTTCGATTTAGTTTTTTCGAAGGTAAACATCATTTTACAATAAATAAAAACCATTTTGAATCATTACTGGTTACTTACAGAACAGGCTATACCCTGTTTTATAATTATAGTTGTTACAGATGGGATGTTTCTTCCGCATAATCTGAAAATTTATTATTTCATGGCAATCAATTAAAAAGTCTGCAAATTTGGTAGAATGTACGTCAAATTGGGTTGTGAAGAACATTTGTAAGAGCACCGTAGAAATGTAAGTGGATTGTAAGTGTTTAAGAACATATTTGTGTGTTATGTAGATTTTGATGTAGAAAGTAAATTCTTGGTATGATATTTCTCAATATCTTCTAACAGATAGTTTATTTTAAAATTATCATCTTTTAAGGTCTAACCGGTCACTTGGTAGAGACCAATCATAACATCAAGTCGCATTAGTTTTATATATCTATACTAATCTAATCTTATATTATAGAGCTGATCAGTTTGTTTGTTTGAACACGCTAATCTCAGGAAATACGGGACAGGTTTGATAAATATTTTTGACATGGATAGTTTATTTATTGAGAGAGGCATTAGGCTATAAAACATCACGCTCCGACGGAAGGGGAGGGAGCAAACTAGAAACGCGCGGACGAAGTCCCGGGGGACCGTTAGTATTAAAAAATATGATTCGGCTCATAATATGCACTTCTTTAAAAATATCGTCATAATCGGTGTCTGGTATTCGTACCGCAAGGGAAAAAAATCTTACTTCGAAACCAAGACAATAAGTGAGTTGTCTGGCGCATATTACATATTATTATTATTAAACCCAACATTAGTAAATGACTGAAATAATCCTTTAAACGTGCGATTTCATAAGTTGCCCTTTTTATTTAAAAGCAGTGTAGTTATGGATCTACACGTCTTCGCACTTCAAAAGTCTCTATCTACAAGAGATAATACGTTTTCATTAATAATGATTTTCTTTTGACTATTTCTTCATTCCTTCAAACCATTGAATAGCGACGCGTTATCAATTTCAAGTTGAATTTATTGTGTAAATGAGCTACTACTTGGCCCACTTTTGCAAAAACAGACGGGTAGATGACACTGACGTCACGTTTAATGATCAGTCCATAAGATACCAGTAAGTTTGCGCGGTCGAACCGACGGCACAATTAGAAAGAGTGTTGGCCCGGTTAGCCAGAATTGCTGGTTCTAATCCGTGCTCAATTTTTGCTTTCTAATGTCATCTTTTAAAAATACAAATACGACACTGCGAGTGCTAAAAACATTCCAAACCATTTATTCGAGTGTAAAAAAAACACAATTAACTCTGATACTATCGATTGAATCATAAGCTTCAAATTGAAATTTAAACGAATACCGTGAATTTCTAACAATGGATTGTGAATTGGGCCATCAAAATGATAAATCTTTTGGACGGCAAATGTTCCTCTCAAATGGAAAAATATGAAAGAATACAAAATAAGCGATTCAATTGAAATGAACAATACCTCGAATCTGCTTACTCTCTTAATTACTACCGTTCTGTTAAAATTTGGTCGATGGAAATAAATTCTATATTACTAAGCAATAGATTACAATTTCGATTGATGGCTTTCTTCAATGGTATTTGGAGTTTTTATCTAAATTGGTCCTTAAAGGTACGATCACACTAAATTCCGACGAATCTGTCAGGTAATGATAAAACAAAGACTTAAAATTATTAGTTCTTAAATCACTTTGGGAAATTTCAGTTAAGAATAGAAGTACTAGATACCTCAATGCATTCCATTAACTACTTCACTTATAGAAATTCAATCTTCATAATTGAGTTATAGATAGTTTCAGATACTAAAATCTAATATTTGGACTGCCAATGTATTATTTGTGTGTACAATAATATGTATTTGTTGGCATTGTTAAGTATAGAAATCATCAGATTATTTATTATTTACAACCAAAATTGCCAAACAACAACAAAAGTAACACAAGAGCCTAGAATTTTAACGAGTACTTTACTTAATTTGTTAAAAAAATATGTGTTCTGTATTAATTACAACTTAAATTTAAAAAAGTTTAAGAATTACAAAGGCTTCTATAATGGTTGTCTAGGAGTAGTGTACTTACATCCTATATTATTAATTAAGCGCGTAGAAGAAGACATCCGAAGCAATACGGAATTAATGTCATTTGGCTCTAAATTGCGGATTCCTTGCGTAATATGCATTTTATTAAGCCATTCTGGACCTTGACCGTGAATAAAGAATTCCAATCTTGAAGCATTAAGATCCCTTACACACTGCGACTTTTAGCAGCGATGCTGTCGCGATGCAGTATCGATGCAAATGCAAATTGTCAACCTTTACACTCTTGCGCTGCTATAAGCATCGATACAGTCGCGATTCTATCGCGCGTAAGTATCAAGGCAGTCGCGAAGCTAACGCGCGTTAGTATCGAGACAGTCGCGATGCAGAAGCTGGACATTGACACATATAACTAAACTAGCGGGCCTAGCAAACTCTTTTCGACCTCGGCCCCGTCCTGCCCTGATTTTTTTTCTTTTACAAAAACCTTCTCCTGACATTAACAATAACAACAAAAAAATAATTAGCGAAATCGGTCCAGTTGTTCACGTGTGGTGCCGTGACCAAGGAAATATGAAAAATATATATATATGTAGAGATATTAGTGACTACAACGATACTATAGCGCTACAGCATCGATGTCAAAATCTTGAATACACTTATATATACGGGAATTATCGCGATCGCGTTAATTCCCGTATATATAAGTGTATTTAAAATGCAACGCGAAAGTTTCAAAGTGTTTGATGTCAAAATCTATTCATTGCGTGAATCGCGATGCTAAAAGTTGCAGTGTGTAACGGGTCTAAGATTGTTAGTTGAAATGCCGAGTCGAGAATAGCAGACGGCTTACATTTCCATTCTATTCAAGATACGATCTTTTCTAACAATAGAGTGATGTAGAGAGTTCTATTTGGATCGCCGTAATCTGTCTTAACGATTAAAAAGGAGTTTTTATAAAACGCATCAAAACTTCTAAAGTTATGAAATCAATATAAGTATTTTTTGTGTTTCCGACTGCTTATGAGTTGTATTAAAATAACAAATGTGTGACAAACTATCCAAGGATTAGACCATGTAAGAATAAGTTTTATAATACTTTGATCTATCATCATTATCAGCCAATTGACGTCCACTGCTGAACATAAGCCCACAGTTTTTCACAGCGACCGATCACAAGCGGTCTGCATCCAGTTTGATTTTAACCTATGCGGCTAAATTATTATTTTATAGTACATTATGATACAAGTGTGCTAAGTTGACCATTTACAAGGCGATATTGTGTGCGCACGAGCGAAAGCGAGTGCGCCATAAGAAAGCCGCGTATATAATGGTCACAGGCACACGTGTTTCATACGACGTTTTTCAACACACTTGCCACATTAATCCAAACTTCGTCAGACCACAGCCGCCAACTATTTACGAAAAATGGCGCGTTGTTTTTTTTTCTTGCCGCGAAACCTTGTTAACGAAACGTTGTTAAGGTGCGAACTAGATCGGCCAACAGCCAAGATTAAAAATGTAATAATTCGTTATTTAAAACACAAATTACAGAAAATTTTAAATGAATTTGAGTTATTTTTAGTAATAAAGCTGTATGTACATATTGTTATTTTTCGCATAAATACTGTTTGTTGTGTAAGTTATAACCCGACTAAATTATATCGCTTCATCTTCTTACTTACTACTTGGCACTAGGGTACAAATGTAAATTGGTCGGGTTAATAAACAAAAGGCACTAGTGCAATAATATACTGAAAAAGCACGCGTGTTTAATATCTATGATT
Source organism: Pyrausta purpuralis (assembly GCA_963924145.1). NCBI lineage: Eukaryota > Metazoa > Arthropoda > Insecta > Lepidoptera > Crambidae > Pyrausta > Pyrausta purpuralis. Next base: position 21,894,257 of record OZ001660.1, on the reverse strand, counting down.
ATGTGCCAAAAATCGGTGGAATAAAAGCGTCATTTTGAGCAAGAGTGTTGAAAAATTAATTATTCCTTACATCATCAATACCAGAATGGAATGTTAACTGCTGGCCATAGGTTTTCTATTCTGACTACTTGCAAGTGGTCTGCAACCAGTGTCATTCTGCAATATGTCAATATTAAGTCATCAAACCATCTGTTTTTATCATAAAATTAATATTCCTATCGGAATAGAAGGACAAGTAAAAGCTGTCAAACGAAACCGATTTAAGATGTCCGTAACTAACATAAGTAAGTAACATTAGGAGCCTTAAATGAGATAACCTTTCGATCAGGTGGTTAAAAACAATGTTCCTAAGATAAACATATTAGTTTACTGCATGATAAACAGCCGACATAAAATATTGAACATGCAGCTCTAGTGTAAAACTAAATATTATTTCATTATATAAAATATTCACATATACATTTCCTGTGTTATTCTGTCTTTACTTTTTACGTAAATTAAGGTTTGAAGAATAGAATAATCAAACTGCGTACTTTAAATTTGAAGCGCATTGGTAAATATAAGTCGTATATTAAGAGGCTTCGCTTTGGACTAATTTACCTGTTGAATGATTATTTGTTGGGTTATTCCGCTGTAATGAACAACAATCAATCACCGATCAAGTCACCACGTTTCAACAGAAATATTTCTTCAAATTATACACAATTTCACATAAATTTTCAAAAACTCAAATGAGAAAAATTTTCAGCAAGCTTTCATAAGCCTCCGAACTGTTTGACATCTGCCAAAAATGGTTTTGCTACCCATCTCTTTTTATCACACAGTTTGCTGCTAGTGACATCTCGCTTTTGTCGTTCTATTCCAAAAGGATAATAATTTTATGGTTTTTATATGTATTCTAAATTTACCTATTTACTTTTAAGCCTTGACAAATCGAGATGCAAAAGGTAGTAAGTGGACTGTATGAAAATTTTAAAAATTCAAAACATAAACATATTTTTATTTTTATAGTGTTTTGTCAATATACAACTTAATAATATAAAATGCACTTAAAAATCAACATGTCAGACGAGGAATCGAACCCTGTGTCTTACGCTATGCCACTCGGCCACCAACACATTGGCAAGCCTATTGAATTCTGCAAGTGCTTTCTTTACTGCGTAACCTCATCAAAGTTGCGAGATTGCTGTTACAACATCCGAACGTTTTTTTTTACAAATATTTAACAATCGCTTAAGATGATGGAAGCCAATTTATAATTATACTAGTGGTCCACCGCGACTTCGTCCGCGCGTTTTTCGATTTTTTCTCGCCTTTTAAACCTTCCCTAGACCTCCGCGAATATTTTAAGACTAAGATATGATAGATCCGTTCAGCCGTTTTCGAGTTTTAGTGAGACTTACGAACAGCAACTCATTTTTATATATATATAGATTTTTCATAGTGCTTTGTTACTATACAAACTTTATAATATAAAAAGCAACTGTGCACTTGCATTTTTTAAGTGCATTTTATAAAATACAAACAGTTTGCAGAGAACCTTGTTATAAAAACAGGGTTTTCTATTTTTAGTTAATGTCAAAGGTCACTTGTATTGCTATTTTAGTCGAGATTACTAGAACCTTGTGTCGACCGTTTTCAGAAAAGTAACTCTAAAGTTAGACGTTAGACCGGCTGAATATTTATGAATGTTAGTTGTGTTTGTGTATTTTCAGTCGACTTTTAAAAGGAGGAGGTTATCAATTCGTTTTTTCGTATGTATGCTCTCTCATATCTCAGTCATTTGTGGACTGCTTTGTGTTTTTTTATTTACTTGGAGGGTTAATCTTCTTTTTAGTCCCATGGTGGCTAAACTGGGATTTTAATGATGGGATCTTGGTGTAATCGAAGAAAACCATCAAAAATTAAGGTCACGTATTGTGTTATTCTACTTGTATGTTAATCTTGACATGACTTTACGCTGATAATGAACATCTAGTGTAGCTGAGCTGATGATGGAGTTCTGTTACGCTTAGGAGTTCAGTGAATATGGCGCCAAAACTTACGAAAGGTACTTGTACTGTATCTAATATAACGCATGTACCCACTTGTGACTTGCAATAAACATTAAAATGAATATTTTGTAGTTTATTAAATAACAGAGTCAAAAGGTGCACTCCCTCTGCACCTCCTCTATAAATCACAAATAAAATTAACTTTACCAAAAAAAAAAACAGTTTAAAATTACTTACAAAAAACACTAAAAAGTCTTAAACGGACTCTTAAAAAGTATGGACCTCAATTTAGGTGAACAATTTCTCTTTGGAGTCGGTGCCCTAATGGACTCCAAAAAGAATTATTTCGCCTAAAATGGAGTCCTTTTCAAAAGATTCGAAAGTTTATTTCAGACTTTTTAGTGCATTTTGTTTTTAAGTCCGTTTATACTTTTTTGGTTAAAACATGGTTTGACCTATTAAGGGGTCAAATACCTAGTCTTGCCATAAATATTGTGACACAGAAAAAAAAATGCAAATAATATTTATTACTTTTACGGTGTGTTAGTTTTATACATAAATAAAGAACAATTTAAAATATAAAAAGGTTTTTCGAAGTGGTCTCCATTGGTTGCAATAACTGTATTTAAAGTACTGACTTTAAACGTTGAGGCTGAGTTATCAATAGAAGCACGCACTCTTTCTATGGGAAAATTCTTCACTGCCAATCGTATGGGTTATTTAGGGACTCCAAATTATCATGGCGTTTAGAGCAAGCCGTACTCTCTAAAACTGACCATAAATCATAATCCAGCGGATTAAGATCGGGACTAGACGACGGCCAGTCTTCAGCTCTGATGAAGTCCGAAATGTTCGCTTCTAACCAAGACTGCGTGGACCGAGCTTTATGACCCGGCGCCGAGTCTTGTTGGAAAGACCATGCTTGGTTATTGAACATAGTGTTGTTAAGGAGCTTAACTACCTTTTTAGGAATGATATCTTGATACACTTGTGCCGATGTTTTGATACTTTTTCACAAAAATATGGCTCAGTCACTCCTTCATAGCTAACACCCCAACAAACCATCACTGAAGTCGAGTAATGCACCTATCCACGTCGCACTCTGCCGACTAATTGGGAAGCTTCCTTAGAGGTTTGAGCATTAATACGGTATTTTGTTTGTTAAAATGTTGCTCAATTGTAAAGATTTTCTTATCCGTAAACAAAATTTTTCTGTGACCTCCCTTTGCGTACCGCTTCAGTAGTTTTTTCGATTTTACCACCTTTTTCTTTTTTAAATTATCAGTTAAAAAATGACCAGTGCGTCTCTTATAGGCTGCAAGTCCTAAGTCATCTTTTAAAATACGCGACATGGTTCTGGGTGGTATCTTCATCTCCCGCGATAAAATCTTTTGCTTTCGGACAGGATTTCTGCGATTTTTTTCCCTTACTGCTTTGACCACCTTTTTCGTACGGACACTACGTGAACGGCCAGATCTTTTTCTGTCACAAACAGAGGAGGTCTCATTGTATCTATTGATGGCCCGGTACACAAACATTTGACTAATACCAAGCGTATGGAGAGTTTTAAAAATTGCATTTGGCTCTATACCAACTTTTTGTAATGCAATTACAGCGATTCGGTTCTCTTTATCACCCCACTCCATTTTAATATCGCAAAATATTATAAAATGTATTGGAAAACACAATTAGCAATCGTATAAAAATGACAGATTACAAATTGAAATGTAATATCTTTCTCATTTTTAATTGTAACAGTATTTATGGCCAGACCGTGTAATAAAGTGGTATCAAGATACAGCAATTTTTCTAGAAAAATTACCGCTTATGAATGAAAATGGATAGATCATTTATTTAAGTACAACATATTTTAAAGGAAGTGAATCTTAAATTATGAAGTTGCGATGTGAATTTATATTTTTTTGTTTTGCCTTTAAATATAAAAATATGACATCGTAATAATATCAATCACAAGTAAATATTAATTTTCAATGTACAAACAACAGCACGTCAAAGTAAACACTGCGGTGTCTTATGCCATTGTAATAAGGGCTAGTTTGTAACAAAAGTGGGTAACCTGATGTGCTGGCGACTGTACAAGGACCACCACTAAGTGTAAAAGAATAGCGCCTTTTTCACAATGTCATAATAAGTTCTAGTTAGCGTTATCTGTCGGATACTTAATACGAAATTGTTTTCCATATTTGTATTACATATTAGTTAATACTCTGTCGATACTGAAGTCAGCTTTAAGTCCCTACTCATACTTATTTTTTTTGTACATCGATAATTTTCTAACATTATCACAGAAGCATTAAAGGTTTAAAAGGTGTCACTCTCATAAAATGGGAATATTCCGTTCCAAATCCAATAAAACATGAGAATAATACGGGCTTTTATCTTACAGAAGGATTATTTGGTATGCATTTGTGAATAGGAACGGGTATAAATTTCCATATGTGTACGAGTTAGGATGAAAACCTGCACAATTAACAGCACAACTGCAAATAATGTTAACCAGGATTCTTAAAGATATCATTGTGAAACATGCCGCAAATCTCCTCAAATAACTGGCTTATTCTAATTATCAAATTCATAATATGAATAATAATAATATAGGGTGTAGGCATGACAAATGCTGCTTATATCAACTTCGTATTCTTTTAAACACCCCTATTTTTAAAAATAAATGTCTAGCTCAGATTGTGTTTTAACAAAGTCAACGGCAGAGCTCCAGAAGCGAGAATTTTAATTTTTTAGGTATACAGGCTTGGAATATTGAGATGAATAATTTATATCACGCACTCGTCTAACTTTTGTAGATTAAAAATTAATAATGTAACAATGAAAAATGCGACGCTCCATTGTGAAAAGTGATATTGACTTAGCTGATTTACTAACTCAAAATTGAGTTTGGATTTTCAAGATTGCGTTATTATTGGAGGTAGTTGTGTTTACCTAAGAAGAGAAACAGTATTTAAAGAATAAATTAAAACCGTTGTAAATTACTAGTTCTCGTAATAGCTATTATTAAGCGTTATTCTGATAATTAATTTACGCACATGTAAGATCATAGTTTATTTATGTGTAAATAACTTTTATGGCGACTTTTAAGGTATTAGTAAGTATGTATTAAATTATCATGTTAATAAAAAAAGTGTTATTCCTTTCCATAGTACAATGCTGACAATACCTACCAGAGAATAAAATTATGCGAAAAATTAGGCCAAAGTCGTAAGTCGATCTATGCCAAATGAAATCAAATAATGTGAATCACTTGTAAATACAGATATGTGTCTGCAAATTATATTAACCTTAATTGAATTTAGTTGTAAGTCCTGTAACAGATATAAAAGTGTATTTTTAAGTCAATAAATTATAAGTGTATATAAATATTTGTAAAATAAGAATGTTAAAATAAATGTGAATTTAATAATATTAACATATCCGTTAGTTATAAAAAAGGCGAGTTTAGTGCCAAAATAAATTTGTTTCTATTTAAACTTCCTATGTATGTAAACCTGAGTGCTATTGTAAATAAATAGACCCTATTTTGTGAAACTGTACAGCGTGTTAAATATATAAGAAATGTAAATGTCTGATATTAATACACCTTGCAATTTAAATGTAAATACAGTACCATTTATAGAGGAGTAAATAATTAAATGTTACATTATTTAAAATACGAATAAATTAAGTTCAAAATATTTTTCAAGTAATGATGCACATATTAACAAAAAGTAGTGTGTTGACTGAAAATGTGAATTCATAAAATACGAAATTTAATAAATCAATTCTCGTGTTATATTTAATAAATATTGCTAGCTGAAATCGATGCATGTCTTGTTATTTTAAAAGAGGTCATTATGTAAGCAAATATTATCTTTCAAAACATACATTTATGAGTAAAGCTCGTTTTTCTTTGCGAGTCGAATATTGCAAACAATATTGACATCACTTTTATAAGAAATCATATTTTTTTAAATAAAATCCACAACTGACATAATTCATAGAATAGACTACAAGCTTAGAAAAAAACACGTTTTTTTATTGATGTTATTTTTAAGTTGTAAAATATTGTTGACATTATTAGACTAGCAAAGAGAAAGAAACTTTACCTAAACAAATTAACATATTCTTGTGTCCCATCATAATCTCAGCAAAAATTTTATATTGCCATGAAATGGAAGAAGAATTAAAAAATACGTAAACATCAATATTCCCTGCAAAAATAAACGAACTACGTATAGTTTTCATTGGAATCCCATTTGGATACCAACAGACAAATGAGGGTAATAGATAGCTCATTTGAATTTGAATATGTTGAATAGCTTAAGAAATACCTATAAAATAGAGCCCTCAATAGGATGATAATATATTTGGAATTGGAATTCTCGCGAATGGTATTGGTAAAAGGTAGTAACTAGCACAACGACAATCCAATATATCAGCATTTAAAAAAGGCCTTATTTTGATAGTATGACAGATTTAGGAGTATGCTGAATTGCTACAGTGGCTATGGTTTTTAAGAAATTCTTTTCCTGCGGTTTTACTCGCTAGCGATGACGTAAAAGTGTGGAAAATTTTAGTTCTGCAAGTGACCACTAGAGGCGCTGTGCAATTTCCCATAGACTTTTTTACGCTGTAAACTCATGGTAACGGTACGGAACAGATACAACATCTGTCATGGCTCTACCAAAAAAAGTCTTATGCTGTTCTGGTCCTACTGGACAAAGAACCTCTCATCGTGATCTCATTGTTATCCGTCTTAGGACATTCACTGCTGGGACACACATTAGGCCTCCCCCCTCCCCCAATATATAAAACTTTGACATGGCGTGTATATAACAAAGTGGTCTATCCCTTGGTATCTTGACTAATGCCTCAATAGCAAGTGAGCTGAGAATTTATACGATGCGAAGCAATAAATATGGAAAAACAATATGGCAGATGAATAATTGCCTCTGTTAGAATATTTTCCACCATTCCTCACCGGTGATAGAAATGTAACCTATGAATCAGTTTTGTTTACACTAACACTTTATTTTATAGTAATATGCCATTTACATTAAATTTAAAAGCAAGTAAAGCCGTTGGTCCTGCGCCTGATCATTCGCCGATCGTGTCAGATTGCTGTCCCATCGGAATATGAGAGTGAAAGGAATAGAGAGTGCACCTGTGTTTGCGCACACACTTGTGCACTATAATATGTCCCGCTCAGTCGGTTGGTCGTTTTGACTGGCCAACGTAAAATCGGCTAGAAGGACTACTAATACTACCATTCCCAATCAGAAAATATACTAGCAACCATTTTGTACAAATACACTAGACAAAGAAAAAATACTATTTTGATAGAACGAACTCCTCGTTCTTTGTATTGCGCGTGAAATAAAAGCAGGTTTGTAAAATATGTAGAATATTTTAACACTTGTCTAAGGGCCGAATTTTCAATCGTCAGATAAAACTTATCAGACTGATAAATTATAAAGCGACTTATTTAAAAATGGACAGGTACCTATGATTGCTGACAATAGGTGACATTTTCAAATTAGCCGTATTGTATTTTATTCGACGAACATTTCTTATCTGACTATTGAAAAATCAGCCCTAAGTTAAATTAAGACTTAGTGTAAATATTATCGGGAAAATAGTTACGCTTAAAGTGTATTTTAACAGTTTTATTTATGCATGTATTGATTTCAGTCAAAAATACGAATAAAAAAAGAACGTCATAGCAAGTGATTAAAAGGAAATGCTGTTAATTTATTTAGAGCATCGAAACATCTTTTTTCGATGCAAACAAAAATGATAATAAATGCGGTTACAACAGAAATAAGATATAAAATATTGCTGTAAAACAAGTTTTATATTTTCTCACATGACTTGTGGTAGAACGTTTCGTAAACTACATTTCAATTTGTGTAAATAATAATAATTAGATTAAATTCAAAATTATTGACACTGATTTTTTTAATTAAATATAATTAATAATAGCTGTTGTTGACAGATTTTACAATGCACAAATTAAAAATGGAAATATTTATATTGGTAAAAATTGGTGTAACAAATCTTATTGTATTTACAATTGTAAATAGTTTTATTAGAATAATTAAATGGACGATGTGCAATATTTTTAATTTATTTTATAGAATGTAAAAAGGTCGTTAAATAAATAAAACGAATGGTAAATCTAAATCTAGTTTTATTGAAACACAAAAATTTAAAAAAATATTTTATTCTTATATTAGGTAGAGTTATGAGAAATATGATTGCAAACGATAATGAAATTTGTAAAATTTGAGATCTACTTCGGATTTTGTATAATTTTTATACCCAGAAGCTACAAAGAAACTTAACATTTTACTACAACCTATATACTCGTACTACTATAAATCGGCGATCATTGTTATTAAGGACTCCTTTTTTCTAATACGTGTTTTCGACTCTGACAAACAGGTTTTATCAAACTTAACCACCCAGGGCCGATGTTACCAATATCAGATACGACTTACTCGACTGAAAAAGTATAAAACGACTGATTTTAAAATGACATTTATATAAATCAAAATAGCATTCACTAAGCGGCTAAGTTATAGTTGTATTACGAAAATGTTTGATTAAGGACGAGCATATTCGGTTATATTAGTATACAGGCTGGACTAAAATATGAACATTGTAACAGAAAAATACTTTAGAACTGTCTTACTTATAAAGCTTTCCCGCTTTTTCCGCAGGCCACATCTGGCCCCGAGTAGATTGAGGTCAAGTGGAGGCTATTCGTATAAAAAATATGTGGAACACTAAGTGCCTATTAGTCTGAATCTGTTTTAAAGTTAGTGTAATTTTGTTTTTAATTTAGACTCATTGCTTTTGATTGAATGTACAACAAAGCTATCTTTTGAGTTTTGAGGAACCTTGTAAAAGACAAAGAACTTCTGGTTGAAATACATTTATTTAATCCTTCATATGAACGGGCTAATTGTTCAAGTGACGGGTCTGTTCATTGTTAAGAGCTTTAACTTAAAAGAAATTACTTTTGTTCAGTAGTCAATAATTGCTATTTGATAAGGGTTGTACAGTCACAGCCATGAAAAGGTTCGTCTGATTTCAAATTCGGTAAAAGTTTTGAAATCACATATATTTTTTGCATAAAAACAACCTTAGCCACTCGATGTAATATGTATGACTCTTTATACACTGCGACTTTTATAAAATAAAATAAATAAAAAGTCGCGATGCTTACGCGCGCTAGCATCGATGCAGTCGCAAGATGTCAACCTATACAAACTGCGCTCTATTTTTAAGCATCGATACAGTCACGATGCTGACGCGCGTTAGCATCAATACAGTCGCGATGCAGAAGCTGGAAATTGACAAATTATGTACTGAATTTTGGCGACTGTATCGATTCTAACGCGCGACTGCATCAATGCTAAATTAAATGTGTTCATTGCGTGAGCCGCCATGCTGAAGCGCGTTTTCAAAACGCGTGACTGCGTCGATGCTAAAAGTCGCAGCTTGTAAGGGGTCTATGTGATAGAGTAAACCAATAAAGCCAGGAGATTTGTGCATACAACGCTATCTAGTAGGTATCAAATATCTGTAAACATAAATATATCAGTGACATTTTTCCTGGAAGTTATTGGACTCCATTTTTCCGTCTCCAAAATGAAACATTTTCAGTCAAAACCATCCAGCGCTTGGCGACATAACTTTTGTTTGTTTAACTAATTAGGGAAGATAATTAACGAAGTAGGACACTTAATTGGCTCATTTGTTGACTCGTTAACGGCCATTCGTGAATGTTTCTGGCTCAAAACTTTTGTTATCTGCTTGATTTGTGACTGTAAAGTTTTTAAAAGTTACTTGTTTTAATAAGGGGTTTTGAGGTGCTGTTCTGAGTTTTCGTTACCTAACTTAAATAATAATAATAAAAATACTATAATGAACACCATAAACATAATTACACATATAGGTGGTTAAAGGTAGGTGTGTATTTATATGGAAGGTTTTTTTTGCAAAATTATTTGAATTATCGTTTCTATGCTGACAGTGAATTGAGTGAGTGGAAAGTACAGGACATTCATTAGGTATTACAAGATAGAACTCAAGAGTCAAATAAACCCTTTTTACAACGTACCATGGAGATTTAAGTTATTCGAACGCCTACTCAACGTGAACAAAAAGCCTTTTAAAGGTCATACAAATATCAAAACTCTTTAATTAATAGGTTATTAGCTAAATTACGCCAGAAAGCCTTTAAAATAATTATAGAACTCGCTCAAAGGGGCCGGTTTATAAATAGATGAGGGGGTGTTTTATGAGAGCAAATTGTGATTCAGTATTGCAGATGTGTTGGCTTTATCTAAATTAATTTTTAATTAGGATCAAGCTTAATTCAGTGGATAAAGTAAATAATTGAATATTGATAATGAAAACGGGATTTCGAGTTTCATTTGAAGTTGGTTTGGGTATGTGAAAGCATTTTTTTGTGAAATAATAGCAAATAGCAATGTGAAATAATAGCAACCAACATTTTGATGAAAATTCATCTTCTAATCTACAAATACGGGAGTTGAGTAAAGGTCAGGCATAGAGAACACGCTTCAAATTTGAACCTTACTTGCACTATAAAATTATACTGATGTGTCAAATGTAAATCCGTTTTATATTCATGTGCGTACCAAATTTACCTAACCAACGTTGATCCAGGGACATTTTACCTTGATGCCCCGCGCGGTAAGTGTATCTTTAAAAAAAAATCTTCAATTCTGGTAGATCACTAGGAAGCTGGAAAGCCTAGGATTATAATAATTCAGGATGTAATTATTTTAATCATATGCGTTTAGGCCTGGAACTCTTATTAGCATATCAGCAGAGCATAGGGGAAGTACAGGTATGTAGCGAACAAATGTGATTTTCATTAAAAAAACTTATTTAGAATAAGGTAAGAACGAAGCGTTAATTCATTAAGGATATAGAATACAACAAACACACCATCAAACGCACGAGGTCACAATACGGTCATTTTGTTTGTTAAAATGTTGCTCAATTGATTTTCTCATCCGTAAACATTTTTTATCTGTGATCTCCATTTGCGTACCCGCTTCAGTAGTTTTTTCGATTTTACCACACTATTCTTTTTTAATTATCAGTTAAAAAATGACCAGTGCATCTCTTATAGGCTGCAAGTCCTAAGTCATCTTTTGAAATACGCGACATGGTTCTGGGTGCTATCTTATCACCCGTGATAAAATCTTTTGCTTTCGGACAGGATTTCTGCGAATTCTTTCCCTTACTGCTTTGACCACCTTTTTCGTACGAACACTATGTGGATGGCCAGATCTTTTTCTGTCACAAACAGAGGAGGTCTCATTGTACCTACTGATAGCCCGGCACACAAACATTTGACTAATACCAAGCGTATGGAGAGTTTCAAGAATTGCATTTGGCTCCATACCAACTTTGTGTAATGCAATCACAGCGATTCGGTTCTCTTTATCAGCCCACTCCATTTTAATATCGCAAAATATTATAAAATGTAATAACAGATTCCTTATCAAATGTAATATCTTTCTTATTTTTAATTGTTACAGTATTTATGGCCAGACTGTAAATAATTATAATTTAATATAAAAATAAAATGATTGCTGGGGCAACTTTGTATGTGTATTATTATAATGGCGTTAACAGAAGTTCTAAAAGCCATGATACAATTTTATTCTTGAACTGACATACTGGATTAGCTTTGAATCAGCATTTGCATACGGCTTTGTTGTAGATAAATGGAAAAAAGTGTTGATTGTGCCTTTTGGCAATGAAAGAAGCAACATGTGGAACCGTTACTTTGAAGATTTTATTTTTTAAGAGTTGTTCGTTTTTCACTGTTAAAAACTACTTTGTAAATAAAAAGAGTAGCTTTTACAATGTACAATTTTCGGACGCTCAGTTATTGAACCCGTAAAGTAGTTCCGTTGGAAAACGGCGTGACCTGTACCCCTATCACGAATAATTTGCGTCAAAGTATTCGTATAGTAACGTAATCATTTGTATGAGAATCTGAAAGCGCCTCTATCGGACGTAAAACAAACAAAATTTGGCAGCTTAAATACCTGACATTTATTGTGCCTAAACATTTTCTATAGTGTTAAACTGCATTTGCGATCACGAACCTTTCTTTGACGTATAGTATCGTGAGTTGCAACAAGATTACTTGAGATTCTGTTGGTCAAAAATGAGCGAAAAGAAACTAGGTAACTATTACGGATAAGACCGCCTAAATTGTTTTTTTTTAAAACTATCATACAGCTGCATTTGAAGACGGATACAAGCTCCTGGAATAGGAAAGATTCGGCATCAAAGTCAATAGCAAATACATCTCTCACCTCCGGTTTATTGAGCATATACTATTCGTGCAGGCAAAGATGAGATTTTGGAACTACAGTCGAAAGCCTTAACCGAGCCTCACAACAAGTGGTTCTAAGAAAGAGGTCTATCAACGAATCCAACCCGGCCGGCTAGGCAGAGGTCGGTAAACTGCGCAAGAGCGTCGTCATGACTCATTAACCTCAGTGTTTGAAGACGAAAGTCTTCAACGGGTTTGTGTGTACTAGTGAGAACGAACGGATCCGACACATAGTTTCTTAGTATATGTACTTAAAATCTCACATATAACAACAGACAGAGCTTTGGTTTTTGGCGAGAAATAAAAAAACGTGTGGAATAAAGAAAACTTTAGTGGTCATATTTATTATTCTAAAATTAAGACATTGCAGTAGAAATATGAAATTTATTACAATTTTTTTTTTATCTTATACTCCTTATTTTTAACTTTAAAAGACATCAGGAACAGGGCACTTGTAACAAGGTTCATCTTTGCTCTCAATATGACATATGGGAGTAACGAAGACCGCTGGAACTGCTAGACTCACATTATTTCTTTAAGCTGGGTAGGCGTATTTCTATACATTGTATTTTGGTCTGTCTCCATTCTGAAAATATGATATGTATATTATATTTTATATTGACGTTAATGCTTTTCATTCCATTTGTTAGAAACAGCGTCCTCTTGGAGAGCTGAGGGCTTGGATATATCACAATTTCATGAGAAATAAGATCTAGCTAGAGTTTATCTCGTTATAATAGCCAATGAAAAAAAACATTTAATCACAAATCCTTGTATTACTTACACGTACTTACTTTTCAAAAATCAAATATTGTTACGTTGTACTGCAAACGACTTGTCTTCGTTATTTTAATATTTTTTCATAATTTTTAACTAAATCTTTTGTAAAGCTTTGAAAATTTGTCACAATATGATGGCATAACGTCAATCTGTCAATTGACAGTCTACTAAACAGTTCAAAAATCTAAAGATTACAGAAAAACATATATCTTCATATTTTAATAGACCATTTTACTTTTGCTAACCCTGCCAAACATATTGATCGTAATTTTGTTCCGTTATTGATTTCTCTTAGATTTTAGTGAAATATCATGATATATGTCGATAATATTCATAAAAAATATCGCTTAACTTGTTTCTGGACGTGTCATTCAACGGCCATGTTTACGTTAGTATGACGTCATCTTCGTCGATGCTATCGAGTTTACTACACGACACGAGAGTGCTTCGTGATGCCGACTAACGTTGTACTACGTAAACTCGCTACGATAACGTGACGAATACGTCAAAAGTTCGTGATTGGGCATTGTCTTAAAACGGCACGCTGGGTTCTCTAAATAAACATCATATTGGTTTTGCTTGCTGCGTCCCAAACTGAAATGCTGAAATGCAATGTACTAGAATTGACTGATTATATAAAATAAAAAAAATACTGGACTCCAATCACATACATTGCTTGATCCCAAAGTAAGTAGCTGTGTTATGGAAATCAGACAATATAGAAAATTTTGATTCCTATATTGACTCGACCGGCAATCGAACCCGGGACCTACGAGCGATGACACTTCAAAATCCAGCGTGCTTAGCCACTACACCACGGAGGTAGTCAAAAATTATATCGTGCTGTATCCAAGGGTAAATAATCGGGTCCCCATATTTCACCCCATGTTCCACTTGAGTAAAGCGTCACAGTGAAGAGACACAAACTTCATTCCAGAAAGGAATAACACTTGTATGAGCCGCTTCCTACAAAATTTGACGTCGTTATCATTAAGGGAATTGAATGGGTGGTAAGAGTTTTGATTTGGTGGTTTCTGATTTTCTTGTTTGGGAAGTCTAAGTTAATTCAAGGTAGGTAAGTATATTCAACACTAGCGGTCCCCCGCGACTGCGTCTGTGCATTTTGAGTTTGCACCTCCTCATCTGTTTTATTGAAGGTTTCCTCGATAAATAATTCATCCAACCGAAAAAAGTATTTTTTTTTTTGGTCCAGTAGTACCTAAGATTAGCGCTTTCTAACAAAGACACCAACTCTTTACCTTTATAATGTTAAGATTATATTATAGGCCTGTTTCACCATCTAAAAATAAGCACTCACCAACGAATATTTAAATCTGAAACGGCATTTTGCATGAAGAGTCAGACAGATAACGTTACTGATTACTTTATGGACATTGTAAAACAGGTTTGTCAATGTCTAATAAATTTTAATATTAGTTTGAGTTTCAATAGTGTGATGCTTATAATTACAGAATAAAGTGACTGTGACATACTGACGAACAGACAGACAGACAGACAGACAGACTTGACGAAACTAGAAGGGTTCCGTTTTTTGCCATTCGGCTACGGAACCCTAAAAAAAGATTCTACAGAGTTTACCTAGTAACCTTGGTTTGGTCATAGTGCTGATAGTGCTCTAAAATGCTTTTACTCAGAGATATAGTAAGCCAAAGTTATAATCCAAACTCTTTTTTGTAGTACATGACAATGTTAAGTTCTATGACAAGACACATTTGTTTGTAATACATTGCTGGTTCGATTTATTTTGTAAGAAAATAATAAAATATATTTTTTTCGTCATAATAAATTTGAACTATTTACAATTGAATACTGGTTACATAAACGGCCTATATTTGAAATTATTTGCTACTATTAAATGCAAAACCCTTAGTTAGGCAATGGCCTAAAAATGTAGCTACAAAATGATGTAGCTACATTTTTAAAAAGCTCCGTATTGTACATTAAAAAGCTTACACCGAACTCACTCAAATATTGAACCGCATACCTTATTAAAAAATCAGCGCCAGTTCAACCTGAATTCACACGCAAAACACAAAATATCATATCGCCAGTGATATCTACGTGTTACGACGTAACGTTACGTGACGGGAACAATTTGTGGAACACGGAACACGGGCGGTTATGATCCGACGTTATGTGTTCCGCTTTTTAGGTTCTGCCTTATAATGTGAAATGATAAGATTAACTATTGTTGTGCAAAATGTGATAGCGAAACGTATTTTACGATATTTTAATAAAAAAATGCCAGGTATATGTCAAATAAACGAAGTATATGAAGGTACTTTTGTTTTATTTTATATTTAAGAATAGAATAAAGTAATAGAGGCCGCAGAGGTATGGTTTGGTTTAACTATTTTTAATGGATTTTATTTGTGTTGAGAATACAACGGATTGAGCCGTGATTTAGAAAAAATAGGTGAAAAAATGTGTCGTAACTTTTTACGAGTAGGTAAAGGTACTATTGTTTTATTTTATATTTAAGAATAGAATAAAGTAATAGAGGCCGCAGAGGTACAGGTTGGTTTAACTATTTTTAATGGATTTTATTTGTATTGAGAATACAACGGATTGAGTCGTGATTAAGAAAAATTAGGTGAAAAAATGTGTCAAAACTTTTTACGAGTAGGTAAATCCAAAGCTGTTAAAGATATCAAAACTTACGTGTTGAAATTACGTTATGGCTTCACTGAACCCTCATTGAAAAGCTCGATCGGTCTTAACCGAATTGATACACAAACTTTTGTCATAGCAAAAACCGTAAACAATGTTTTGTTGTCTCGTATTATTTTAGTTTGTCAAAACTCGGTATCGCGATGTACCCCTATAACGTCAGTACATCCCTGAGGTCGTGACGTACAGGCACAGAATAAAAATATCATGATTGAGCGCGCTGCCATCACTGATTTGATGTCAGTGCTTTTGTATTGCAATAAAAATTACATAATGACAGTACGTCTTTTAAGTCACAAAGTAAGCTTTGACAAACATTACATTTGGCTTTAAAACTTATTTATTATTATTATTATTTAAACTTCATGCACAAAAGATAAAATTGTACAAATGGCGGACTTAATACCAAAAGCATTCTCTATCGGTCAACCATAGGTCAGAACAGAGAATATAGATACAGGCGGTGCAAGTTAAGTTATAGAGGCAAGAAAAGAGAAGAGAATAGCGAACTCTAATACGATGATGAATATACATACTGCCTATTACTTACATACGATTATATATAAATAAATATCTATTTATTATATAAACATACACATCATTTAAATATACATAATATGGTACACATAGATATATTAATGTCAATGAGACGGGTCAGTGAGTTCGTCTGTGTAAAGTGTTCGCAATGCCCTCTTGAAAGTAATTTTCTTATTTAATTTCTTCTTCTTAATTTCTTAAATTAATATTTAATCTGTGTCAGCACTGTCACCGCTTAGGCTATGATGCCAATACGGCTTGCACCTACGTCATGGAAATTGATTGCGAGTCAGTTTATTATTACCCTAATTTGGTCTTTTGTGGATTAAATAAATGTTTATCTAATAATACCTTTTTTTTTCCTCATACAGATCACAACCTCGTAAGAAATAGTAAATATTATGCTTAATACCATAATACCATCCTTTTCTCGAAGCAATTCAGACCATTTTTGACCCCCTGTAACTTCGTTGTGGATAAAGCTAGAAGACTGAAATCTTCGGTAACCATGCAGGCATTGTAAAGACACGGTATATTTCAAATTTCATTCAATTTGAACCAGTATTTTAAGAATTATAACGGGTCAAATTTCTTAATTTTGTCACTCACTGACTCACCGATCATCAAAATTCTAAGGCATTTCTAGCAGACCTAGAAGCTTCAAATTTGGAATATAAGTAGTGTTTGGTGTATGAATCAAAGAAAAACTAAAAAATCTAGAAAAGACCGCAAAGAAAATTAAGCCCATACAGCCAAGTCTTCAGTTAAATTTTTCAATTTTGGCTTTATTCGTAACGATGTTTTACAGCAGTTATTATTATTGCGTGCGAAGCCGCAGGTTTAAGCTAGTCCCATATAAATATAGGCGCATGGTAGTGCCCCTGCCAAATCGAGCAAAAAACGGGTATGCCCGTCATGAAAACACGTGTAAATTTAATTATTTAATGCAAAAAACGTACCTACGTGCGTATTCGTACTTATTACGAGTGCGTAAGGTTGTAAATTAATTATTATACCACGCGCTGCGATGCTAGCGAGTGAGCGCGGGCCGTTACTACGCGCTGCGCGGTACTATCGCGAGGGCGGGGGCGCGCGGAAAGGTGAATGTCGCCGAGCGAGCTGTCGCGGTGCTAGCGCGAGGCGAAAAGTTCATAAGTCAGAGAGAGAGCTTTAAGAAAATTCGTTGCTGGTAGATATACATATATACAATAAGTAGAAGGTACCGAAAAGGAAAAAAGTAGAACTGTCTACAAAATACAAAAATAAATGAGATCCCATCAAAAACAATACTTGTCAAAAAAAACAAGTCTCGTTTCAACAACAACAAATCAGTTGTTCTGCGGTAAAAAGTTGTGAGATTCATGTAATACCAAGTCGGTTATTAATTTATTCAGTCTCTACTTAAGTGACTTTCTGTCTTAAGTTGTTACGTAATAATTAACAGCATCTTATAGTGACGCATATCAATATTCAAATTCTTTAATGTTTTATATAAATCTATTGAGACTTGAGAGTTTATATCACTTCTGTTAATAATGCCTATTCATTCCTATATACATCTGTTTTCTTTTAATAGTGTTTGGTTAAACCACAGCCATAATCCAGTCCAGTCTCAAAGGTGTCATAATAATAATTAATTCAAGCCAGGCAAGTAAAAAATGTTATGATTTGTCGGGTCGACTCGACTCGACGATTGCGCCCTTGGGGGCAGTTTACATTCAGTACGAATAATCGTTATAGATGTGAGAATCTTATAAGTATTATTAATGTCACATGTTTTGTTACCATGCCTAATACCATTGAACGGGTATTTAAGATTATTGACGGGTATTTTAAAGTAGATGATTATTTAAAAGATAGTAATGTATGGACTTGCATGATCACTACAAACATTGTAAAACTTTTAAAAAGAGGCTGTAAAAGACGGCAAAAGAAACTCCCATTAAAGAAACCCCCACTAAAATAAATATTTTTTAATTGTAATGATGAATGTACAAATGATTTCGTACGTTACTAAAAACAATAATACTCTTACTTTTTTACATAAGTTTTTGTCAATCCATAAATAGTACACATTAAAGAGGTCTGCCCTCCACAAGAGGTAATGACAATAGTGACTGAGTTTAGTGCGCAGCTTCTTCTCAGCAATAGCCCACAATTCTCCCGTAGCTGTGGTAGGGTTTATATTGGGACGTGTTACAATGTCCGCAATGGGTCTACTTGCATAAATAAATACTTTTATGAACTTCTTTTATTAGCATAATATGAAGCTGACACCACGAAGAAATTTCGTGCTCCATAAAAATATGCTACTTGTTACGAGGGTCAAACTGAAAGTTCTTAGAACTGGCCACTTATAAACAATATAATAAAAAAAATATTCTAAAATTTGAAAATAGAACTCTTTGCCAATATTACTGAGTATATATTTCATTCATTTGTCATTTGTTTTACGATTTGGCGGCAAATTGAAAATTGTCTGTGTCACGTCAACATGAATTTAACACGAGAAAATTTTCGTGCAATGATTTTTTATGACTTTCGATGTCATTTAAGTCAACAAGAAAGTTATGATAGACTACGATTGGCCTTTCACGATGAAGCCCCATCTCGTGCGACTGTTTACAACTGGTTTAATGAGTTTAAACGTGGTCGCACTAATCTCACTGATGATGTACGTGAGGGACGGCCTTCTACGGCGACGACTGAAAATAACATCTGTGTTGTGCGGCGTATGATAGAGACTGACAAAAGAGTGACCTATCAGCAGATTCGGACAAGCTTAGGCATCGGTATGAGTCAAGTGCACAAAATCCTCCACGAACATTTAGCGGTCAGGAAGCTTTGCGCCCGGTGGATACCTCATAATTTGACTAAGGCTCAAAAACTCCATCGTGTGGATTGGTGCCGTAAAATGATTGAAAGATTTAACGGAGGTGACTCAAATGCTGTGTTCGACATACTAACAGGTGACCAAAAGCTGGATTTACTGTTATGATCCTGAAACCAAAAGACAATCTGCTCAGTGGGTGTTTCCTTTCGAGGAGTTGCCAACTAAAGTGAAGAGAGATCGAAGTGCGGGAAAAAAAATGGTGGCCTCGTTCTTTGGAAGGATAGGTCATTTCGCAACAATTGTGTTAGAGGATCAAAAAACAGTTTCTGCAGAATGGTACACTACCAATTTTTTGCCACTTGTCTTGGAAAAAGTTCGAGAGAAACGACCTCGCAGTAGGATCCTCCTTCACCACGACAACGCCTCGTCGCACACCGCCAAGCGAACGATCGACTATTTGGCGACATCAAACGTTGAATTACTGGGTCACCCGCCGTATAGCCCCGACCTCGCGCCTTGTGATTTTTATTTATTTCCAAAAATTAAAGAAAAACTTAAAGGAAAGCGGTTTATGAATGCTGAAGAAGCGGTGGCTGCGTATCGCGATGCCATTGAAGAGACCCCTAAGGACGAGTGGGCAAAGTGCTTTTCCCAGTGGTTCCATCGCATGCAGCGGTGTATTGACGTCAATGGACAATATTTTGAAAAGATATAATAAAACTAATAACTGGCTAATGTAATCAGTTTTTGATTTTCTAAGAACTTTCAGTTTGACCCTCGTATTAACTTATACAAACGGTTTCATATTCGAAAATAAAATTTCAAAGAATACGTCTTAATCTTTTCGGCGTATTTAAGCTACATTTTTTGCTCACATAGCTTCTCTATACGTAGTAATAACAGCTTACTGACTACTACCTGGCAACACCATGATATGAAAGTATTTATGGTATGTATGAAACGTCTGAACCGATTTTGATGAGTTGTAAGAAATTATTAGACAAAGAGACTGACTGACATAGCGTTGGCTTAGGTTTCGAACTTTGAAACTCTCGTTTTTTAGGGTTCCGTAGTCCAACAGAAAACTACAGTTTCGCCATGTCCGTCTGTCCGCAGTTCAACGCAGACACCTGAGATGCTAGATAACTGTAATTTGTCATGGGTATGTATCTCCTCGTAGGTGGGTAGGTACTTCCTCGATAAAGTGATAAAATCTATGATAAGTACCTAAAATAAAAAGTAAAAACCGACTTCAAAACTAAAATGCACTAAAAAGTCTTAAATAAACTCTTGGCTTTTGAAAGGAGAGAAACCCTTTTTAAGGCAAACAATATCTTTTTGGAGCCGGTGCTGTGATAGTTGATGCTTGATGGTCAAAGTGATGGCACCGACTCCAAGAAGAATTTGTTTGCCTTAATCCCTCAAGCGGATGTGAACGAGACACAATGCAAATTCTATTGTTATGCGGTCGCCTGCAACCGCTCGGGTGTTGAAGCATTAAATGGGTTTCTCTCCTTTCAATAGCCAAGAGTTTATTTAAGATTTATTAGTGCATTTTAGTTTTGAAGTCGGTTTTTACTTTTTTGTAAAAGTTAATTTTATTTCTTCATTTTTAGAGATTACAGGAGAAGGGGGGGGGGGAGAGAAGTTGCACCTTATGACACTGTTCTATAAGGAGCTACAAACTACCTATTATAAGTTCTTTCATTATAATTACTGAACTTAGGAGTTCCACCATCAGCTCAGTCCCACAAGATGTTGACTATCAGACGTATCAACACGTCAATATTAAGATTCTAGCAAAGAAACACTATACGTGCCTTTAAAATTTGGGGGTTTTTCTCGATTACACCAAGATCCCATCATCACATCTTAAATTGGCAACAATGGGATGGGACCAACTAGAAGGTATACCCTCTTAGTAAGCTAAAAAAATTTTCGGATCGGTCGACAAACGACTGAGATATGAGGTGACATAGATATATATAAAAAAAAAACATACAGTCGAATTGATAACCTCCTCCTTTTTTGAAGTCGGTTTAAAATCAGAGTTGAAGACGATTATGTTAAAGCAAAATAATTTTCATAAAAATGTTCTCTTAAAAATGTTTCGTCCGAAAAATTCGCGTTAGAAATACTTATATTGCGAAGATAGATGAGTTTTATAGTCTCATGTGACTTAGCGTTACTACTTAGGACTTAGACCCCTTACACACTGCGACTTTTAGCATCGATGTAGTAGCGCGTTTTGAAAACGCGCTTCAACATCGCGACGCGCAATGAACAGATTTATTTTAGCATCGATGCTGTTGCGCGTTAGCATCGATGCTTACGCGTATTAGTATCGATGCAGTTGCCAGAATACAGTTAATAATTTTACAATTCCCATCTTCGGCATCGCGATTGTATTGGTATTGAACCACCTAAGTGCAAAAACGGCGACCTGCTCAATATTAAATCTTGTCCTCAAGCTTCAATCGATTATGTAAACAAATACTTCATTAATATTGGACAAACTCTTGCTGAGAATATCTTAAATAGCTCTGTACCATTCGAATCAAGTAAATCAGATAGCCTTGTGTCGTCTTTTGCCTTACTCGACACTGATCATAAAGAAGTGGAAAATATTCTAATGTCATTAGACTCCAATAGTGCGCCAGGTTGGGACGGAATCCCTACCAGCTTTCTAAAGAAATCCAAGGAAGTTTTAGTCCCCCTGATCAGTGACTTCGCCAATCTATGTTTTAGCACAGGTATCTTTCCGTATCTTCTTAAGCGCTCCATTGTTACCCCTGTGTTTAAGAGTGGAGATAGCGACGATGTCAACAACTATCGCCCGATCTCTGTGTTGACCTCCATTTCTAAAATAATTGAGAAACTCCTAAACTCCAGAATAATTAACTACCTTACTAAACACCGTATATTATCTACCTCTCAATATGGTTTTAGAAAGGGCTTGTCGACCCAGGATGCTATCATAGAGCTCACTTCTGTTGTTACCAAAGAAGTTGACAAGGGTAAAAAATGTCTAGTGGCTTTTCTTGACCTAAAGAAGGCTTTTGACACCGTCTCTATCTCCATTCTGATACGCAGATTGGAAAGTATCGGTTTTCGTGGCACTGCTCTCTCCCTTCTCAGCAGTTACCTCCAGAATAGGAAACAAGGTGTTAAAATTGAAAATTTATTGAGTGAGGAAGAAAATGTAACACACGGGGTCCCGCAGGGCAGTGTACTCGGTCCAACGCTCTTTTTAATATACATAAATAACCTCTGTAACCTTCGCAACGTTGGAACGAGCATACTATCCTACGCAGATGACACTGCCATAGTTTTTTCCGGTAAATCCTGGGATGAAGCTAGAGTAGAGGCTGAGAGGGGCTTAGCTGTAGTTAGTCGCTGGCTTAGAGAGAATCTCCTTACTCTCAATACCCTAAAAACTAATTTTGTGTGCTTTGGCCCTTACATTAGCTCGCAGCCCTCATCTGACTTTCAAATTAAGATACACTCTTGCTGTGCTCCCTTAGTAAATATCTGTAACTGCCCTATAATACAAAAAGAAAATCAAGTGAAATACCTCGGAATTATTGTCGATCAGAGGTTAAGCTGGTACCCCCACCTCGAACTCACTATAGCGAGGATAAGGAAACTCATGTGGGTTTTCAAATCTCTCAGACATGTCATGAGCATCGAGCTTCTGAATAAGATATACGTCGCCTTAGCCCAATCCATATTAATATATTGTATTTCGGTCTGGGGGGGAGCAGCTAAATCATACTTTATTAATCTAGAGCGAGCGCAAAGATCTCTTCTAAAGGTCATGTACTGTAAGCCCCGTAGGTTCTCTACTGAAATGCTATATGACCAGTCTAAGCTGTTGTCTGTAAGAAAGCTTTACATTTTACACATCATATTAAGGTATCATAAAACACTACCCTTTGACCGTGCCAAACTTAACAGGCGACGTAGCTATGTTGTAGCTACTACTTTTCCCACTCGTACAGTCTTTGCAAGGCAGCAATGCATAGCTCAGGCCCCTTGCCTCTATAATAAAATAAACCGTAAGCTAAGTATTTACCCCATGCCACTGTTTGAGTGTAAGCAAACTATGATAGAGTGGCTTTCTTCTCTTAGCTATGACAATGTAGAAAACCTTCTGATAAAAGTAGTTTAACATTCTATTATTATTTTAATATTAGGTACCTTAACACACACAAACATAAACATTACACACACCACACCGCGCGAGCATACACACACACATTCACACACACACACACACACACACACACCACACCACACACACACACACACACACACACACACACACTCACTCACTCACACACACACACACACACACACACACACACACACACACACACACACACACACACACACACACACACACACTACTCATTTAGGTATAATAACAATATGTGCATATTTCTCCGTAAATGTTTTTAACTTCAGTGTCACCTGCACATACATTATATTCTTATATTCTTCGGCTAAGCTAAGTTATATACTACTGTTCTGTGTAAAATATCTTCTCTGTTTTTGAAGAGGTAGAGCGAGGCTATCCCTACACAAGTATCGCTTAGATAACTTTATGGGAAGCCCCGGCAACTTATCTGTAAAAGATATTAAGAAATAAAAGCATTTTATTTATTTATTATTTATTATTTATTGATGCTAGAAGTAGCGCGGTGTGTAAAGGTTGATATTTGCGACTGCATCGATACTGCATCGCGACTGCATCGCTGCTAAAAGTCGCAGTGTGTAAGGGGTATTTGGAACTAGCGACTGGGAGTTTGTAAAAAGTAATGCCTCATCTATCATTTTAATTTTTTATACCTCCTTGTCAATTTCCCGGGTGTGATTCAAGTGTAAAAACAGATCGTTTTGAGCCAAACTTTTGAGTTTGCGAACAAGGAAAAGTACGATCATAACTCCAACATTTGCGATTGGTATGAATTATTAATATTCCTTAAGTTATTGGACGAATGCTTAACGTATTCAGATGGATTGTGGTGTAGTCCACTTTGCTTAAGCTAACTCGATTTTGATGAATAGGTGGCGTTATTAAATTTCTCATTGTCATCGTGTAACGTCATCTTTTAAATGTCATTGTGCATAATTTGAGGTTATTTAATTCGTGGGATTTTTTGAGAGCTAGCTGTTTAAAATATCGTGAAAAGTTTATACACGTAAATGAAGACTACATTTAAAAGTAAATATAATAAGCCAGGCAATAATTGCGTTTTCATTCTGAACCCCGTGTTTCGAATGTATAATACTTAATGATCGACCCACGTAAAAGGTATTTTTAAACTATCCGTTACGAAAGAAGGTAGTTTCTTTCCCTACAGACTTAGTAACTTAACAACTTTCTTTTAGAAACATGGATAAATAAAATTCAACTCTACATAGAAATCAGACGTGTATGATACCTATTTCAAAAAAAAAGTTGAAACAGTTGATTAGGTACTTAGCGTCCCCTACCGACCTAAGTTGAAACACCTTGTCACCGTTGGCATAGATATTGGACACCAATCACATACGAGGGTCAAACTGAAAGTTCTTAGAACTGGCCACTTATAAACAATATAATAAAAAAAAAAAACTAAAATTTGAAAATAGAACTCTTTGCCAATATTACTGAGTATATTATATTTCATTCATTTGTCATTTGTTTTACGATTTGGCGGCAAATTGAAAATTGACTGTGTCACGTCAACATGAATTTAACACGAGAAAATTTTCGTGCAATGATTTTTTATGACTTTCGATGTCATTTAAGTCAACAAGAAAGTTATGATAGACTACGATTGGCCTTTCACGATGAAGCCCCATCTCGTGCGACTGTTTACAACTGGTTTAATGAGTTTAAACGTGGTCGCACTAATCTCACTGATGATGTACGTGAGGGACGGCCTTCTACGGCGACGACTGAAAATAACATCTGTGTTGTGCGGCGTATGATAGAGACTGACAAAAGAGTGACCTATCAGCAGATTCGGACAAGCTTAGGCATCGGTATGAGTCAAGTGCACAAAATCCTCCACGAACATTTAGCGGTCAGGAAGCTTTGCGCCCGGTGGATACCTCATAATTTGACTAAGGCTCAAAAACTCCATCGTGTGGATTGGTGCCGTAAAATGATTGAAAGATTTAACGGAGGTGACTCAAATGCTGTGTTCGACATACTAACAGGTGACGAAAGCTGGATTTACTGTTATGATCCTGAAACCAAAAGACAATCTGCTCAGTGGGTGTTTCCTTTCGAGGAGTTGCCAACTAAAGTGAAGAGAGATCGAAGTGCGGGAAAAAAAATGGTGGCCTCGTTCTTTGGAAGGATAGGTCATTTCGCAACAATTGTGTTAGAGGATCAAAAAACATTTTCTGCAGAATGGTACACTACCAATTTTTTGCCACTTGTCTTGGAAAAAGTTCGAGAGAAACGACCTCGCAGTAGGATCCTCCTTCACCACGACAACGCCTCGTCGCACACCGCCAAGCGAACGATCGACTATTTGGCGACATCAAACGTTGAATTACTGGGTCACCCGCCGTATAGCCCCGACCTCGCGCCTTGTGATTTTTATTTATTTCCAAAAATTAAAGAAAAACTTAAAGGAAAGCGGTTTATGAATGCTGAAGAAGCGGTGGCTGCGTATCGCGATGCCATTGAAGAGACCCCTAAGGACGAGAGGGGAAAGTGCTTTTCCCAGTGGTTCCATCGCATGCAGCGGTGTATTGACGTCAATGGACAATATTTTGAAAAGATATAATAAAACTAATAACTGGCTAATGTAATCAGTTTTTGATTTTCTAAGAACTTTCAGTTTGACCCTCGTACATTGCTCAGATCCCAAAATTAGTAGCCTATGCACTTGTACTATAAATTGCACTTGTCTAAAGCAACTTTGGCTGTGTGATAGACGAGGAATCGAACCCCGTGTCTTACGCTATCCGGGCGTTTGCCTATACCACTCGGTCACCGTCACATTAGCAAGCCTGATGAATTTTGTACGCGCTTATTTTAACGCGTAGGCTGCGTAACGTCATCAATGTTGTGAGATTGCTCTCACAATATCCGAAGGAAATATTTTTACAAATATTTAACAATCGGTTAAGATGAACGAAGCCAATTTATAATTACATGTTTATTTTTATGGTGTTTTGTCACTAAACAAACTTAATAATATAAATTGCACTTGTAAAAAGCAACTTTGGCTGTGTGACAGACGAGGAATCGAACCCCGTGTCTAACGTTTGTTATTAAAATTTTTTTTAGAAAACAACTAATTAATTCTATTAAATTAAGTAATGTACTCCATTGAAATACTTATCTTATTTTTAGCCTAATCATCAAACACCGCAAATATTTTCTCAGTTTAATCCAACATAAAATCTGTAGATTACAAAGAAAAATCAAATGGAACTCGAGTATTTAATATCTCACTCAAAGAAGGGAAGTTTGATCAAATATTTTCTGGAGCAATCCGAAGAAGTGGGCGGATAGATCAACAAGTGGGGACCAAGTTAGGACAGTTAGTAGCCCTGGGGACTGTCCTAATAATTCTCAGTACTGGAGTTATTTATTGGTTTCATAGCTACTAGAAACTTTGGAAAGGTAAGCTGGTAAATTATCTTCAATTACATATAAATCTTTCTTTCAAATGAAGCTGGCTGGATCCTAGCTCAAAGGATAAGCATAGCTACCCAACGCGGTAACGCAGCCAGCATCGTAGCCTCTTCGCAAATAGTTCCGTTTTGGAACAGATATGTTTTTAGTTGATTAATGTTATATGTCTTATATAACATTAATCAACTAAATATATATTTATTATAGCTATATTTTTTGTTTGTTATTAATAAAGTGTCAGCAATGAAAGTTGATCCGAGATGCCAGTGATTTCGGCTTTTAACAATTTTCTTGACAGTAAACGGTTATTGCCGTAAAACAAAAAAGTTCTATAGAGTCTGGGATATTGATATGTTAAGTGTTAAGGTGATTAGGCGACGGTGACCTCATAGTACGTGTAAGAACGATTATGAACGAAACAACCCTACGATATTTGATGTCACTCATGTAATATACCATTACCTACTGGATTCGAACGTTCCACCTTATTGACGCGCGAAAATGCTTTATATCCTTAACTGAAGATCTCTCCCTAGGCCTGTCTTTTATAACTTTTCCTTTCTTTCCCTAACTTCGAAGGACAAAGGGCGAAAATAGACAGTCACTACAAACGTTAGGGGCAATCTGTTGCGAATGAAATATAAAAGCCCTCGCTATATGTATGTTTGTGTATAGATTTTCGTCTGCAATCTGCCAATATTTCGAGTTTAGCGTTACATAAGTTTTAATTTAAATATATTGGACACCAATCACATACATTGCTCTGATCCCAGAGTAAGTAGCCAATGCACTTGTGTTATGGAAATTAGTCACAACGGTGGTACCACAACACCCAGACCCGAGACTATATAGAAAATATCGTTTTCTACATTGACCCGACCGGGAATCGAACCCGGAACCTCACGAGATGGCGACGCTTAAAACCAGCGTGCTAGCCACTCGACCACGGAGGTCGTCGAATAAGATAAGTGAGTCAAATAAGATGATATGATATATGATATATGATATATGATGAATGATGAATGATGATATGATGAAAAGGAAGAGGTGGGTATCCATTTGAGGCAGATTCGGGGCGAGGCAGCCGCTTGACCTGAGGCCGTACGAGTGGAGACGCAGCCTCAACCTGAGGCACGCCGCGCCATGAGGCAAATTCGTTGCCGCGGATCAAACCATATTTTTTTGGCGCGCTTAAACAAGTCTCAGTTCGAGACGTTCACTTGGCGGAGACGGGCGTGTCGCTTAAGGTCGCCGTACACTGGCTCTGAAGCCAAGACCAAGCCTGAAGGCTTGGTCTGAACCAAGGTGAGGTCACCTTGATCTGCAACGTGACTCGAGCCTATGCCTCGGAGTGATCAGCCTCGGTTTGTTTCAAATCGAGGCTGCTTTAATGGATACGCACCTTATAAATCTATTTATTTTGACAATATTCCCTCAAACGTATGTAAACGAGACACAATAGATATACTATTGTAATGTGGTTGCATGCAATCGCTCGGGTGTTGCGATATAGGACTCGGGGTTTGGATATTAGAAATTCAGGATTGGTTAGATGCTAAATAAATAAGAAGTTAAGCGTCTCCTCTGGTAAATACGTCTTCAGGTTCTTAAAACCATCTTTAGACCCTCACACGCCTCACGTGTCAATTATAACGTCAACTTTTCTAGTTCTTCTCATTTCTCGCTCCTTCTTGTCTGCCATCTTTTACTTCTTACGTTCCGTTCCAAGTCTATATCCCATAGTAATAATAACTTTGAGAGAGATTTGGTGTCATTAGCTGCCGACAGAGACAAATGAAAGGTGTTGGGGAACACCTTAGCCCAGCAATGTGATGATTTAGGTTAATTAAAAAAAGGACCAACCTACAAAAAAGTCTAATCAAACATAGTGAGTTTTCCCATTTATGAAACTAACTTTTGAGACTTAGTTTCATAAAAGAGTTTAAAAATTTTTTTTAGTTAAGTTTTTCAGAATTTAGACTGTTTTTTAGTTAAGTTTTAATAATGAGTATTACTTATATTAACTAATAATAACTTATAATAACTTTATTATGTACCACACATTAAAATCTAGTAAATGCATTATTAACAGACTTACAATCTTTTAATCTTGAAATAAAATATATTTGTGAACGAAGTATCGCATATTCTCCTAAAATAAATCTCATTCACGATGTCATTAGAAAACGAGAAAATCCTTGAAAGGGAAAAAAATGTTGCCTAACGAAAAAAAAATCACTTGAACATTTCCATAAATCCGTCGTCCCTACCCGACAGGAATGATGTTATTAACTTTCGAATAATCGTAACATGTAACGGTGGCATTAACCCTCTTTTTATACAAACCAATCCAGCCTGGGTTACCAGATGAAAAAACGTGTCCAGTGATTTTAGTATTTGCAGGATCTGTATAGAACTGAAATAAATATTTAATATTTGATCATTTTATTTATATATCGACGGCAGCAAAGTAGATACGGATATCTACGAAATATATATTTTTATATATATATATTTCTCTGTCCTGACCTATGGTTGACTGGTAGAGAATGCTTTTGGCATTAAGTCCGCCATATGTACCTACAATTTTATGTTGTGTGCATGAAGTTTTTTAATAAAATAAATAAATATCTACGAAATCGCAATTTTACAGTAGAGCAAATTTGATAAAAAAATGTCGTCATTTTGAGAGTTATCTACCGATTTACATGAAACTTTGAAAAATGCATTTAAATATTATTATTTGTTGATTAAATAACAGGTTAAATCCGTATTGTAAGGCAGGGGAACCTACTTTTAAAGAGATAAATGACAAAGACCAATATTTATGTTTGTATCTCGCATTTATTGCGCGTAAATACCTAAAGCTAGATACAATAACAGACAACCTCAAATTATGTAAATCTAGTAAAGTTAGGATTGCTATATAAATAGTGCAAAAGCTACTTGATAAACTAATTAAATATCAAAGCTAGGATTGGTTTATGCATATGGCCCTTAATGTGATAAAAGCATAATATAAGCAAGTAAAGTTAGAATGAAAAGTCTAAAACAAGGATCGGCTTAAGAATGTGAACATTAATGGTTATGCGTGATAATAACAAGCGGGCATGACTCTAAATTATTAACAAAAGCTAAGCGATTAACTAATTTAAGCAAGCAATAATGTGAGTACGGGACGCGGTTGGGGACGATACAACACGATAACTCGGTTCCTTCCGTGTTACGGAAACAAACTGATTTATCGCGTTGAGAGCGCGTTCAATTCGGTCAACGTGTTCCGTGTTACGGAATCGCGGCGAGAGACGAAGTGAACTGACTCGAGGCGGCGGCCGGCTGCCTTATATATGGTTTGGGTCGGCGCGCGAGTGAATCATGCGGAGGGGCGCGGGCTGGCCGATGCGTAGCTCTCGGTACTCGGTGAGGATGACGTAATGGCGGCGCGCGGCGCGTAGATAAGGTTCCCGTGTTACAGGCTCCCCCTCTGGCTCCGAAGACGTCCCGACGAGGTAGCCAGGACAGGTGTGGATGAGGTCATCTTCTTCGTTTGACCACGGGTTCGTGGCGTGACTGAGGTGGCTTGAGGTTCCACTTTCTTAGGCCGACCACGCTTGCGTAGTGGCGCGGCTGAGGCGGTGGCTGCAGGAGATGCCACCTTCTTTGGCCGACCACGCTTTCGAAGTGGCGCGGCTGGACTGGGCAGGGATGCTGACTCAGGGCCCCGGAAAGGGCGAAGCGCTGACGAGTGGTACAGGCCCAGGGACTGGTCAGGAACATTGGGGTCTGCAATTTCAAAAGAACTAGGTCCATGACTTCGTAATATTATGTAGGGTCCATCACGCCTTGGTGCGAACTTGGCGCTGAACCCTTTTGAAGAGCTGCTAAGGATATGTGAATCTACCATAACATGATCACCAGGATTATATTTAGGACATTTATTTCTTTTTTTATCTACGTAGTCTTTTCTTTGTTCTTCTCTTATTTCTTGTGTTTCTCTTGCCCTTTTTAGTGTGTTTGCTAGTTTTATAAGTTTTGGTGTTATTTCGGGGATAAAATTTTCTTTTACTATTATAGCTTTTAAGTCGTGATTAACATCATCAGGAGTTCTTAGGTTTCTTCCAAAAGTTAGATAAGCAGGGCTGTATCCAGTTGATGCTGAAATGACTGTGTTCATAGCAAATCTGATGCTTGGTAACATTTCGGGCCACGATGTGTGGTCATCTCCTACTAAAATAGCAAGTTGCGTTTTAAGGTCTCTGTTTCTTCTTTCGACTGGGTTCGTTTCAGGATGATAGAGTGGAGTAAAACCTTGTTTTATGTTTAGGCAGTAACTTAACTGCTGCATTACATTACTGACGAATTGGCTTCCGTTGTCACTTATGAATCGTCGAGGCGTTCCATATCGTAAGATAATTTCATCAAGTAGTGTCTTAGCGCATTCTTTTGCTGTTGCATGCTGTAATGCAAATAATTCCACCCATCTGGTTGCATAGTCCTCTACTATGAATATCCATGACTTATTATCTTCGCTTTTAGGTAACGGTCCAAACAAATCAAAGGATATCACTTCAAAACGCTGATTAAGAGCAGTAGTTTGCAACAGTCCAGTTGGCTTCATATTACTGGGTTTGTATCTTTGACAGTTGATGCAAACTTTAACGTAGTCTTCGATTTGTTTCCTCATTCCCTTCCAAAAGTATCTTCTCGAAATTCTTTCGATTGTCTTCTCGACACCGTAATGACCAGCAATAGGGTCGTCGTGATATGCCGAAATGATAGTATCTTGCTCGGACTTCGGTACTACTAATTGACAATCATCAGTGTCACGATCTGGGTTGTAGCGGTATAGTAGTCCATTATCGGTAAGATATCCTTTCCTGCTCCAATATTGCCCGTTTTCTTCATTTGTGTTATCTTCTAGGGCCAATATTATCTTTTTAATGGTTACATCTTCTAATTGGGCTGCTCTTATTTCTTTGGCACTCCTTCTTGGCAAGTCTATAATAATGTTGCAGATTTCACAGCTCTCTTCAACCTCTAGACTGCAGGTAGGTCGCGACAATGCATCGGCTACGACATTTGTTTTGCCCGTGATATATTTTATAGTTATGTCGTAAGCTTGTAACTGTAGTGCCCATCTCGCTAATCTTCCGGTCGGTGACTTCAGTGTCATAAGCCATTTGAGTGCTTGATGATCTGTTAGTACCGTTATAGGTGTGCCTTCTATATATCCTCGGAATTTGTTGATAGCCCAAACGACTGCAAGTGCCTCTCTTTCTGTTGTGCTGTAATTTTTCTCGGCTTTAGTCAGGAGTCTGCTCGCATACTCTACGGGATGTTCATCTTCCCTCTCCCCCTGCACTAAAACAGCTCCGATCGCATAACTACTTGCATCTGTCTTTATTATGAATGTTTTGTTCTCGTCAGCTTGTCTCAGGACTGGAGCTGACACCAGATCATTCTTCAGGGATTCAAACGCATTTTGTTGTTCCTTTTCCCAACGCCATTCAGCGTTCTTTCGTGTAAGACGAGTAAGAGGCTCAGATTTCTTGGCAAAATTTGAAATGAACCTTCGGTACCAAGAACACATTTGAAGAAAAGATAACAAATGTTTCACATTCTTAGGTGCGGCTTGTCTTGTGATAGCCGTGACCTTTTCTGGGTCCACTTCTAATCCTCTTGGTGTTATGTAGTGGCCAAGGTATTTTACACGTGAGCAACAGAAATTGCACTTGGTCTTGTTGACCGTTAAATTATATTCTCGTAAACGGTCAAATACATCTTGTAAGTCCTTTAAGTGTTGTTCGTAACTTTCTGATAGGACTATGACGTCATCAATATATATAAGCATCTTTATGTGACTCAGCGAGATTCGGAATCTGTCCATTAGTCGCTGAAAAGTGGCCGGAGCATTACGCAATCCAAACGGCATTCTCAGAAACTTATAAGTTCCGAACGGTGTCACAAAGCATGTTTTCTCTTGGTCCTGCTCTTGGACCTTTATCTGCCAGTAGCCTGACTGTAAATCGATAGTGCTCATATATGGCGTAGGCTTTGCACCATGTA
Organism: Pyrausta purpuralis; assembly: GCA_963924145.1. Lineage (NCBI taxonomy): Eukaryota > Metazoa > Arthropoda > Insecta > Lepidoptera > Crambidae > Pyrausta > Pyrausta purpuralis. The sequence continues at coordinate 21,861,306 of OZ001660.1, read as the reverse complement.
ACAAATCGTCAATTCTTGGCAATGGATACATATCTGGAGTTGTAATAGCGTTCAACTGTCTATAGTCCACGCAAACTCGTGTTCCTCCATCTTTCTTAGGAACCATGACAACAGGCGCTGTCCACGGTGATTGGCAAGGTTGAATAACACCTGATTCCAACATCTTATTTACTTCTTGTCTCAGAATATGAGTTCTTGCTGCTGATAACCTGTAAGGGGCTACCGAAATAGGTTTATGATTACCTGTATCAATGACGTGTTCAATTTGAGAAGTTGGCTTACCATTAGCAATAAAAGCGTCTTCATTGCGTTGGAGCAGGTCTTCCAGTAGCTGCTGGTCACTCTCACATAACACATTAATTGACGCGATATCACTTGCGGGTTCGAACAGAAAATTCAGTTCGGGGGACAAATCTGTTTCTTCGTCATAGTATTCGGCCAAACTATTCTGCGCGTCATAATAAAGCGCATCTATGACGGGCGAGTGGCCGTCGAACATAAGTTTGGGCCTTTTATTAGGTGGCGTTGATAGATCCAGCGGTATCAACGGGCCGTATTGCCTCGGCGGCGTGGATGCATGGGCGATATTGGCAGCTTCGTGCACTTGAGGCATGTTCTGTGATGGAATCTCAGCTTCCATTGGTTGAATTGCCTCTTCAGCGTATACGCTCGTCCCTGGTACTGGCAGCTCTTCACATTTATTCACAACTTCCGAAATATCTATGGAAGGTTGCGGTGACCTTTGTGATTCCGGTGTGATTGCCATAGGGGAAATCATTCGCGGAAGGGTAAACTCCTCCTTCAGCTTCTCTGCTACTATGTCCTGTATAGACTCAGCCTCCAGCTCGTAAACAACTGAAGGGTCATCCAGAAAGCGGCAAGTTCGTTGTGGTATATTTAACATCAGCAAGGCATCCGTGATGAACCCTACTCCTAATAGAGTTATGTTGTTGGTAGCCTGCGGTAAAATGGTGAACGTTGACGGTATCACTCTGCCGAATAATGTAATCGGGGCTCTAACTGTAAGGGCCATCTGTTTCTTCGGTATGCCGTCAGCGAGGGTTATGCTCATTTCCTTCTCTTCAAATAGATACCCGTTCCGTTGAAGTTGTTTATACAATGAGTATGATGCTATATTCGATCTGGCTCCTGTATCGATCTGTGCAGTCCCCTTTATGTGCCCTACCTTAATCCTCACCACTGGCCTCAAGTCCATTCCTGCGATATTTACTCCACAAAAGCTAGCATCGTCAGAAGTAGTTGGCCTTGTAGTCGAACATTTTGTGCAGCGGCTACGGATTACACCAGGCTCTCCACATCCATAGCAAGAGAACTTGGGCTTATCTGCTGTACGGGTGGCAGTAGTCGGGACGACCTTCGGAGCTTCGTTTAGTTCCGCTTTAGCCTTCTTCCTACATGTCTCAGCCGAGTGACCAGGGATACGGCAGAAGTTACAACGTTTGCCTCGTGAGGCAGGGGCAGGTGGGCGCTGGTACAGATTTGCTCTTTCTTTCATGTTTCTCTCCACCTCTCTAGCCTTCTCCAGCAATTCATCAAACGTTGTCACGTGGTCTCTGGCTACCCTCTCTCTGATGTCAAGTCTCAGTTGGCCAAACACTAGATCTATGAGCTGGTCCTCAACTAATCTATGGGTTTCTGGCAGCTGGGCTATCAGTGCGCGCTTTTCGGCTATAAACGTCTCCGTGCTCTGGCGATCTTGACTTGTTTGCACAATCTCCTGGTAAATCACATAGGGGAGTTTCTTAGGTGCAAACATGTGCCGTAAGCCTGCTTCAAAATCAGTCCATGACGTAACTTGCGTCTTAACACCTTGCCACCAAGTAGCAGCAGCATCGGTCAGAACCAACGGTAAACCAGTCAGGGCATCATCATCGGATATATGTTCCAATTTAATGTAGACATTTAGAGCCGCAAGAAATGCTTCTACATCGCTAGCCGATTTGCTTCCAGCATATCTTGCCGAACATTGAGCCAATGTCCCTGAACGACGGTTTTCTCCCATCTTCTCCAGTAATTTTTCAAATTGTTTCTCCGTGAGACTCATCTTCCGCTGTGGTGTGTTGATATCACGCTTATTAACAAATACCCTAGTACGCGATACGTTAAAAGAAGGTTGTCTGTGAGGTCTTGGTCTTAAATTATAAGTTCGGGCCCCACGTTGGGCGCCAGTTTGTAAGGCAGGGGAACCTACTTTTAAAGAGATAAATGACAAAGACCAATATTTATGTTTGTATCTCGCATTTATTGCGCGTAAATACCTAAAGCTAGATACAATAACAGACAACCTCAAATTATGTAAATCTAGTAAAGTTAGGATTGCTATATAAATAGTGCAAAAGCTACTTGATAAACTAATTAAATATCAAAGCTAGGATTGGTTTATGCATATGGCCCTTAATGTGATAAAAGCATAATATAAGCAAGTAAAGTTAGAATGAAAAGTCTAAAACAAGGATCGGCTTAAGAATGTGAACATTAATGGTTATGCGTGATAATAACAAGCGGGCATGACTCTAAATTATTAACAAAAGCTAAGCGATTAACTAATTTAAGCAAGCAATAATGTGAGTACGGGACGCGGTTGGGGACGATACAACACGATAACTCGGTTCCTTCCGTGTTACGGAAACAAACTGATTTATCGCGTTGAGAGCGCGTTCAATTCGGTCAACGTGTTCCGTGTTACGGAATCGCGGCGAGAGACGAAGTGAACTGACTCGAGGCGGCGGCCGGCTGCCTTATATATGGTTTGGGTCGGCGCGCGAGTGAATCATGCGGAGGGGCGCGGGCTGGCCGATGCGTAGCTCTCGGTACTCGGTGAGGATGACGTAATGGCGGCGCGCGGCGCGTAGATAAGGTTCCCGTGTTACAGTATATTGTTTTTTTACTGAAATAATGCAGATGTCTCTTTATACTCCTGAAAAACTTCGATGTCAAAGAAGCTATCTGTCAGATATCCCTTTAAACGTTGTGATGAATAAACTGCCTGTTTGATCTTAAATGTCTATAAAATAGAGATAAATATCTTCAGGAAAACTTTTCGATTATACTTCAATAAAATGTAAGTAACGTACAAAACTGTGTGCCCCTTTTTTGGTAAAATTTTGTAGTTGTCTTTGTTTACTTTGCACTTTAAAATTCAAACATTTTTTTTAAACAGTTATCTACCAGTTGATTTCATAAAAGTCTATCAGTTTAATTCTATTATTTAGTTATTTAACTACACAAAAGTGTAATTTAAAGTAAAAATGCATTTCTTGTTTGTTTACACAATGTTTTATTTAATTGAAATGAGTCAAAGCCCTTTGTAACTTTACATTCTTAAGTCTTATTGACCCCTTCATTATTTGGAAAATAGGGACACAATTATACACTACAAAAAAGGTACATAACCATTGCACTTTTCATACTTATCAGCTATAAAAATAAAAATAAATTCTATAAACTCAACATAATCAAAAATGTTTTACTATTCCTAAAAACAAAGTTATTTATTCTTCACAGTCAGGGTTATGATTTTAACAATAATGTACTTGTGTACTTAATATTTAAATAAAGGTAATGGTATCTTATTGACCAGTCTTAATTATCTCTCCATTATTTGGAAAATAGGAACATAATCATGAACAAGCATTGCAGTTAAATACAATCTAGCTATAAAAATAAAAATAAAATTTTGTCATCGGGCAAGATTTGAACCCCAGCCACATAACACTATAAGTACGAAGGCAATCTCATTCAGTCACAATACTATAAACTCAATATAATCAATACAATGTTTCACCACTCCTTTTCGGAGAAAAACATAATTAGGTACGAAAAAAATGTAACTTATGAAAACAAAGTAGCTTATTCTTCACATTCACCTTTCCTCACCAGTGATAGAAATGTAACCTATGAATCAGTTTTGTTTACACTAACACTTTATTTTATAGTAATATGTCATGTACCTACATTAAATTTAAAAGCAAGTAAAGCCGTTGGTCCTGCGCCTGATCATTCGCCGGTCGTATCAAATTGCTGTCCCATCGGAATATGAGAGTGAAAGGAATAGAGAGTGCACCTGTGTTTGCGCACACACTTGTGCACTATAATATGTCCCGCGCAGTCGGTTAGTCGTTTTGACTGGCCACCGTCAAATCGGCTAGAGGGACTAGTAATACTACCATTTCCATTCCAGAAAATATACTAGCAACCATTTTGTACAAATACACTAGACAAAGAAAAAATACTATTTTGATAGAACGAACTCCTCGTTCTTTGTATTGCGCGTGAAATAAAAGCAGGTTTGTAAAATATGTAGAATATTTTAACAGTTGTCTAAGGGCCGAATTTTCAATGGTCAGATAAAATTTATCAGACTGATAAATTATAAAGCGACTTATTAAAAAAGGGCCGGTACCTATGATTGCTGACAATAGGTGACATTTTCAAATTAGCCATATTGTATTTTATTGTATTATATTCCACGTTGTATTTCGACGAACATTTCTTATCTGACTATTGAAAAATCAGCCCTAAGTTAAATTAAGAGTTAGTGTAAATATTATCGGGAAAATAGTTACGCTTAAAGTGTATTTTAACAGTTTTATTTATGCATGTATTGATTTCAGTCAAAAATACGAATAAAAAAGAACGTCATGGCAAGTGATAAAAAGGAAATGCTGTTAATTTATTTAGAGCATCGAAACATCTTTTTTCGATGCAAACAAAAATGTTAATAAATGCGGTTACAACAGAAATAAGATATAAAATATTGCTGTAAAAAGTTTTATATTTTCTCACATGACTTTTGGTAGAACGTTTCATAAACTACATTTCAATTTGTGTAAATAATAATAATTAGATTAAATTCAAAATTATTGACACTGATTTTTTTTATTGACAGATTTTACAATGCACAAATTAAAAAAAAGAAATATTTATATTGGTAAAAATTGGTGTAACAAATCTTATTGTATTTACAATTGTAAATAGTTTTATTTGATTAATTAAATGGACGATATGCAATATTTTTAATTTATTTTATAGAATGTAAAAAGGTCGTTAAATAAATAAAACGAATGGTAAATCGAAATCTAGTTTTATTGAAACACATAACACAAAAATTTTAAAAAGTTCAATTACTTTATTCTTATATTAGGTAGAATTATGAGAAATATGATTGCAAACGAAAATGAAATTTGTATAAAATTTGAGATCTACTTCGGATTTTGTATAATTTTTATACCCAGAAGCTACAAAGAAACTTAACATTTTACTACATCTTATATACTCGTACGACTATAAATCGGCGATCATTGTGCCAAATTAGGGACTCCTTTTTTCTCCTACCTGTTTTCGACTCTTGAAAACAGGCTTTATCCAACTTAACCACCAGGGCCGATTTTACCAATATCAGATAAGACTTATCCGACTGAAAAAGTATAAAACGACTGATTTTAAAATGACATTTACATAAATCAAAATAGCATTCACTGAGCGGCTAAGTTATAGTTGAATTACGAAAATGTTTGATTAAGGACGAGCATATTCGGTTATATTAGTATACAGGCTGGATTAAAATATGAACATTGTAACAGAAAAGTACTTCAGAGCTGTCTTACTATTTAATGCTTTCCCGCTTTTTCCGCAGGCCACATCTGGCCCTGATTAGATTGAGGTCAAGTGGAGGCTATTCGTATAAAAAATATGTGGAACACTAAGTGCCTATTAGTCTGAATCTGTTTTAAAGTTAGTGTAATTTTGTTTTTAATTTAGACTCATTGCTTTTGATTGAATGTACAACAAAGCTATCTTTTGAATTTTGAGGAACCTTGTAAAAGACAAAGACCTTCTGGTTGAAATACATTTATTTAAACCTTCATATGAACGGGCTAATTGTTCAAGTGACGGGCCTGTTCATTGTTAAGAGCTTTAACTTAAAAGAAATTACTTTTGTTCAGTAGTCAATAATTGCTATTTGATAAGGGTTGTACAGTCACAGCCATGAAAAGGTTCGTCTGATTTCAAATTTGGTAAAAGTTTTGAAATCACATATATTTTTTGCATAAAAACAACCTTAGCCACTCGATGTAATATGTATGACTCTTTATACACTGCGACTTTTATAAAATAAAATAAATAAAAAGTCGCGATGCTAACGCGCGCTAGCATCGATGCAGTCGCAAGATGTCAACCTATACAAACTGCGCTCTATTTTTAAGCATCGATACAGTCACGATGCTGACGCGCGTTAGCATCAATACAGTCGCGATGCAGAAGCTGGAAATTGACAAATTATGAACTGAATTTCGGCGACTGCATCGATATTAACGCGCGTTAGCATCGGGGCAGTCGCGCTTTTGTATCAATTCTAACGCGCGACTGCATCGATGCTAAAAGTCGCAGTGTGTAAGGGGTCTATGTGATAGAGTAAACCAATAAAGCCAGGAGTTTTGAGCATATAACGCTATCTAGTAGGTATCAAATAACTATAAACATAAATATATCAGTGACATTTTTCCTGGAAGTTATTGGACTCCATTTTTCCGTCTCCAAAATGAAACATTTTCAGTGAAAACCACCCAGCGCTTGGCGACATAACTTTTGTTTGTTTAACTAATTAGGGAAGATAATTAACGAAGTAGGACACTTAATTGGCTCATTTGTTGACTCGTTAACGGCCATTCGTGAATGTTTCTGGCTCAAAACTTTTGTTATCTGCTTGATTTGTGACTGTAAAGTTTTTAAAAGTTACTTGTTTTAATAAGGGGTTTTGAGGTGCTGTTCTGAGTTTTCGTTACCTAACTTAAATAATAATAATAAAAATACTATAATGAACACCATAAACATAATTACACATAAAGGTGGTTAAAGGTAGGTGTGTATTTATATGGAAGGTTTTTTTTGCGAAATTATTTGAATTATCGTTTCTATGCTGGCAGAGAATTGAGTGAGTGGAAAGTACAGGACATTCATTAGGTATTACAAGATAGAACTCAAGAGTCAAATAAACCTTTTTTACAACGTACCATAGAGATTTAAGTTATTCGAACGCCTACTCAACGTGAACAAAAAGCCTTTTAAAGGTCATACAAATATCAAAACTCTTTAATTAATAGGTTATTAGCTAAATTACGCCAGAAAGCCTTTAAAATAATTATGGAACTCGCCTAAAGGGGCCGGTTTATAAATAGATGAGGGGGTGTTTTATGAGAGCAAATTATGATTCCATATTGTGGATGTGTAGGCTTTATCTAAATTATTTCTAATTAGGATCAAGCTTTATTCAGTGGATAAAGTTATTAAATGAATTTTGATAATGAAACGGGATTTCGAGTTGCAATTGAAGTTGGTTTTGGTATGTGAAAGCATTTTTTTGTGAAATAATAGCAAATAGTAACCCGCAACGAACATTTTCATGAAAATTCATCTTCTAATCTACAAATACGGAAGTTACGGCATAGAGAAACGGAACACGCTTCAAATTCGAATCTTACTTGCACTATAAGCTTTGGCAACGGTAAGCCACTTTATTGATTAAAACTTATATGAAGTCGGTAAAAACACTTTGTATAGTAACTCCTTATTCCGGTTAAACTTACATGGCACAACGACTTTGTCTTTTTGTAGCGATGTCGTAATTTAAAAATAATAAAAAAATCAGTATCACAACAATTTAACAAGTTTAAAATTGTATAAATGGATTGCTGGTAGTCCTCAAACTAGATAATCCTGTCTTTTGGGGACTGGAGTTTGGCGAATACTTAATTAAATTATATTTACCTCTATATGAAATGAAATGAAAAGCATTTATTAGAAATAGAATATCACAAAGACACACACATCTAACAAACGCACGCTATACAATTACATTAAAGTATTTTTTCAAATCAGTTACAAACACAATGATTACACAGAACAAAAATTTAGAAATAGTAATACAACAACGGAAAACGTTCTAAAGCCATGATACAAATTTATTTTTGATTTGACGTACTGGATTAGCTTTGAATCAGCATTTGGATACGACTTTGTTGTAGATAAATGGAAAAACTGTTTATAGAGCTTTTTGGCAATTAAAGAAGCAACTTTCAACCGTTACGTTGCAGATTTTATATTTTTTGGAGTTGTTAACATTCTTCACTGTTTAACAACTGTTTTGTGAATTGAAAGTCGCTAAGAGTTACTCTTTCAATATACAATTTTCGGACGCACAATAATTAAACCCGTAAAGTAGTGCTTTTGAATGTTTTTTAACACTCACAGTGTCATATTTTTGTATTCATAAAGATGAAATAAGAAATCAAAAAAATGCGCACGGGCGGGACTTGAACCAGCAACCTTTTGGCCCGGTCAGCCAAAAGGTTGCTGTTTCAAGTCCCGCCCGTGCGCAATTTTTTGGTTTCTTATTTCATCTTTATGAACCCGTAAAGTAGTTCCATCGGAAAACTGCGTGACCTGCTGAGCGTTGTCTTCAAAACGGCATGCTTAACTCTCTCAATAAACATTTCATTTGTTTTGCTTTTCCCGCCCCAAACTGAAATGCAATATTATCGGGGAAGGCTTTAAGCTATAAAACATCACGCTAAGACCTACGTTTACGAAGAATAATCAATTCACGCGTATGTAATTCCGGTGGGCTGCTAATTCTTTTCTTAAAGATATTTTTTAGTGTTATAAAACGTTTTTACGTACATAATTCGTTTACGTAATCGTATAGCTAGTAGCTAACAATTCCCACTCAAATAATATCTAAGTAGAACATATTTTCCTTGGAGTTTATTTTTTGAAGTGTTCGTGTGCAATCATAAGTCATTAGGATGTCCCAAATTTAATTCAAATAATGGAAAAAACTTGCACACATGTTCTATAAACGATGTGTACCGCGCCGTCATTGTTGGCAATATCTGTAGCAAGCGTTATCATTCGTCTTCTCTCTAGGCGCGCGTGGAAGCGACGTTCGCGCCGCTAGTGCTAGTCGCGTTCGTCCAACATTCGACAGATTAAAGATATTTTATTTTTTATATTTTAAAGATATTTTTAAGTGCTACAAAACGTTGGCAACGGTAAGTGTATGTTTTTAGTGTGTGTGCATTCATTAGTCATTAGGATGTTCCAAATTCAATTCAAATGTTAGAAAAAGCTTGCACACATGTACTATAAACGATTTGGACGAGTGGTGGGGCGCACCGTCATGGCAATATCTATAGCAAGCGTTGTCATTCGTCTTCTCCTTAGGCGCGCGTGGAAGCGACGTTCGCGCCTCTAGTGCTGTACCCCAATCACGAACTTTTGACGTATTCGTCACGTTAGCGTAGCGAGTTTACGTAGTACAACGTAAGTCGCCATCACGAAGCACTCTCGTGTCGTGTAGTAAGCTCGATAGCATTGACGAAGATGACGTCATACTAACGTAAACATGGCCGATGAATGACACGTCCAGAAACAAGTTAGGCGATCTTTTTTATGAATATTATCAAAAATATCATGATATTCCAGTAAAATCTAAAGAGAAATCAATAACGGAACAAAATTGCGATCAATATATTTGGCAGGGTTAGCAATTGTAAAAATGTGGTCTATTAAAATATGAAGATATATGTTTTTCCGTAATCTTCAGATTTTTTAACTGTTTAGTAGACTGTCAATTGACAGATTGACGTTATGCCATCATATTGTCACAAATTCAAAAGTTTTACAAAAGATTTAGTTAAAAATTAAAATAACGAGGACAAGTCGTTTGCAGTACAACGTGATAATATTTGATTTTTGAAAAAGTAAGTACATAAAAGTTATACAAGGATAAGTGATTAAAATGCTTTTATTCATTGGCTATTATAGCGAGATAAACTCTAGCTAGATCTTATTTCTCAAGAAATTGTGATATATCCAAGCCCTCAGCTCTCCAAGAGGTCGCTGTTTCTAACAAATGGAATGAAAAGCATTAACGGCAATATAAAATGTATACATATTATTTTTTCAGAATGAAGACAGACCAAAATACAATGTATAGAAATACACCTACCCAGCTAGAAGAAATAAGTGAGTGTAGCAGTTCCTGCGGTCTTCGTTACTCCCATATCTCATATTGAGAGCAAAGATGAACCCAACAAGATCAAAATCGATACACCTGTTACAAGTGCCCTGTTCCTGATTTCTTTTTAAGTTAAAAATAAGGAGTATAAGATAAAAAATATTGTAATAAATTTCATATTTCTACTGCAATGTCTTGATTTTAGAATTATAAATATGACGACTAACGTTTTCTTTATTCCACACGTTTCTTTATTTCTTGCCAAAAGCCAAAGCTCTGTCTGTTGTTATATGTGAGGTTTTGAGCACATATAGAAAGAAACTATGTGTCGGATCCGTACGTTCTCACTAGTACACACACACCCGTTGAAGACTTTCGTCTTCAAACACTGAGGTTAATGAGACATGACGACGCTCTTGCGCAGTTTCCCGACCTCTGCCTAGCCAGCCGCGTTGGATTCGTTGATAGACCTCTTTCTTAGTACCACGTATTGTAAGGCTCGGTTAAGGCTTTCGACTGTAGTTCCAAAATCTCATCTTTGCCTGCACGAATAGTATAGTATCAATAAACCGGAGGTGAGAGATGTATTTTCTATTGAGTTTGATGCCGAATCTTTCCCATTCCAGGAGCTTGAATCCGTCTTCAAATGCAGCTGTATGATAATTTTAGAAAAAATAATAATTTAGGCGGCCTTATCCGTAAAAGTTACCTAATTTCTTTTCGCTCATTTTTGACACACAGAATCTCAAGTAATCTTGATGCAACTCACGATACTATACGTCAAAGAAAGGTTCGTGGTCGCAAATCCAGTTTATCACTATAGAAAATGTTAACGCACAATAAATGTCAGGTATTTGAGCTGCCAAATTTAGTTTGTTTTACGTCCGATAGAGGCGCTTTCAGATTCTCATACAAATGATTACGTTACTATACGAATACTTTGACGCAAATTATTCGTGATAGGGGTACTGGTCGCGTTCGTCCAACACTCGACGGTGCTGAACCGCGCGCGCGTCGCGTCAGACGGGCGGCTGCCGTGCGGCTGGCGGCACGCGCACCTGCCGGCCGGCGCACATAGGGGTATTTGATACAAAAAGCTGGCCAAAAGTCATTTTTACAATAGTCACCGCGCAGCTATCCTTTGTTATGTTTTATCAATGGGACACTCTATTCATCAAGAAACCGGTACCCAAAAGTGGTTAGAGTGCTCCATGCACCCTCAACGTCAGTCGGAACACATCCTGTTGTGCTAGTGACAAGTTTGTTTTCTCGGCGCTCGCAAATTTCAATTGCTGTTTAAGACTAATCATACTGTTGTATTTACTGCAAACCCCAAAAACCACCATGGAATTTTGGGCACAGGTATGTACTTTATTTCGAGTATATTGTGGTACTGTTAGGATTACTTTTTAATTCTTTAATTGGACCATAAAGTCATGAGTATTTTTATGCAAAAAAAATCACGTAAAATAAGTTTGCTTCGTCAAATTAAGTATCAGATAAACATAGTTAAGCTAAAGTTTATACGTAGTCGTGTTATTTGCACCTTCTAGATATCATATCAAGAGAAAAAACCTTCCGCCTCTTTCCGCCCCTATGAATTATAGCCTCTGGACAAAAGTAGGTTTTTTTCGAAGAAAAAAAAAACAACACTTTGTGTTTCTTTGATTTTATCATAGATTTTTCTTTTCGGCAGATCCTTGTGATGAGTCTTCGATGACAATAGCAAGAGAGGATATGTTTAATATAATAAAACATGCTCTTTTGCCGATTGGACCATTATCAGAGGAGGCAGCTGAGTCGTGGAATAAACATTTCCGCCTATACAGGCAAAACTTTGCAAGAAAGTTTTCGCGAAAGGAATGCCTTCAATATGTTTTGAACCGCCTTGTCCTGACCTCTGATGTCTTTCTTAGTAGCAGCAGCAGAATGCAACTCAAAAGGAACAGGAAACCACTATCGCAAGAAATTCTACAATTTCTTAAAGTTGAATACGAATGTCCGGCGGACACTGACACTGATGATGCTGATCCGGGCACTAGTATTGATCAAGCAGATAGCAATAGCGAGTCTGATGAATATTAGCTATATAAGTTTCTCTGTAAATATTTATTACAAGTAAATGTATATTTTAATTTCGATGTAAATTACAGTTTGTACATTAGCTTTTCTTTTATGTATTTTGTAGTGTTATGTAAAAAGTAAGCATTATTTTCAAATCATTGTCTATTTTTAAATGCTTTTTTATTGGTTATTGTACAAATAAATCACCATAATGCTTAAAATAGAAAATAATGATTTATTTTATTACGATTTTATTTCACACGTAAGTCTCTTTGGAGAAAAGGGTATAGAAATGATTTGGTTACACTAAAATTATTATGAAAAATAATTAGGAGGCACAATTGACCCAAAATTACCAAAAAAAGGTTTTGGCCAGTTTTTTGTATCAAATACCCGTATGTGCGGCGCGGGCGCGCAGCCGCACGTGTCGTCGTGCGGGCACGCGCTGCACGCGCGCTGCTGGCGCAAGTACCTCGACAGCGTGCTCGACAAGGAGAACCGTCGGTGAGTCGTACTGACCCTCACCGCGCGCGCGTCGCGTCGGACGGGCGGCTGCCGTGCGGCTGGCGGCACGCCATTCTAGAATTGACTCACTTACTCTTGGATACAGTACAATATAATCATATTGTACTGTATCCAAGAGTAAATCATCGGGTCCCCATGTTCCAGTTGAGTAAAGCGTCACAGTGAAGAGACACGAACTTCATTCCAGAAAGGAATATCACTTGTATGAGCCGTGTCCTGCAAAATTTGGTCATCATTAAGGGAATTGAATGGGTGGTAAGAGTTTTGATTTGGTGTTTTCTTATTTTCTTGTTTGGGAAGTCTAAGTTTAGAGATTAGATAAGTATATTCAACACTAGCGGTCCCCCGCGACTGCGTCTGCCCGTTTTGAGTTTGCACCCCCTCACCCGTTTTATAGATAAATAATAATAATAAAAAAACAGTTCAGGTACTAACCTAAGATTAGCACTTTCAAACAAACACACAAACTCTTTATCTTCATAATATTAAGAATATATTATAGGCCTGTTTCAGCATCGAAAAGTAAGCACTAACCAACGAATAATTTAAATATAAAACGTCATTTTGTATGAAGCGTTGGACTGATAACGGTACTGATTACTTATTGGCACATTGTAAATCAGATTTGTCTATGTCTAATAAATTTAAACATAAGTTTGAATTTTAAAAATAATAAAGATTTATATGCAATTTTTCTATTTTAAAAATAATAAATATTTATATGCAGGTTTTTGACGATCCGTCTGGTGTAGTGGTCGAGAAATCGCCTACTACGCAGCGGGTTGCTGGTTCGGTCCCCGCACAATACAAAAATTTGTGTGCATGAACATGTCTGTTTGTATTGGTCTAGGTGTTTTCTATGTATATCATGTATGTATTTACAAACAAAAAGTATTTAAGTATTATATCCGTTGTCTGGCACCCATAACACAAGCTTTGAGTAGCTTACTTTGGGACTAGATGGCGATGTGTGGGAATGTCCAAAGGATATTTATTATTATTTATTTATTTACTATTATGAGATAGGTACTTCTTATATGTCTCAACTAGATTTTTTAACGATGAGTAGGTAATGCAGGTCACCATTTTCCTACAAAGGTTTATTTGCAGCGTGTGTCCTGTAATACGAGCTTAATAATCAATAAATAAATTTTGATTTCTAAATCGACCCGACTGGGAATCGAACCCGGAACCATGGAGCGGTGACGCCTTGAAACCAGCGTGCTTAGCTACTACACCACGGAGGTCATCGACGTCGTCGTCAATGATTCTACAGAATTTACCTAGTTGCCTTGGTTAGCTCATGCTCTAAAATGCATTAACTCAGAGATATAGTAAGCCAAACATATAACCCATAATCAATGTTTGTCAAAATTGATAACTCGTTGTAGTAAATGATAATGTTAAGTTTAATGACATGACACACATTTTTTTGCAATACATTACTAGTTCGATTTATTTTGTAACAAAATACTAAAAAATATATTTTATTATATATAATAAGTTTGAACTATTAACAATTGATTTACTAGTTACTTAAACGGCCTATATTTTAAATTTTTGCTCCTATTACAAGCCACATCCTGTGTATGTAGTTATGCCATTTAACAGCCACATTTTTAAAAAGCTCCATATTGCACATAAAAAAGCTTACACCGGACGGTGTTTATATTCTCAGCACCGGACTCACTCAATTATTTACACGCATACCTTATTAAAAAATCAGCGCCAATTCAACCTGAATTCACACGCAAAACACAAAATATCATATCGCCAGTGATATCTACGTGTTACGACGTAACGTTACGTGACGGGAACAATTTGTGGAACACGGAACACGGGCGGTTATGATCCAACGTTATGTGTTCCGCTTTTTGGGTTCTGCCTTATAATGTGAAATGATAAGATTAACTATTGTTGTGCAAAATGTGGTAGAGAAACGTTTTTTAGCGATATTTTAATAAAAAGTTAGGTCTATGTCAAATCAACGAGGTATATGTATAAAGGTAGGATTTTTTATATATATTTAAGTTTAACTATTTTAATGGATTTTATACGTATTGAGAAGACAATGGTAATTTAGAAAAAAATAGGTAAAAAAATGTGTCACAACTTTTTATGAGTAAACTCAAAGCTGTTAAAGATATCAAAACTCACTAATCTATCAAAAAACTCGGTATCGCGATGTACCCCTATAATGTCTGTACATCCCTGAGGTCGTGAAAACAGGTACAGAATAAAAAGATGATGATTGAGTGCGCTGTCATCACTGATATGTTGTCGTTGCTTTTGTATTGCAATAAAATTACATAATGACAGTAAGTCTTTTAAGTTACAAAGTAAGCTTTGACAAACATTACATTTGGCTTTGAAACTTATTTATTATTATTATTATTTAAACTTCATGCACAAAACATAAAATTGTACATGGTGGACTTAATACCAAAAGAATTCTCTTTCAGTCAACCATAGGTCAGAACAGAGAAAATATATGGATACAGGCGGTGCAAGTAAAGTTATAGAGGCAAGAAAAGAGATGAGAATAGCGACAAAGATATGTCTAATACGATGATGAACATACATACTGCCTATTACTTATATACGATTATATATAAATAAATATCTATTTATTATATAAACATTAAACATACACATCATTTAAATATACATAATATGTTATACATCGATATATTAATATCAATGAGACGGGTCAGTGATTTCGTCTGTGTAAGGAGTTCGCAATGCCCTCTTGAAAGTAAATTTCTTTTTTAATTTCTTCTTCTTAATTTCTTAAATTAATATTTAATCTGTGCCAACACTGCCAGCGCTTAGGCTATAATGCCAATACAGCTAGCACACACGTCGTGGAAATCGATTGCAAGTTAGATTATGTGTTAACCCTAATTTGGTATTTTTTTGATTAAACAGTATTTGGGAGTAAGTAGCTAGAAGGTATATTGTTCCTCATACAGATCACAACCTCGTTAGAAATAAGAAAGATTATGCTGATTTGTTTTATAACATTTCAGTCTTTTCTAAGTATTTTAAAACTAGTTATTATGAAATGAATAACTACTTGGCCAACTGTTACAAAACAGACGGGTAAATGACGCTTACGTCACGCGTAATGACGTAGGTATCCATAAGAGACGGAGTTTGACAATTGGAGAGAGCGTTTTCCCAGTTAGCCAGAAGATGCAGGTTCGAGTCCCGCCCGCAAGTTTTGGTTTCTTATTTTATCTTATAAGAATACAAAATAATACTATGAGTATGAAAACATTATAAACCATATAAATTGCACTTGTAAAAAGCAACTACATATAGGCATACGCCCGGATAGCGTAAGACACGGGGTTCGATTCTTCGTCAGTCACATAGCCAAAGTTGCTTTTTACAAGTGCAATTTATATTATTTAGTTTGTATAGTGACAAAACACTATTAAAACAAAAATGAAATCATTATAAACCATTTGTATAGTACGTGCAATTGTGAAAGATTTGTTTTCACTGGTTATATCACTTCTGTTAGTAATGCCTATTCATTCCTATATACATCTGTTTTCTTTTAATAGTGTTTGGTTAAACCACAGCCATAATCCAGTTCAGTCTCAAAGGTGTAATAATAATAATTAATTCAAGCCAGGCAAGTAAAAAATATTATGATTTGTCGGGTCGACTCGACTCGACGATTGCACCCTTGGGGGCAGTTTACATTCAGTACGAATAATCGTAATGGATGTGGGAATCGTATAAGTATTATTAATGTCACATGTTTTGTTACCATGCCTAATACCATTGAACGGGTATTTAAGATTATTGACGGGTATTATAAAGTAGATGTATATTTAAAAGATAGTAATGTATGGACTTGCATGATCACAACAAACATTGTAAAACTTTTAAAAAGAGGCTGTTAAAGACGGCAAAAGAAGCTCCCATTAAAGTGCACAAATAATATATTTCTTTCATGTAATAAGGGACAATCAACATCATCAGTACGTTACTTAAAACAATAGTACTCTTATTTACATAACTTTTGACAATCCATATATAATACACATTGAGGTGCTTTTTCTCTCTTCGCTCTTTCACTTTAGTAGAAAAATCATAACTCGTTCAATAAAAGACCAAAAAAAGATAAAAAATCTGGTAAACAAGATTGTAGTACAGGTTCTATAGTTCATTTAGTACGTTTAAATTGATTCTAAAGTAGTTTACTGTAGTTAGAGTTAGAAAAACTGCTAAATATGGCCACTTTTGCCAATTTTTCTAACTGTAACTGCAGATAACTACTTTAGAAACAATTTAAACGTACTAAATAAACTATAGAACCTGTACTACAATCCCATTTCCCAGATTTTTGATTGGGCTATTATTCAACGAGTTATGATTTTTCTACTAAAGTGGCGCTAGTGTGCGCGTTAAAAATCCGGGTAGTCCCTCAAAGAGATCTGCCCTCCACAAGAGGCACTGACAATAGTGACTGAATTTACCGCGCAGCTTCTTCTCAGCACTAGCCCACAATTGTCCCGAAGCTGTGGTAGGAGTTATATTGGGACGTGTTAAAGTATCTTTACTGGGCCTATTTGCATAAATAAATGATTTTTATGAACTTCTTCTACACTTCACTTCACAAATTTCGTGTTTCATAAAAAATGCTACTTGTTATCAACTTATACTTGCTTTTTATTCTGTACCTGACAGATCTCAAACATACAATAAATCTGCCATTCTCACTATTTGCGGATGATACAAAATTGTATGGTAACCCGATCTCGCAGTTTCAAGACATACAAAAAGTGCTAGATAATATTTTGGACTGGACTAAGGATTGGCTACTTACTCTTAATGCAGATAAATGCACAGTGCTACATATTGGAAAAAAGAATCCCCGTCAGACATACTATCTTGGCAATCGGCAGCTGACTCCAGTAGAATCGCAAAAAGATCTTGGAATTACCATTACCACCAATTTAAAATGGGAAACTCACATAGTTAATATAGTGAAGAAAGCAAATTCTATGTTATACCTTGTACGTAAATCCTTTACAAGACTAACATCGAAAACATTCATAAAAATTTACAAGACATATATAAGACCATTGTTGGAGTTTGCTTACGTAATTTGGGACCCATATTTTATAAAAGATATAAAACTAATAGAGAATGTACAGCGTAGAGCTACAAAATTAGTGAAGTCATTGCGAAATATGTCATACGAACAGAGGCTAAAAGAATTGAAGCTAACAACACTAGAACAGCGTAGAAGAAGGGGCAATCTAATTGAGACCTTCAAGATTTTAAAAGGATATTACAATGTACCTGATCTGCAAGGCCTATTCCAATTTTCTGCGAACAAACGTCTGAGAGGTCATGCGCTTAAACTGTGTCGTTCAAAAGCCAAAAAGAACCCCCTGCAAAATTTCCTAACCAACCGTGTAGTCACAGATTGGAACAAGCTACCTGAGGAAACCATTAATGCACCATCAGTAAATAGCTTCAAGAATAGATTGGACAAAAGCAATATCTCCGAACCCCAAGACGCACACGCATCAGCTGAATAGCTGCTAGTGTGATCTACAATTAATAATAATAATAATAATACAAACGGTTTCATATTCGAAATTAAAATTTTAAAGAATAGATACGACTCAATCGTTTCGGCGTATTTGCGCCACATTTTTTGCATGACATAGCTTCTCTACGAGTATACTTATTAATTGAGTTTGATAAGGTGTAAAAAAATATTGAGACAGAGACTGACTGGCTTAGTGTCAAACCCTGAAACTTTAGTTTTATTCAAGTTTTTTAGGGTGCCGTAGACCAACAGGGAACTGCAGTTCCGCCATGTTCGTCTGAAAACTATTTACTAAAGATGTAAGATAAAAAGTCTGAAAACTATTGACTAAGATATAAGATTAAAAATACTGAAAACGACAAAAGAAAACTATAATTTGGCATGGGTATGTATTATAACCTTCTCGCCAAAGTGTTTTTTTTGTTTGTATTAATAATCTTTTGGTATATACATCTCATTCAAGTAACGTGGGGATTATTTTTTTCCATCCCAAACCGATGGTGTATGTGTTGAACCGAAATTATTATGACTTATGCATCATTTTTAGGGTTCCGTAGCCGAATGAAAAAAAACGGAACCCTTATAGTTTCGTCAAGTCTGTCTGTTTGTCTGTCTGTCTGTCCGTCCGTATGTCACAGCCATTTTGTTCTGTAACTATAAGCATCACACTGTTGAAATTTGGTAGGAGTATGTATCCTGTTAACCGTTTACCGATTCTTATACAAAAAATAAAAAATAATGTCATTTAATGTATTTTAAATATACATTAAATTAAATCCAAAAAAATAATTTCCTCAAACGTATACGTGTGGGGTGTCTATGGATAGGTCTTTTAGAAAAACACCGAGGTTTCTAAAACCATTTTCTTTTAAAGTCTAACGTTTCATAGCTAGACGCTTCCAAAGTGGTAAAATGGGCGTCCCCCCCCATCTAAATTCTAAACTAAGCGAGTGTAAATTTTGAAAAAAATATAAATTGTAGATCTTAACAAATACTTTCAACGAAAGTTAGTTCGAACGGAATCGAACGAGAAGTTTTTGAGATATAGCACATTTTCAACAACCGCAAACATAACTTTGTACTTCATACAAACACTATGAAAAACAAAGTTATATTTGCTGTCAACAAAATATTGTGGATTTTACTAAGTGGAAGTAAGTGGATTCCCAAATTTAGTTAAAGTTGGCACGGAACCCTCAGTGCGCGAGTCCTACTCGCACTTGGCCGGTTTTTCAATAAAATGACCTGTGCTTCCGTTACATTCAGTTTTAAAGGCCAATTTTTTGTTAGAGTCCGATGTCTCCACCCTCTTCCGACTAGACAGTAGTAGGTGGATACGTGTAAATAATCACAGCACTAGCATAAAAGATGAATTCAGAAGGAAAACTATCAGGCCTATGATAAGTAAAAAAATAAAATCAGAGTTAAATCAAAATAATTTTCATATAAATTTAAACTTAAAAATGTTTCGTTCAAAACACGTTAAGATGTGATTATTAGAAGAAACTTTCGCTGAGATGTTGTTGTTTGTTAGTTTTAGTTTTTGGAAATACTAAAATTGCGTAGATAGATTAGTTTTGTAGTCTCGTGTGACTTAGCGTTACTACTTAGGACTTAGACAAATTACACACTGCGACTTTCAGCATCGATGCAGTACCGCGTTTTGAAAGCGCGCTGCAGCATCGCGACTCGCGCAATGAACAGATTTATTTTAGCATCGATGCTTACGCGCGTTAGGATCGATGCAGTTGCCAAAATACAGTACATAATTTTACAATTCTCAGCTTCAGCATCGCGACTGCATCGATTCTAAAAGTAGCGCAGTGTGTAAAGGTAGACATTTTGCGACTACATCGATGCTGCATCGCTGCTAAAAGTCACTGTGACTTAGGGGTCTTTGGTACTAGCGACTGGGAGTTTGTAAAAAGTAATGCCTCATCTATCATTTTAATTTTTTATACCTCCTTGTAAATTTCCCGGGTGTGATTCAAGTGTAAAAACAGGTCGTTTTGAGCCAAACTTTTGAATTTGCGAACAAGGAAAAGTACGATCATAACTCCAACATTTGCGATTGGTATGAATAATTAATATTCCTTAAGTTATTGGCGAATGCTTAACGTATTCAGATGGATTGTGGTGTAGTCCACTTTGCTTATGCTAAGTCGATTTTGACGAACACACGACATTGTCACATCATCACGTGTAATATCATCTTTCAAATGTCATTTTGCAAAATTTGAGGTTATTTAATTCGCGGTTTTTATTGAGAGCTAGCTGTTTTTATCGAAAAAAATATATCGTGAAAAGTTCATACACGCAAATGAAGACTAAGTACATTTAAAAGTAAATATGTATAATAAACCCGGCAATAATTTCGTTTTCATTCTGAACCCCGTGTTTGGAATGTATACTTATATACATTGAACGCCCGTCTGGTGTAGTGGTCGAGAAATCGCCTACTACGCAGCGGGTGCGGGTTCGATCCCCGCACAATACAAACATTTGTGTGCATGAACATGTCTGCTTGTATTGGTCTGGGTGTTTTCTATGTATATCAAGTATGTATTTACAAAAAAAAAGTATTTAAGTATTATATCCGTTGTCTGGCACCCATAACACAAGCTTTGAGTAGCTTACTTTGGGACTAGATGGCGATGTGTGGGAATGTCCAAAGAATATTTATATTATTTATTTATATATAATACGTAATTATCGACCCACGTACAAGGTATTTTGAACTATCCGTTAAGAAAAAGGTAATTTCTTTACCTACAGACTCAGTAACTTAACAACTTTCTTCTAGAAACATGGATGAATAAAATTCAACTCTACATAGAAATCAGACGTGTCTGATACCTATTTAAAAAAAATTGACCTATTTTATACCATAGGAAACCGTTGATTAGGTACTTAGCTTCTCCTAACTGGTACCTAGTTGCTAACCTACACTAATCACATACATTGCTCTGATCCCAAATCCTTGTACTATAAATTGCACTTGTTAAAAGCAACTTTAGTTGTGTGACAGACGTGGAATCGAACCCCGTGTCTAACGCTATCCGGGCGTTTGCCTATACCACTCGGCCACCGTCACATTAGCAAGCCTGTTGAATTTTGTACGCGCTTATTTTAACGCGTAGGCTGCGTGACGGCATCAAAATTGCAAGATTGCTCTCACAATATCCGAAGGAAATATTTTTGCAAATATTTAACAATCGGTAAAGATGAAGGAAGCCAATTTATAATTACATTTTTGTTTTTACAGTGTTTTGTCACTATAAAAACTTTATAATATAAGTTGCACTTGTAAAAAGCAACTTTGGCTTTGTGATAGAGGGGGAATCGAACCCCGTGTCTTACGTTTGTCATTAACATTATTTTCATACTTGCATTGGTAACATTGGTAACTTTTGAGACTTAGTTTTATAAATGAGTTTTCAGACTTTTTTAGTTAAGTTTTTTCAGAATTCAGACTTTTTTTAGTTAAGTTTTAATAGTGAGTAGTCAAACTATATTATGTACCTTACATTAAAATCTAGTTAATAAATCATTAACAGACTTACACTCTTTTAATCTTGAAATGAAATATACTTGTGAAAGAAGTATTGCATACGAGGGTCAAACTGAAAGTTCTTAAGAAAATCAAAAACTGATTACATTAGCCAGTTATTAGTTTTATTATATCTTTTCAAAATATTGTCCATTGACGTCAATACACCGCTGCATGCGAAGGAACCACTGGGAAAAGCACTTTGCCCACTCGTCCTTAGGGGTCTCTTCAATGGCATCGCGATACGCAGCCACCGCTTCTTCAGCATTCATAAACCGCTTTCCTTT
The DNA here is from genome assembly GCA_963924145.1 of Pyrausta purpuralis. Classification (NCBI taxonomy): domain Eukaryota; kingdom Metazoa; phylum Arthropoda; class Insecta; order Lepidoptera; family Crambidae; genus Pyrausta; species Pyrausta purpuralis. The sequence goes on along the minus strand of OZ001660.1, from coordinate 21,839,263 downwards.
AAGTTTTTCTTTAATTTTTGGAAATAAATAAAAATCACAAGGCGCGAGGTCGGGGCTATACGGCGGGTGACCCAGTAATTCAACGTTTGATGTCGCCAAATAGTCGATCGTTCGCTTGGCGGTGTGCGACGAGGCGTTGTCGTGGTGAAGGAGGATCCTACTGCGAGGTCGTTTCTCTCGAACTTTTTCCAAGACAAGTGGCAAACAATTGGTAGTGTACCATTCTGCAGAAACTGTTTTTTGATCCTCAATACAATTGTTGCGAAATGACCTATCCTTCCAAAGAACGAGGCCACCATTTTTTTTCCCGCACTTCGATCTCTCTTCACTTTAGTTGGCAACTCCTCGAAAGGAAACACCTACTGAGCAGATTGTCTTTTGGTTTCAGGATCATAACAGTAAATCCAGCTTTCGTCACCTGTTAGTATGTCGAACACAGCATTTGAGTTACCTCCGTTAAATCTTTCAATCATTTTACGGCACCAATCCACACGATGGAGTTTTT